>JAYGXS010000001.1:113617964-113666051 GCA_036362985.1 Ligula intestinalis | reverse complement strand
TGAGTCTTTAGGTACGGTTTTGGCCACCTTTGCTGCAGTGGGCCTGGGGCTCGAACTGTGTGGTGTGACTGCTTAATCGTCAGAAATGTCTGAAGTTGCTTCTTGCAACCCCTGAACAACTACACCATGATAACTCTCCTGACGGGAGTCCTGAAGTACAGTTTTGGTCGCCTTCGCTGCAGTGGGCCTAGAGCTCGAAACGGATGGTGTGAATGCTAGGTCATCGGATTTGTCTGAAGTTGTCTCACCGGTGTCTATGTTGTCCACTAGGGCGGCCTGTCCTTCTGGTATATGCATCCTCTGTTCTTCTTTAGGCGGTCCATGCGTATGCACTGAAGTCATCACTTTTTCCATCGCAGCGATGGTCTACTGGAGGAGTTTTTTAATATTTTCCACTTTACCTTCAAATTTGCTATACTTAGAGGCTAGAATATGATATCCTTCGCATCGGTTCTTTCTGTGCGTCGATCGCACCCAATTAGTCAAGCTTTTCGATCGCCCGCTACAGCGTGCGGCGATTGCGCGGCGGTTAGCATCGCGGTCTTGTGTAGAGGGGGTTTTGAGTTCGAGCCCCCCTCGCGGCAGATTTTGCCTTTGACTTCTCGTTTGCATTATTTTCGCACGACAGGTGAAAATTCCGCAAAAAAGGATTCAGATGTGAAGCTTTACTTTATATACGAGACAGATAGCCTAAATCGTCGCTTAGCTAATGTAAGAGTACGTTAAAGGCGATTCTCCTTACTTAAGACGATTGGTTTTAGAATTTAAGAAGCAGAACTTTGACGGACTACTAAAGCAATGTCTAAACGTGGAAACTTTGTTCAAAGTTGATAAGAGCAGGCGCAATAACTGAGCTAGTTTAATTTCTAACTATGCAGAAAGTTACTCCAATACTGATATCAAAGCAAATGTGATACAATAGAATTTAGCGACTCTGCCTTTGCTCCTTCGTGTGTACTAGCGTCTGAGAATTTCACCAGCACCAGCGTTGTAGGAGTTTGGTTGGTCCGATCTCGTTTAGGAAGATTTTCGACGATTGTCTGCTTTTCTAGTCACAACGTAACAGTGCGAGCAGATGGATTTAGACCCAGGTGGCGACTAGGGAGAGGAATACTGTATTACGGTTTGTTCAGCGAACAAATTTTGTTAGTGTCCGGCTTTGTTCGTAAATCAAGTGTTTTGACCTAGACACACTATATTTTGCTCGTTGGAAACAAGTATTTTCCTCTTGAAACGCCACTGCTTAAAAATTTCGAACCACGGGGGGGGGCAGGATTTTTTCAAGATATCTCATATCATCTTAAAAAGACGGCTGAGCTGCTTTGAGCAGGTTCTCCGTCTTCCGCCACACGAACCTAGCTATACTGTCTACGATTCGGTACCGTTGCTCATCTCGAGGCGTTAAAGGCGAGTTAAACTGCACACCTGGCTCAACATGGTTCGTTAAGACGTGGGAACAGTTTTTTGGCCTCTGGTATCCTGCCTCCAACCCTCCAACCCTCGAAAGGAGAATGGATTGAGCTGTCATGATCCACCGTTATATCCCGAGGACTAATAGGCAGAAGAAGGCAAAAAACCGGTTCTGGTGACATAAGCTTTACTCAGGACAAAACAGAGACAGCGGATCATTTAGCGCGTCCATTACAGCGTATCCATAGGGCTCTGATGCTTCCAGAACAATCCTGGCCTATAGCGTGCGACGGGAGTTCTGGCCTGCATGCTGATTTGTAATTTCACGGCTGCGGCCCCGTGGGACGTTTCTAGAACATTTTTACTGCACGTGTGAGCGAGTGTCACGTGTGCTCGAGGCAATGGCGCGCGCGGCCGGTCTTCGAGCACGAAGCAAACTTAAGGTCGATTTTAGTCCAGTTCTTTTTAAAAACTAATGCGCTGCCCAAAATGTCTATAAAGCTCTCAACTGCGAATAAGGACATGCAGTTCCTTTACAACCGTTTTGGTTACTTTTGTTTAGAGCACAGACGTCTCTGGGGAAAATTCTGAAAACCAAAGGATGGCGGTAAGTGTCGCCCTTTTACAATATGGACGCATTTTCGCAAATGTTTACCGCATATATGAATCCTACTTAAATCATAGTTCACTGCTTTGTATTCATACTTCCCGAAAGGAGATACTCCATTTATCATTATATATTTTGCACGCTGGAGACTCCACAAATACTACCTAAGCATGACATTTCGTTTGCTAAGGAAAACATTTATAAAGGAAGGGTTTACAAAGGAAGAAAAGTTTCCGTTCAAAGACGGTTTTCGCTAGTGATCTTTATTGTAGGCCAAGGAAATGCTAACCTATATCAACCCTTCTTTCAGAAAACTACTGCACTGTATGTTACTCGTGCAAGGCGTTTACCTAAATAACGAGGACGGGCGTATAAATGTGAGTTGACAGCTAAAGAAACCAGTTAAGTCGGGCACATTGATTTATTACAATGCAGTTGCGAACACTATAAATGCAATGAACATGAACTAATTTTCGCAATTTCCGAAAAATTTTGAAGCATAACATTTTTAAAGCATGAAGAAGCTGAAAAATTCTTCACCACCAATCCCCACTTAAGGCGGTTCACTGAATCTATACAAGGTAGGACAGGGTGTTTTGCAATGAGACCTACCAACCGTTTGTAATTCTTTACGCGAAACTGAGGTGATTGAGATTAAAGTCTTTTCGTATGCGCGATCGCAGCGGGTTCCGACGTAACCTTATGTCGTCTGCTGAAGAGATGCAATACGCAAACAAATTTGCAATAGGAATCTCAGTTCCGACATATCAAAATATATTTTCCAATCATGTGGTAAGATATCTAGTTCTTAAAGAAACTATTTTTATTCTTTCAAATAAACACGCTAGATTGCGCCAGTCTTTAATCTTTTAGACGATCAAGCTACGTGGTGTGCACTACAATTCTGAAAGGCGGCAGGTAAGAACATTTCCTTTTCTGTGTCTTAAAATTGATTCAAACATTGCTATTCGTTTTCTTTTGAGTTCACTTATATTTTAGCTCTCCGACAGAAAGCTCTCTTTCACGAAAACGCATTATTGAAGGTAAATCATATCAAAAGCTAGCTATTACATTTGGCACCCAAGTTTAATTGCATGATATGAATTAACTTCAGCCAAATTGCCTTCGTTGTCAATAAAAGAGGTCAGTAAGATTTAAACTTATTTATTTCCGCTGTTGCCCCTGTGAGATTAGTTATGTTTTCCGGACAGTGGAAATTTTTTTTCAAAATTTATTCCACATCTATTGAGGGTAAAGTAAATCACAGGATAGGAAAGAAGTACAGGACGTAGATGATAGGCAACAAGACTATTGTGAGGATGCGTTCAGTGCAGTTCAGTTTTATTAAGGGAGAGGTCGGCAAAGGCCTCTGAACTCCTAATTGTTTGCAATAGCATGCCATGAAAGGAGACATATACCTTGTATGTGTATATTGAAGGGTATCAGGCAAGAAATGCCCTTCAGGACCCTATTAATGTGAAGCAAACAATGTTCTTCTTACAGTTAATGTGCAGTTGTTGGAGGACAGATAATACCGTGACAGCATTTCGAGTGAATTTTCACGGAACAGAATGAAAACAGTCTATAGCCAGAATAATTGCCAGCATTGTAAACGATTTCTCTGGCTCAAGACTGTTTTCATTCTGTTCCGTGAAATTCACTCGAAATTATGTCATGGTATCATATGTCCTCCACCAACTGCACATTAACTGCAAGAATAACATTGCTTTACATTGCCTGTAACCCTGTAACCCTTCAATATGCATATACAAGGCATATGTTTCCTCTCATGTCATGTTATTACATATGGGGCCATTTGACGAAACTATTGTAAAACCAATATTGGAAGCAGTAGCTGATGTAGTCCTCCTCATTAATTCCTATTCCCAGCATTTTGTACTACGAAAACGGTGGTTATGGGTGTGAAAATTAGAAAAGGCATTTTATTTTATTCGTATTTTATTGTATTGAGAAGGGTTGTTGATTTATACCTGTGAGTTTTCCTAGTCTGTATTATCTTTGAACGTGTTGCGGAAAACCCGATTATCAAATTGCAGGTTTCTATAAATTCATGAAAAAATAAACATTGTGGTTGAGAGGTCGTCTAATTCAACTTACCTGAGGTCCAACTTACCGTTCTGGAGTTAGATTAGTATAGTCCGCAGCGCGAGGCACCGCGCACACCTTAAATTTAAATGCGGAACAACCTGCTACCAGCGGCCGCGGGAAACAACTTCGACTACATTTTTCACTTGACACTTACTTCTACAAAGATTTTTCTCTGCATATCCTACTTGCACACCCTAAAACTCTTATGACTACCGTTTTAGTAGGACAACATGCTGGGACTAGGGGTATATAAGGGGACTACATAAGCTGTTGTTGTCCGAATGTTATTGAATTAGTCTATTTTGTAACGTTTACATTCCGGACGCAGATTGGCTAAGTGGGAAATCAACTCACAAGAATGTGTCCATCTGCAAAAGGAATGAGCGATTTGCCCGTCTTTTAAGAAATTTCAGCTGTCCTTTGATTTAACAAGGAATACAACATACCGAACGTTGCATGTAATTCCATTGACTGAGTTGGGTTCATGGGTGCAAGCTTCTCAGAACCGATGTCTTCAAGCGCAGCGGATAGATAAACCAAAGTACAGTCCTAATTCCTCTTCGAATTTTAGTTCTCTTTTTTGATTTCAGATGCGTAAACGCCTTTGCTAGATTACCGATGTGTTTTAAGTAAAAGTCCCTAATGCCTGTTTATTCGCCCCAAGGTTTACTCGACTCCCTTGAGAGACTCCGGCTGGAATACGTGGACATTGTTTTAATCGGCAATGACAAGAACCGCACATGCAGCATTGAAGAGATCGTGAGAGCCTGCTCTTTCATCATCGATCGTGGTTGGACCTTTTACTGGGGCACCTCAAATTGGAGTCCGCAGGAAATTATGGTACGTTTTGTTTCAGTATTTACTTCACAATTATATTACACGCCTATGAGTATAAGCATTTTAAGCGTCTTGATAGGCCCTATGCTTCAAGAACAGTTAATCGCAGGGCCATAGGTCAACGACGAGCGCTTTCCAAAATGAACAATCTGAAATACAGAAGTCTTGGGACAAACTTTACTGTAGACAGTTTAATCATACCTTTTTAAATGTATAATTCGCATGGAATTTTTAAAGCGAACATTCATACCTTGATAGCTTACATTGTTCTATCGGCTGGGCCTTAGATAGAAGAACACATTTTTATTGGATTCTAAAAACAACTTGAGAGTTAAGTGGAAAGCAGGTTCCGAAAATACCCGGACAGAGGCTCAATGAAAATCTTAATTTTATTACCAAATTCGCCTAAAGATTCAAAACACCATATTCTAGATACTTAAAGGGCAGCATGACTTTATCCTTTTTTTCCGAACTTCCACAGGAGGCCCACACGGCCGCAAGGCTTTTTCACCTTACTCCGCCCTCCGTGGAATCGATGGAATTCAACATGTTTGAACGTGACTGCCATGAATATGGGATTCCGGAAAGCTGTGCAAAATTAGGCAAGTTAAATATATGGCTTGCATTTTGACTTGTGCTTGCGTAACCTTTTCGCATACTACTAAGTAGATAAAATGTATATTTTATTTACCCTGGTGCGTGAACACTCCGAGAGCTTCCACTGGAGTTGTTTCAGAGCCCCCTGCCGGATCATTTTCCTTCCAAGAGTTATTTCGATGTTGCACAGCACTCCATGATTAAACCCTAGCTTAGGCGGGGCGTAGGATGGCTGAAGAACTGTTGCTACTTTAATCCTGGTCCCTTTCCTTTCAGGCCACGTGTTCTACTCACGTCGCAGTTGCCAACTGCCGAAGTACAATAACTGAAAATTCCGGTTAGAGAATTCAGAAGACTAGTTTGGCGAGCGTAGATAGGCTTTCGAGAAATTCTCGTAAACTCAGCACGTTTATGTGGGAACGGGGAACAAGTTAAAACTCGTTCGCCTTTTCGTTCCAGTGAGTCGTGGGAATAGGAGGCGGGTCGATAAAAGAAGGCTGATTATGAGGGCAGGCTTTTGTGAAGCATTCTAGGGGAGGGGAGGATGACCAATAGAGCGCGGACGAGTGCATGCCGCTAAGTGACTGTGGGCCATGCCACACACGGAGCGCACAGGCAGTTCTTTTGTGCATACAATGCCCACTCCCTCCACCTGGTAGCGGCCGCCTCTGTGGTTGATAGAAAGCGCTGACCCAGGCACCTTGAATAGTTTGGTGGGACCTTGTAAATCACTCGGAAGGCTTCGGTGGGGTCCATCCGATGTCCGGAATCAACCACGTGTGCCAGAATGGAGCGGTTTATGCTCCTGATTTCACCTAGTCACAGCCATGTCGGAAGGTGATCCTTTGTTCGTTTGGATAGGCTCCGACTCGCTGACTCGTACGTATCTGGCCTAGCCCACAGTCATTTAGCGGCATGCACTCGTCTGTGCTCTGTTTGTCCCCCTCCCCTCCCCTAGAATGCTCCACTAAAGCCTACCCTCATAATCAGCCTTCTTTTATCGAACCCCCCCCCCCATACGCCAACGACTCACTGGTAAGAAAAGAAGAACAAGTTTTAGTTTTGGCAACAGTAGCTTATGTAGCCCACTCATTAATCCCTAAAACCTGCATATTTTCCTACGAAAACGGTGTTTATCGAGTTTTATGGGCGGGAACTTAGGACACACAGTGGAACATACTTTAATAAATGCTAAAAGCATTTTTATTTTACTGTATTTAGAAGTGTTGTTGATTTATATCTGTAGATTTTCCATATCTGTATTATCACTTAACTTATTCCAGAAAAACCCGATTATCAAACTGCAGGTTTCTTGAATTTACCGAAAAATGGAAATGGTGGTAAGGAGGTCATCTACTTCAACTTACCTGTGGTCCAACTTACCGTTCTGGAGTTAGAGTTGTATAGTCCGCGGCGCGAAGTGCCACACACGCCTTCAATTTACATGCGGAACAACCTGCCCCCAGCGGCCGCGGGAAGCAACTTCGACTACATTTTTTTCACTTTAAACTTACTTCCAAAAACTTCCTTCGCTGCCTATCCTATTTCCTCACCCCCCAAAACTCTATAACCACCGTTTTTGCAGGACAAATGCTGGGACTAGGAGTATATGAGTGGGGCTACATAAGCTACTTTTGCCTTAGATTTTACCCCGTTCTCAGATAAATGTACTAGTCCGACGCGAATTTATCGAAAGCATGCGTACGCTCGTCAAACTAGTCTTCTAAATTACTGAAAAGGTTTATGAATTAGCGGGCAGGGAAGCCAGTCGAACGGAAAAGTCTTTACGGCAGCAAGGTTTGGTAGCACTACTGCAAGCAGTCAAATAAGTGAGAAGAAGCAAATTTGATCGATGGGACTAGACTTTTATTCGTCTAATGCTTCAAAATCCGTCGCGGATTCATTACGAGAGACAAGAACAGAAGCTACGTAATTCTCAGTCGCCAGACATGCGTCGGAAGTTTGTCCGGCTGAAACTAATCGGTACCGGATGAAAAAAGGTGGACATCATGGCGTCGCAAGTTGGTGGTTAACTAACACGCGCACGCACAACTTTTCCTGCGTGTTAAACGGACCGAAGTTGATATTGGCACGTGGTGCCGCAGACAGACATAGGAAATAACAGCTACTAAGAATAAATAAGTAATGTGTATGTTCAGTTTAGTTCTATTAGGTAAATATAGGTAAATACCTTTGAACATACCTGTGATGCAGAACATGTGGCGTTGCCAGTAATGGAAAAAAGTAGGATCCGCAAATGAATTGGAGCTGGCGTGTCCGGAGCGCACCGATTTTGTGAGATCAGCACAGGAGTCATATTGTCTACTGGAATGCAGTTTTCCGGTTGCCAGGATTATGTGTGAAACCCTAACCATTGCCAGAAATGTTTGTGTTGTGTATAGAACACGTATAAATGTTACTTCGGTTGCTCGGCCCAACTTCATCGGTAGATCTCTGAAAGACTAGAACTGGTCGCTGTTGTATGCTAGAAGAAAACGGAATGAGACGAATATTGAGGCACCTTGCTTCATACCCATTCATTAACTTTACGTGATTAACTATATTACAACCTGTAGCTTCTCGTGACTTAAACTGTCCCCCTTTGGGAGGGTGCTTCGGTCCTTACCAGCAGGAAGTGAAATTCGAGCCCATACATGGAACACGTTAGACAAGGTCTTCTGGTAAATCAGCTACTATCTCAATCCGATTCTCAGCAGACGTGGTTCACACTTTTAGCTGTTGTGATCAAAAGAGTTCAACTTAACTCTGATCCAAGGTTAAAATTTTACACAATAAAGCCCAAATTCATTTTTTTTTAAATTGCCAGGGACTCGCTGATAGCTCTGCCTTAGAAGGTTAAAACTTATTACAGTATATCACCTCGGTCATGCAAAACGCCGACATTTGCAGAAGATTCATAATCCTTCGCATTTGGCATTAAAGCCTATACAAAAACTTTTAAATAATAATAAAGAACAACTCTAAGCAAATTTTCAGCTTATATAAAATGTAATTAATCATATTACTATAACCCAGAGTGTAGAACGATGCGAAGTATGTCTTTCACCCACTTCTGAAAAGGTCCGCGGCCTCAGTGGCATTAGAAAATACGTCAACATGGGCAGGTTTTGATACAGCCAATGCTCGAGCAGGCTGGGATGCGATGCCTTCATGCCATCGGGTTATATTTCACAATTTTCCATGTTTTGTTTCACCTTTTTGTGGCAAAAACATCTTCAAAATGTTAGAATAGTAATTTTTAAAGCCCATTTTGTTCCGTGCTTCTGAGAGGATGGTTTTTCATATTTGCGTTCACCTGCTTGTAAATTATTCAGATCGGATCATCCTGTTCGGAAAGGGATTTGAGTGAACCAGTTTTTGTTTTAATTGATGTTTTTGTAGAAAAAAATATAAAAAAGACATTTTGCTTTGTCATATTAATTATCGTGGAAAATGTCTCGGATATACAGCCACTTTGCCTCAATTCTGTCTGTTTTCCTTCAATAAACCACATTAACATGCGGTTTTCTTTTGTCAAAGGCTTTCTGAGCCTCAACTTTAGTCAGCAATACCTATTGTACTATAAATTATTCGCTAATGTTTCGATCACGACCGTGCCTAGTCCTATCTCGGACTGCGAATCATGCTGAAAAGTTGCCTTACCACAGCATTCTCAGGTATATGAGGCCCATTGTTCCGGCATGCGTTGGCGTCCGTACAGTCTACTCAGCTAATGCAATCAGTACAAGCGCAAATGCGGATCCCAAGAAGTGAATGATATGAAGAAGCAGATGTGATCGCTGGGTCAATAAATTTATTCACCTCACGTTGCGGAGCCAGTAACAGAAACGAGTAGGCGAGCGCATCTTTCAACATCAGCACCAGGGAAGCAGATGGCCGAGCAATCATCACGCCCAAGTCCAGCACGAGTGATGAAAGTTTAGCAGGTCATCGTCCGTACGCCGGCCATCAAGCAATTAGCGCATAAGCGGGCAACTATCCTCAGTAAGGGAAAGCCATTAATTATCATAATTACACAGTTACATAGCGTCTGTATCCTATAAATACTGCAAATCCTAGTGTGTGAATTACCTGTTTCTCCTATTGTCTCTGAGGACTGATCGGCAACCGACTGCGCAAATTCGTGTCCCAACGATGGCATCTGCCTCTTCTCAATGCAGCCTTATTCTCGGTATTCGTGAACTCGCCTTGCCTTTGTAGAATGACGGTTATCGGAGATGAGAACGAGGCTGATGCGACGCCTAATGTTACTTCATGCTGCCTGCAAACTTTGTGATTAGCTGAGCCTGGTATCTGAACTTCCGCATAACAACTCCAATAGAAATCTGCGGATTAATAAATCTGATTACTCGGTACATTGCTTATAGGATATAGTGGTCCATACAATGCGATAAAAGTAAACGACCCTATTTTCATTACAGGCCTGGGCCTTGTGACTGGGGCACCCTTGGCTAGAGGCATCCTCTCCGGCAAATACATCAACGGCATTCCAGAGTACTCAAGAGCTTCCCTTCCGGTAACCATTATGTTTTAAAATTTGTTTTCTTAATGAAACTAAGATTAGTTGAACCGTTGAAGAACCAGACCTGATGTGAGACGCTTCCACCTACTGTGCATATTTCAAACATGTGGGCAAATGCTTCTGACTTCACCTTTGCTCAGCCATTTTCGAAGGTGCTCCCGTATTCTTTTAGATAAGCACTGACTCGTGCGGCTTATATAACCTGCTGCACAGGAGCAAGTGAACGAATAGATGCACATAGAAGTGATTTGAGTTGACAGCCTATCCTTACCTTCGCCATGCAGGACCGGGATGGTTTAGAATAACACCTGAACTTTCGCTGCTGGGACTGTTTGTGATACGGCTTGGTTGAGGCGTCGGCTTAGGAGTTCACTTGCCGCATCCCCCTTGAAAGGGGATTTTGAGGGAGAATGTCTTCTTTTCCACAGTTTGTGTGGTGGGTTTCATTCCTCTCTTCATCCTATTCTTTATGATCAATCTGTCCGGATATCAGTTCTCTCGAAGCAGGTCCTGGATTTTCTGGAGCTCAGTTCAAAAGTGTCTGTCGAGCATATTTTTCTGGCTCTTTGTGTTAAGCAGGGGACTTACTTACGCTTCTGCTGGATAGGTACAAAACTTTGAAGTTTCTATACTATCCGGACCAGGTTTTTTTTCGATAAACGCTCCTTCGGATGCTACCGTTTGATCTTCGACTTAGGAGGACATCCAAGGCAGAAAGCGAACCTGCCGTTCCTGGGTCAATGCCTGCGAGCAACAACAAAAGCGACCGTTATCAGGTTGCTGAAGCCGGCGTTGTGTGCACAAAAGAACTTCACACAATCTCCACAGCTGGCGTGGCCCACAGTCACTTTCAAATATGTGTTGAGACTATTCGTTGTTTGCATAGAGTATGCTGACTGAACTTTCATCTGTCGCTGTATCTTAAGCCGTCGGCAGAACGGAAACTCCAAGACCTTCAAGCCAGGCCTAGAGTAGGCAGATATGTGAGATGCCAGTAGGGAGAACATTGCATTCTGCATAGAATGAATAAATAGTAGCCGGGCAGCCTAGCGGGAGGCATAAATCTGACCCCAGCGGAACGGACCTCCGAGTGTTTTGAGCAAGGGCGTGTCTGTGTCAACCTTGAAGTTCAGTGGCCAGTTTTGGTTTGGTTCAAAACTGGATACAGTCTCTCTGTTTCCGTGTTTGGCCAGACGCGATGGGATCATCGTGCAGGGACTCAGAATGTCAAAGAAGGAACTGTAATCAGTGGAAGCGCAGTAAGGCAATGGACGCCCAGACTGCGGTTACTAGAAGTCCTCCTAATGGCTGCTTACTCTAATTCAAATGCACTGTGTTTGGTAGGGTATGATTACTCAACAATGGAAGATAATGCATAACTGACTTCTTCTGTTTAATCCTTCTTGTGGAGCCTTTAATTTACAAAAGGGATTGTTACTTCGAGGAAGACCTAGCTTAGAGTCCTGGGAAGGCGTTGTGAACATAACAGATCTGTAAATTGCATTGCCATATGACTTTGGTTCTACAGAGGCGGCAATAACTGAAAATGAACATTCGGCGGGATAGTTAACGTCCACACTTTCACGCATTTATGAACGTTCAAAAGCACCAATATCCTTGTTCTAAGTTAAAATTGATTATCTTATTACGTCAAGTCTGAGCATATTGTAATGAATCGGACAAATTGGAGGATAATGGCACAATGGCCTCTAAAGCTATGCGTTAAAAAGCTTTAGTAAAGCAAAAGAGGATACAAACTGACGGAAGAATTTTCAACCTAAATTAGTCAAAGTTGAAGAGGTAGGAGGGATTCCTCTTGTAATTCAAGCGTCAGGAATCTTGGTCTGTTCGTAGTCAACCAGAAAGATATCGTTAAGGTCCAATTCAGTATGTTGATGAGTTGTCGACTAAGCTTCTCAAGTCGTTCTTGCACCTTTGAATTTACAACCACAGACGCAAACAAAGTTACGGCAACACATTTTGAGCAAGGAAGGACAGGACCAACAAGCGCAGGTGGCGCAACTCTCCCAGCTGGCACACCGGCTCGGTCTCTCCGTCCCGCAACTGGCTATTGGTACGTGTGTTGCCAGCTTTGACGCAGGCGTCTGCATGCGTTGCAAATATCATCTAAAAATGATTTTAACTTCCTGCGTATTGGTTTTTACGCAGGAGCCTGTTTTGCGCTAGCCTTGAAGCAATTGCATTCCTCTCTCCAGGCCGCCTTATCGAGGCGTGTTAAGGCTAATAGAGTTAACCCTAGCGACTGCAATATTCCAGGCTCAGTTCCTTAGAAGAAGAGAGAAATCATGGGAAGGCCAGAGTAGAGTGAAGAGTTTATTCTGTACATAAGGATTGGAGAATAGTTAGGAGAAAACTTTGACTATTCGAGCGCACGTCCAGCCGCGAGGTGGGCTAGATCTTAAGTGATGTCTTGGGGTAGGCACTGCATTGAAGTCTGTTTCCAGGCGGATCGAGGTCCACATACTAAATGAGGTTAGTTGAAAGGAAAGGATACCCTCCCACTTTGAGGTTTTGGCACTCTTGTGTATCGTCGCTTACAACATCATATAGTTTTAACCCAAGAAGCTGTCGGAAATTAAATTTGAATAAAATTCCAGAATTGGACTTTGATTCTACTGCTGTTTGCAGATAAAAAAATTGTCGATAGATTGAAACTCCGGATGGTGTGGTCGTACTCTGATGACGATTTTCAGTCCAATTCGTTTCAGTCTTTAGAACTTATCCTAATCAAATAGCATTCAGATTGGTTAAAAAATATTCTGCAATAATTCACAAACATAATGTTGCGAAATGCTCGTCTGAAAACCTGGAACTATTTCTCCTTTACACTCTGAAGCTAATTATTTTTTGGAGACATGGAACCCATCGGTTGCTGATAACGAGATTCCAAGCATAACCGAAAAATCCTAAGAGATCTTTATTAAAAATCGGAAATCGCAACAGGAAACCTTATTTGGCTGCACCACAGTATGGCAAATGATGACATTCATTAGCCAACTTCACTAACACAACGAACATAAATCCATAAATATCCCGGTTGTTAATTCGCAAAAGGTCTGTATTTAATAGTAGTCAATCGAGTATCAAATTTATCTCAGCTAAAATCACACTGAACTCGAAATGATTGCCTGTTCCGGTCCGTCTAAAACGAACTTAAGCAATAAGGTGAGGCTTTTCTGTGAGGCCGCCTAATAGTAAAAGTTCCTCTGCCCAAGTTTCGTGTGGAATTCGTGGTTAAAGGGTGGGGCAAACAATGGGTCGTATGGGTGCGTAATAAGTGCGCAATAAGAAATTAAAATCGCTTGTACCTGTTATAATGAATTAAAAAGTAGGTGAAAAGGTTTTGCAGGTACAAAAAAAGACTGAAAAAGGAGCCTATAGATCATGGAAAGGATAAGAGCAATTCCTATCAGTTAACATAATCAAGGAAGTGTTTATATAGGCGGAAATTCCATCTACTGAAAATGTGAAAGTAGTCTTTTTATTATAATCACGAACAAAAGCGGTTTCACAAGGAAGACCTCCCAGCGATCATAGCACACACATTTCCTACATCAAAGAAATCCCATACACAATTGGCTGGTACTCGAAAGCCGAAAAATGATTCTAAGTTGCGCGATTTTAGAGATATCTGAGCGCCTGACTGAAACCACATAACCCTTCGTAAAGCAGGTTGAATTAAAACACTCCAGAGGTTCCGAGTTGTGAGATCACAGGTAATGACCAGAGCTGATTCGTTTAGAGCTCTCTGTAAGTAAACAGAAGAACTTCGGGTTCTATTTACTCCTAACTTAAAGCTAGAAGCGCCTGACAAACTGTCGCTTATCACACAATGCCCAAGCACAATAAATATTGTACTGAAATTAATAAAAGATTGTATTGAGAAGAAGAAGACTCGATCGCTGGGACAATACGTTTATTCGCCTGACGTTTCGACATCCGTCGCGGATTCATCATCAGAGACATGAGTAGGAAACAGTTGCTAATGTTTTCTTCTCGTGTCTCTGATGATGAATCCGTGATGGATGTCAAAACGTCAGGTGAATAAACGTACTGTCCCAGCGATCGAGCCTTCTTCTTCTCAATTACTTCCTGGGACACGCATGTTCGCTTGCATCGGCCAAAGAGTATATCCTAACTCCTCAGCCTTAGCCTATATAGAAGGCCTAACCCTAAATTCTTACCTTAGTCAGTGCCCTCAACTCGACCTCTTACCCTAAAACTAACAAAACTGTACGTTAACCCCATTGGGAAGTATAAAATAGGAGGAGCGAAAGCGAAGGAAAATAAACTGAGCTTGCCTAAATGGTATGCGTAGTTTATGGAAGTTGGGGCCACATATTCAATCGTTATCAGAGCTAGAAAAATAACCCCTACAGAGCAGACTGCGAAAGTTCGACCGTCAGTTTCGACTATCCTCACCGCGTGCTTCAGCAGCAAACGTGGTAATTTGTGCTTGAGTTAGTTTTAAGTAATAACGGACTTGCGTTTCAGCTGCCTCACCCGCTCGTGCCATTACAGAGTCAAAAAGATTGGAGGCGGGGTTATGCGCACCTACTAGAGAAGTATGATGAACGAAATTCCTTCCCCCCAACTTACTATTAATCACGCGTTATGAAGTGAGAAATTCTCACTCAATTACTCCATGGAAGTCGGACTAAGTATTGATGACATATGGAGTCTTCCAGATATACTCGAGTTTTTTCCCTGGTGTAGGTTATAGTAATCCTTTGGAAGGAGAGGTGTTAAGTTAGAGCGAGAGATCTCGAAACAAAATTTGAAGAAAATAAAGTGAGTAGAATAACCATTTGAAGTGGAAGAAAGCGCTTTCGAAATCATTTAAACGCCAAGCAAGGACCATTTGCTGAGGACGTTTCTACCCCCCCCCCTAACTACTAACCTCAAAACTGTTCAGAGTCCTAACTTACACAACGGCTGGCGATGCTGTCTATTAAGCATCCAGTCTTACACCATATTAAAGTACGGGGGCTGAAGCCGACGGTAGAACAATAGGAGAATCGTGTTGTAACGGTGGTCAAGAGCTGCGATATTCCCGTCTGACCAACGCCTCGTGTGAGCCCCGAAGGAAGAACGCAGCAAGAGTGGGTAGAAAGCAGAAGTCTTGGAAAAACCTAGTACACCGTAATTTAAAGCAAGCAAATGCATATGTACATGTTGGACCAATTAGATGCTGGTCACAAGAAGTCCCGACTTTATTGGTTGAGTGAGTCATGGGAGTTGGCATGGTAATCTACCACTAGGCAAGAGTTGAGCGCAGGTGTCAGATAATGCACTGCGGGCGTGTGGGTGGACCGGCTGGTTGCCTTGGCGCGCTGTCAGAGAATGCTCTGTTTGTGTGGACGGGCAGGTGGTTATCTGGCTTGCATTGGATTCCTGCGCCACCGCTCTGCGCTTCCTTAAATGCACTCTGCCTGAGTGGGCCGGTGGTCTCGCGTTGTTAGGGTGGCATGTTCTTTGAGTTAAGCTCCTCCCTAACAAATCGCAAATTTTCTTTGTGTGTAGGTGAATTTATCTTTAATAGGTGATATTTTGGTTTCTTCAGCCTGGTGCCTCAAATCACCGCATGTGAGTTGTGTTCTACTGGGAGCCGCTACTGAAGACCAGCTCCAAGAGGACATTGAAGCAGTTCTGGTAAGTCTTCTAGCAGATGGAATCATAATATGGGCAGGAAAAACATAAGCAGGAATAAGGAAACAATCGGCTTCTATCAGTTTATTCTAATTCCGGCGTAAATCCATGCATTCTTATCTGGGCCCGTAGACTTTCACTGGATGAGAATTATAACGAAATTATATGCTACTAAGCGTCGACACGACTTACCAAATCCTTGTTGATATTATGTTTCTACCACTGTCGTCGGCGTAGGTTTTACTTCGCTCTGCTTGAACTGGTCAGCCGAAGGAAGAGTTGGCTGAAATTCATCGAGCGAAGTATGGCAGCCAGACAAAACTGTTGTTTGGAGATACTCCTTGCAGAGCTTTTACGTTTGCAGTTGAACCTGAAAACGCATTTTTCGAACTCATATTGCTCTAGCTTTCTTCGCTTATGGATCGGCTATCTGCTAAGCCGAGAAAACTTAAGATGCGAAGTTACTTGGCCTGCGAGCGTGACATCTCTGTGACGTTGCTCCTTGGTTAGGATGCCTCAGCTAATCACTTCAAGCGTTGACGACCATTGATCATTTTCTGGTCTTCAACTTCTGTAATCCTGCACGGCCTATAATCACTGGCTGCTTTGTTGTGCAAAATTACAACGTGCGCAGGCCAGCATAATGCTGGAGATCTCGGCCTATACGCTCCACGAGCTAAAGGGAGAATCCAGTTTGAGAGAATTTGTTATAATCTCGCCACAAACCCAGATGTTCACCTTCCAACAACGCCCTAAAGGAAAACACGATGACAAGAGTGCAAGAATAAAAGCGTATTAGCGTATTTTACCAGCGTCCCTTATAGAGGTGGCCAATGTCTAAACAGAGTCAAGAAGATCGGAGGCTGGATCAGGCGCAGGCGAGAGGCGCGGCCGACAAGCCTGACTCGGATTCAACAGAATGGGAGTACCATAATGGTCACGGTTGGCTGGTGTTTGAGTCTGCACCTCCAACAGTTCCCCTCCCCATCTTATTACTGGACCCTGCCATTATCTGCGTGTTTCACCTCCCTCCAGAGTGTGAATAGCGATTTGAGACAGTGGGTCGCCTCTCCGCACTGCCCGTTTGTGCTCTTTTACTCACTGGCTATGTCGCCGTCCGGTCTGCCCGGTATAATGGCAAGAGCAGTCACAACATGCTATTTGATAGATGACAACAGACTGATCATCCGCGTCCAGTCGGTCGTTCTTCTGCATAATTCATGTACGGATTATGGGAATTACTCGTGTCTAACTCCACAGCAATACGTTCCTGTACGAGAATAATGACGATGATAGTTCGACCATCGGTTTAGACCATGTCCACCGTATACCCAAGAGCAGGGATGGTGACTGGAGACAGAAACGAGATTTAAGTTAAATAGACGCACAACTGTCTACCTCACTCTAAACCCTAACCCGTTTGAACCGTTAACATGACAAATCAAGATGACCCAACGAACTCGGGCGCTTTCTCCAATGCAGGCTAGAAAAGCACCTACCTGAGTGTTAAGCGTCAGTAGACTTTGCGCTGGTACTACCGCACTATTTACCCTCACTCACCTTCAGTACGCGTCAAAGCAGACTCAAGGAAACCAAGACTGGTGCTACTACTGCTATTTCTACTACTACTAACTAGGAGTGTAACTGAGTGTAAGTAATACAGGCACTATTTCTGACGTATTTGTCAGAAGTTTCACTATTAAAAGTTAATTCTGGGGCTCATATCACCTCGACCTCAAAAAGGAGTGTGAATCTGGGTTTATGCTATTCCGAGTAAATACATGTTTGAGGCCTGGGGCACATCAGGGCTTGCCTTGGTCTCCGCTCTCTCACCTCTGTCCACCAAAAGCTGTGTCACATTTTCCTAAGTTTGAGCTAGAGGTAATTTTCCACTGCTAAGAGTGCTAATTCTGATAATAAGACTTATTAAGACCAGCGGATAGTACATTCCGGTAAAATATGCCTATAATTTTATAAACAGCTGACATGCATCCTATTTTTGCAACAAGCATGACAGAAGGGAATATGAGTTTACGCGCGTCCTAAACTTCATCCGGGCTGGTTTGTAAGACATCCGGGCGAGCGTTCACCTCCGGTAGGTAAGACAAAGACCAGAGGCGCAGATAAATACACGTACTGGCCCCCTAAGTGCGAGCTTATCTTCGTAACGGGAAGATATTTTGGCACACGCACAGGAAAGCGTGAAATATTGCAAACAGCCATCAGACTAGCTGGCCAATGCAACCCCTGCAGGAACTTCTCCTGTGCTCAAAAGATTGATCAGCGTAACCGTATTGCGACGCCTGAAGACGCTACCTCAAGAGTTAACGGCAGTTCGGTCGGAATTGTAAATCACTCGAAAAGCTTCTTTACTTTCGTTCCTTATTTTGCCATTTTCAGAGTTTAGTCCCTATAATTTTGAATATTCAAACAATATAACCAGCTCCTCGGGAGGTGGTCTGAGCTGACATGTTAGCCCTTATCCACGGTCGAAAATAACACGCAAATTAGCCCTCAGGAAGGTGTGAGTAATAGTTTTAATGAATCGCCTTCTCTCTCCATTCGATACGTCTCCTTGAAAAGGTACTTCAACGAACAGACTATTTCCGTCCGCTGCCAGCACGATGAATTTCCCTTGTCTTTCAATAATATCCCCGCAACAAATTGATTAGGAAACCAGTCCTCACGAAGCAGGTTCTCCACTATGTTACCTCCCTTCGTTTCTCCAATTACGCGCGTCTTTTAATGAGTCCCTTTAACATATAACTTTATTGGCTTGCTGAGGATTTATTGAAGGCAAAGGTATGACCGAGATCGGTACGCTGATTCCGCAAAGCGGCAGACTTTCTGGACGTACGAATTTTCGCCACTCCTCCTAAACGGCCTGCGTAGCCATTCACATTACACATTTTTCCGACTATCTTCAGGTTGTGTATCGTTTAAAAATAATGTCTACACCACCTCCATCCATTTTCGACATTCATTTAGGCCATGAAGTCGGTCTCCAACGCGGTCCTTGGCGAGATTGAAACTATCCTGATGAGTGATCGAGAATCAGAGGGATTTCTCTGAACAGAGCAACTTTTTGAGTACTTTAAAACCTTCCTTCAAAGTCTTCTTCCCCATACGTTATGCTCCAACCGGAGGGGTTTTTCAGGTTACAGTTATCTATTTTTTTGCTCAGTAAAGATGAAAATACCGTTTGTGCTTAATCCGTCGACATGTTGAACTCCCTTCTAGAAGAGAGGAGTGAGATAAAGGAAGTATAAGCCTGAGAGAACTTCTACGTTAACTAATAAAACAGGCAGAATCGATCAAATGTGCAACTACGGCTGAGTTGGTCAGGTGGGAAATCCTACACCCGCTGTAAGGTAAAGCTGTCAGAAAAAGTAAAAAAGACTGTTGGTAGCGAACGTTTACTAGTAAAAAAAGGTCGGAGCTGTACAGACCAGTAGGTGAGAGTGTGGGAAGGAAATATATTTACAGGGGCGGGAAAGCCTGCGCTTTGCTCACCACTAACTTCTGCTGTTGGTGTGCCAAATAGCCCTTGATTTTTCCCTAAAAAGCACACATTTAAAACGGGTACTGAAAAGTAATTAGTAGGCAATACAGGTGTCATGAAAAGCATCAGGGGATTAGGATGGGCAAGACCGGTGAAAAAACACTACAAATTGGAATATATCCGTTTTACTCTGCAGTTTTAATCGAGGGATCTCATGGGTGGTAGCATAGCAAGGAGTAGACAATAATCAAGAGGCACTGTTCTTGTAGGAAATATTTATCAGCTGTCCCAGACACCGCTTTACCCAGGTTAAACGATACACAATATTGACCTTGGCTTAAATCACAGAGACTTATCACCAATATTTCGCCGCTGCAGGACATAGCTTCGATGGGTTCGGCTCCTCACCGGGTCTCCGGCAGCATTCCCTCCATGCTTTCTGTTAGATACTCCAGTTTTAAGAGTTCAGCTTTGCATTCGCCTCGGAAACTAATCATTAACTTAAGGTAAATCAATCGACATTAAGGCTTATAGATACAGACAAAAAGATGGTGTGCACTGACGTTAAACGCCACACGAGCAACGCAGGTACCAGCTCTTAAATCTCTGAATGAATTAAGAACCATCGGCGTGATACGCATTACTGGGGCGTGCGAAGGGCACACAGCAGTTATTTATTTTCCCATCTCTGAAAGCAAAGCTCTACCTCTTGTCTCTTACGGCTGTTAGCACGTGCGGATTCACTAATGTCTGTCTACTTCAAGTCTGTCTGGCCAATCACCCTCAAGGCTGGCTCACACAGGATCTGGTATTGATTAATTCCGCGCGCTCACATTTCTAACGCCACCCTCTGGGCTCCGGACGCGCGCTCATTCAGTTGTTAGGAGAAGATGCGATCACTGGAACAAGAGTTTTATTTGCCTGACGTTTCGGATTCCGTCGGGAATTCTTAATCATAGGCGATGATAAGAAAGGCATGGTCATACGTATAGAATATACCATTCCTTTCAACCGGCGTCCCACTTTTCCTTTTCCCTGCTGCCTGAAGATCGTGACAACCCACTGCCACAGTTCGAAGGTCACTAACGATGGCGTCCACTGCGCACCTCCGGGGAGAGGGCGCAGCCCCGAGGACTTCGGAGCCACATAGATTTTAATGGGGTAGCCTTGCGCAGCAGCTGCCGAGTTCCCTTTTCGCTCACTCACCTTTTGCAAGACTGAAGGTTGGCTAGAGCAAGCAGTGGCTGGCAAGGCACAACGTGCATGCCGACAGTTCCTCCGTCGATTTCGACGATGAGCACCACGCGCTCCAACAAGCCGCAGCATACACAGAGGCAAGCTGGGCAAGCAACACGAAAGCGACAGCAAGCAGGAGCAACGCAGAGAACTCGTGCGAGAGAAAACAGGAGTTTAGGCAGACTCGCACAGAATCTACCCACTCGCTCGCCACTCCCACCTCCGTTTCCGGTGTAAAGACAAAGTCAATAAGACCGGGGATGAGGGAGTGTGTAGATGGTTGGCGCGATAAACACTCAGCACACTTGACACAGCCATCTCGCTAGGTATGCTCCCGACTGCGCGGGAGCGCCATAAAGGCCGCATTAAGAGGGAGCCATTGCAGCCTGACTCTCAGTCCTCCCTCTCCTCCCGTACGCACACACAGACACACGCGTACAGAAGGAGCAGCTACGTGGGGGCCCGAATTTTCCCGTCAGTGGGCAGACCCTCCAAGCCACGGCTTTTAGCGCACCGTGATAGATTCAGACGCATTCAGATTTATTATAGTGAGGGAAGAAACGCGCCGAGGTCGACCTCACTCTCTCCCCCACCGCAAAGTGGCCGCCTAGCTTTTCGGGCACCTGCAGTGGGGCCTGAAACCCAGTGGGAGCGCGAACGCAATCACCAACAGAGAATCAGAAGAGAAAGTGCCAGCGCCTTCCAGGCCGCACGGACCGTGGTTGGCTGAGGGCTGACGTTGCATGTGCATACAGACCATTGGATATCAGAAGGGTGAGAGGGGTAACCAGTCAGCCAACGACTGAAAGGCACTACCCATGCTCCGTCGTCGGTTGGCGTCCGTGGGCGGGGCTTGCAGCAGAGAAGATCGTACTCCTAGGGATCACTCCTATAGTACGCGTGCATGCCACACACACAAACACACACACGGCCTGCTCCCCGCAAAATGTGTACAGACGGGTCTTATCTGAGTGTCATAGGGACCACATCAAAGATGAGTCCGATTAGCCTGATTTGGGGCTTTGAGACGAACGAAGTTATGCCGTCAGTCAGCAGCCTTCTAAGCCAGTGTTACGAGGGCGTGAGTTATATTATAACGAGGTGTGTACAGATTTGCTTAATACCCTGTAGCAGTCGACTATCAGGAGCTGGTGAGATTGGGAGCAGTGATTGACATGGCTTATCTGCCTACGTCTGAGACTTGACAGTTGGACTGCCTATTTCAATAAGGTCCATCATTTGCTTCAGCACGCTGAAGACAAACGCGGTGACTTAAGCGTGAATTAGTTTTAAGTGGTAGTAGGCCTGCTTTACACGAACCGCGGTCTTCCCCCTCCCCCACTCGAGTCCAGGGTCATGAACAAGACAAGAATACTCGAGGTGGGGGAAGACGCAGGCAGCTGGCGCGGCCGGAGCCATCCACAAGCGTACCGCCACACCTGGCTCAGATTCCCTGGACGGGGAGTGCCTAGGGGGCCACATTAAGGGGACATTGCAGCCTGACTCTAAGTACGTCGGGCAGTCACGCGTCTAATGTTAACCACCACATACATGAACGGCTAACACTCTTTCCGATAAACGTGTAAGCTGAACCAGTCTGACCCCAATTGGGTAGACCAGGGCAGTGTAGGAACCAGAATTATGTGGCCTAATAGTGGGAACTGTAAACAGAAGCTAAAACTACTGCTTACGTCGTATATCAGGTTGGCGAGGATACAGCTCGTCTCGTCAGAATCGACGTCCTCTATCTGAAACAGACACACACAAAAAAACAGAGAAAGCGATGATTGGCTAAGAGGAAGTCAGACGCACAACGAAAATATTTCCTTCTTTTAAAAAACAGAAGCCTGACCCAAATGAAATAGGCAAAACGCGATTTTAGTGTTAAATCCTGTATTGTGGAAAGGTCTGCGATCATCTGTCTAATCGCTTAAAGGCAACAGACACTACTAACGCCTCATTTGCACTCTTTATAAAACCGGCCAGTGCGCCAAGTGATAGATGAAAGCCTGATTAAGGCAGATTCAAATGCTCACTGGACTGAAAGGGCCGGCATGGACGCAAACCTTGCAGACTACAATCACATCCACGTGTCAGTTACTAATTTATCTGTAAAGCAGGATTAAAACTAACTCTCTGCCTGGCCTAGAACACCCGACCTGCAGACGCCACAGGAAGTAGACCTGTGGACAAGAGCCATGAAAACCGCAACGTCCAGCTGAATAAATTAGGTTCCACTGTTTGAGCATTAAGCATTTATTAATAGTGACCAGGTAAACCTAGTTTGACACTTCGGAGTTTGACACTCGTTGGTTAACGTTCAACGGTGATGTTATAGCCCAGTTAGTTCGGCATCGCCAGTTGTTATAGCCCAGTATTTCGAACCCGACTAGTAGGCTGACGAAGGCAAGAGAGCGATCCTGATAGGCAATGTTTTTATTCAACCGTGCACAGAGACTGTGGGGCTCGCGGGACTGTCCGGTTCTGTATGTTTTGCCGGTCCGTCGGAGTCGTCCTTTAGCTTGTCCACTCCGGCATATTTATAAGACTCCGGTCTTTTCAGAATATTCCTAGCGTATGGCCTGCTCCCAAACATTCTGAAATAATCTTAACCACGCCCACTGCGCCTGCGTCTGGCTTTCTTGGCTCACGGCATATGCGTAGGCGTGGGCGTGACGTAATCCGGGTGGCCCTTTTCGCCGACTGCCGTGAATTCCCGGGGCTCCCGGCTCCGTAACAGGTGGCTAACTGTACGCACATGTTCAGCTTTGCCTTGAGACTCATTCTCGAGCTTCGCTAGCAGCCGCATTGCCGGCAAAGACAAGGGAAACTCGATGGGGCGCCACTTGGGCTTGGATAGGACTAGCTGATGACGGCATCAGTATCTCTTGTCTTTGCTGGCAACACCATCTACTTTGGAGTTTTCCCACGCTATAGAGAGCGTACGACTGGCAGACAACGAAGAATACACGAGACGACTGCTCCACTAATTATGATCCTTCACAATACTGATTCTCTACGAGAAGAACGCTAAGCTGTCGTTGTGAGTGACAGCTAGATTTGTAGAACATCCAAGCAAGAGACGGAAACGGAAACAGTCTGGTTTAAGAAAATACCGCTACTTACCCCCATGTATTTCAAGGCGTCCGTAAATGCAGCAATCGGTAGCAAGTGCGTTTTTAGGATGCTAGCGCTGAAATGGAGAGGGTCAAGTATCCCAAAGCCCAGAAATACTTACATCCGCTTGAAGAGGTTTCGGTAGGTTATCACTTTCAATTTCTCCAAAATAAGGAAAATGCCACAGGAGATGAAGAAGTCCTCGTACCGACTGAGGTCTTCATTGAGCCTCCTTATGTTGCCGGATCTAAAAAAGTGTGATGTAATGGTACGGAGAAGATGGGAACGTACTTTGCAGCCTCTGCAATGCCCTCAAACTCCCTAAGGTTGTATTTCTCCAGGAGCTTCTGCTGGGGGAAAATGCCCTAAAGCAGACGAGGGCAAAAAGTGGAAGAGAATATGAGTCCAGCAATCATTTCATTGTCGATCATTCAAGAGAAAACTTGAAACGCTACATCTACAATATCCTCCCTTTTATTCTCTCCTTAGCTCATCAACGTGAAAGAATGGTATGTTAATTTAAAATTGAGGCCAATAAATCACGCAACTGAGTTTAAACGCTGAGAGGTGTGTCACCGAAATATATGAGAGTACAAGTTGATCATATTGATGACTCTCTACTTCGGTCGTAGCCATATGCAAGGGTTATTCTATCTTGAAGAAGCCTGAAAGCTACAGCAGTCTGCAAAATCACGAGAGTGGGTTGAAACAAAAGCGACTAAGCTATGAATGATAAACCTGCGTTCGGCTGAAAGTAGTAAGAACTATTTAAATGGCCAACAACCTCGACGTATTCTATCAATTTTCGACAGAATACTTTCATCTAATGCGTACCTTTCCGTAAATTTGCAGGGTTTAAAGGTAGAAGAGTTAAAAATTCTACGTCTACATAATTTTAGCTCAACTTGATAGACATCAAAAAATCACTTCAAACAGTATACCAAGTGCCAGCAAGACACCTCGAATTCCTGTTTCACTGAACACTTCCGACGGCAGAGGCCATGCGTTTAGCCAACCCGTCCGTGAATTCGCAGAAAACTTCCGTTCAAGCCCTCAAATTAATCTGGCCCAAGTTGAAACCTATCGCGTTGCGTCACAAGGAAACACAGACAGTTCACTGGAATTCTTCCCTTCTCCTTAACCCTGTCAAAACTGGACCATAATGTCCTTCTTGCTCGTTTAAATCTGCCCCCTTCACTACCCCACTATTAATTTTCATTGGTTGTCTTTTTATTTTTGCTGCTTTACTAACACTCAAAGTATTTTAGTGCATTGATGAGGAGTATTAACTTGACAACCTCTATCTGTTCACTAAGCCTGACACACAAACGCCAAAAAGTAATTTAAAGTGTTTGATGGATTGAATCAAATGACGCAAGTCATTATTTTAACCTCAAGTATGGATAATAAAAGGGATGAAGGCTAACCGCCATCACTCAAAATTTAAAATAAATAATAGCTACTTTGATTAAAGAGCCTATATCACATATAAACTGAATTCAGAAAGCAAAAGAAGATAACCTACCAAAAGCATTCGGACGGGGATGAGATAAATAAGCACCATTCGTTTGTTTCGTTTGCTGGATGACAGGCACCGTTCAAAGGCGAAAGTCAGGGCCATATTGGCTGCAACAAAACACTGATTAAGGAAACGCATGTCACTATTCAAGGCAATACAATATTGCTCTTAACCCATGAATTTCGCGTGAGAGACATTCTAGGCTTCATTAGAATTGCCTAATAACAAGCGAAGGAAAAGATTACGGAAAGATATCAGAGTACTAGTTAGGAAAATGCGAAACTCACCTAATTGAAATTCTCCATCAAACATGGCTTTCCTTCCGACATAATAGTTGAAAGTAACCCGCTGAGCGAGGCTGAAGTGTGAATCCATGTTCATGTTTTCAATTGCCCGGATTATTGATTTACAGAGATTCAGCTTATTTATCTATTGAGATAGCAGGAACTTTTGGGCAAATATGTTGATGTTACCTGAAAATAGATCTTGAAAAGTTGATTTGCAAGACCCATCATGCCCCTCTTCTTAGAGTCCTCGATGGCCGTCCGGCTTTTAAGATAAAATATAAAGTGGTTATTATGCAATGGCACATGAATTTTACTTCATAAGTGTTAATGCTAAACTTGATTTGAAGAAATAGTTAAATGACAAAGATTCAGTGATGGGAAGATTTGGAAAAAATTTTCTAGCCAATTTACATCGTGAACAGATCCAGTCATTTCGTGCAAACGGTTTTCAAAACTGAGACATTTTATTGCCTGAACGTACATCTAAGTAGCTCTCGGAGCACTCACATTTGCATGTAGATCACTCCTTAAGGGCGACGGTATTTCACGTAGCAAAAAGTGATAACAACAGTTGACACGATCATAGATTATGCTAACAGAGTAAGTTCGAAAAAAAACACCATGCATTGACGTATAAATAACGCTATTAAAATAAGCACAATAGGACTAAAATTAACGGACAAGGGGTAATATACAAGCCTACAGAATCATTACCTATCTGCAGCACAAATTTGAAACAATTTCATGATAAGTTGGGCTACGCGTTCCATATGTCCACCGTAGGTGGACTTCGGTTCTACCTTGCCCGTTGTTGATGTATCGAGAGCAGTTGCAAATGTTCGAAGGTCAACAGCAGAAGTCAATACAACTGGAAGCATCCAGTTCTCCTCCTTTACCTCAGCAAATATCTTGGCAATAGCCGTAGCAAAAAACGTTAAGGAATACTGCTACATGATTATATGTAAGTACTTGAAAGTTTGAGTGACATATTCTGTTATGTCGACAAACAATTTGGATGGACACTTATCACATAAAACAAGCAACTTTCGATAGCAATAAGCAAAATATTTATAAGTTTTCATAAGTTATTGTGTGAAGCTGAATGTTAAGTCGAATAACTAAGGACGTCCCAGACAGGCGATTGCAATATTTTAGAGGCTAGCATGTGGTAAAATCAGATCCACAAAGAATCTTGGATTCACGAACTTCAGTGCACAGGGTCAGAAAGCCACTTTCACGACAATTTCTGATAACTCAGCTGGCGATCTGGATAAGAGCAGCATTTAATCATCACGAAGAGGAATCCATTCATGGCTAAGCAAGTAAGTAAATTCCGATGTGCTTCATTACCCTCAACTTCATTGTATGGTATCAAAATTACAATCTGTGAGGTCATTGTCGGTTTTGTAAAGAAAAAATATAGTTCAAAGACGCAAGTTTGGCCTTTTACTAAAAAGTTTATATTTTGAAGAGATCTGTTGGGTTTTTGAATATCCAACTGAATTAGAGGAGGCATGAGTTCATAGAAAATAAACCTCCAAAGCAAAATCCTACGTCCTTTACCTGAAAAACAACGACAAAATGAAAGTTGCAAGAGTTTAAAACTATTTCTTACGGCAAAATTGCCGAAAATAACTTTAATATATATTTATATATGTATCAGAAAATTTAGTTACGATTAGTAGCTGGGTAAACGGTTAATTGAAACGGCTATATATCGGCTCGAACGGATATTTCAACTAACAGAATATGGCAAATAAAATGGCAAATAAACTGCAGGCACATGCAGTATCAATGGCTCGCCATGCGCAATGCTTTACTTTGGCGCGTAGGAGGGAGAATCGCATGGAAATCGATTACACGCACGCATTGAAGCAGATAATACTGCTCATAATACCTCACAAACGGATAAAAGAAAAGGATATTTCACAAGAATCACTTGGCAAGCGCACGCCTCCTCGAAATCGTTCTTACTGAGAGCCCACAAACACCTATAGGTGAAGAGATAAAGAGAATTAAGGATGATTTACCTCAAATGTGCGGAAAAAATCTCATCCCATGGGGGCAGAACAACACCCATTACTGCATTTTCCGGCTCCGGAACCCGCAAATGTGAACTTGAAGCGTGACGATCGGAACAATTAATCAAATTCTGACATAAGACTCTAATATCTTACCGCTAGATCTCTTCCATTGCATAAACTTATAAATCGAGAAACCTATTTCTAAAGTATACATAAAATGCTACGACAAACCTCCTTAAGGTAAAACTGAAGGCTGATATTTGACATCACAAAATAAAGGTAACATGAAAAACGTGAACGTAAATATAATTGGTTAATTCTTCTATTTCATAAGGCTCGCGCTTCTTAAACATAAATTATAAGTAAAATTATGTGCATAAGAAAAAAAACAATGCAAATTTGTTTTATAACCCTTTTTGTAAATTGCACACGGTTATTTTTACCAAGTTAAATGTTCCTTTGGTCAGAAACCGGAAAAAAGGTGAGAAAATCAAAGTAAGTCAGGGGTAAGCTCTCGGATGGCCTGCTGAATAATGTTTCATGTTTCATCAGGAGAGGGTAGGGAACGGATCCGTGGGCACCCCTTCTTTGCAGTCACCAGACATGTGGGAGTTTTCAGGTTAGACCAATCCCCCGCCAAAGCAAGGGCACCCCCGTGAACGGTACAGATCATGTTTAAAATAGGGCATCGTATTTCTTCTTGAATGGGGCAATTGTGTCGGCAGCAACAACTTCGGGGGAGAGGAGATTGTTCCATGCATTCACAGCGCGCCTTGAAAGTCGGAAGACGTACGGGAGGCCATCCATCCGTTGTACCACCAGTTTGAAGCAGTGTCCTCGCGTGGGCATGTCCATGGCTAGTTTGAAGTACTCTGCGACCTCCGGTATGTCGCCGCAGACGATCCTCATGATTTGGTCGCCTATAGAGCGTCGAAATTCGAGGGTTACCAGGTCCAGTGCTTGACAGCGCTCCGGATAGGTCAGCCTTCTCACTTCGGACACCATTCTTGACCCCAGTCGCTGATCATATTCCATGTCTGTCATTTCGCTCTTCGTACACGGAAACCAAGCGGACGATCCATACTCCATGATCGGTCGAATAAATGTGACCATGAGCTCACGGAATATCTGCATGGACCAGGACATGAAAGCTCTTTTGAACATCCAAAGTAGCGCTAGCCCCTTGCGTCTCGCCAAAGTTGATTGTTCTCGGGTCTTGAGGTCGTCCTGGATGATAAGGCCCAAGTCTCGAGTCCTCCTAATAGCGGCCAGTGTCATGTTTCCCATTGTATAGGGCGGTTGGTCCCGGTCTCTCCCAATTATAAACAAGTTCGATTTGGTCACGTTTACCTGTATCTTGATCTCTAATGATTACTCGTGGATCACATCGAGATCATTTTGGAACGTCATTGTGTCTTCGGCGTTGCATATGACACGCCATACCTTGAGGTCGTCCACGAACAGAAGGCATGGGGATGCAATTCTTGATGGGATATCCGCGACGTTTATTGAAAACAGTCTGGGACCCAGCACCGACCTTTGTGGTACTCCACTAAAAGCCTCAAACGCCGATGAGCACCCTTCGCCAACTCTGACCTTGGCATTGTCTACCGAATAGATACCCCTTGATGCATTTGATGACAGTTCTAGGTACCGGCACGTGATCAACTTCATCAAACGCCTTGCTAAGATCGATTAAGGCTGCATGAACCGGCAGTCGTTTTTCTTTGGCTTCGCACCAGGCTTCACGTGCCACCATAAGGTTTGTTGTACACGATTTGCCCTTAACAAAGCCATGTTGTTCTGTTGGTAGGATTGTGGCTGGCCCAATGTGAGCACCGATTTCGCGACAGATGAAGTTTTCGAGTACTTTCACAAACACCGAGGTCAGGCTGACTGGTCGATAATTCTTGGTAAGAAAACGGTCGCCACCCTTGTACCTCGGAGTTATTATACTCTGTTTCCAGTCATCTGGTATCGTGGCAGTTTCAAGTGTACAGAGAAACAGTGTTTTGATGCTTGGTGCGATTATAGAAGAATGCTTGCTAATTACCCTCGAATTGAGATTATCGGGTCCAGCCGCCTTAGTAGGTATCAACCTAGTTAGTGCATTCTCCACATCTTCAATAGTGATTAGCATGCCGTTTTCAGTTTGGTCATGGATCTCAAAATCCTCCCTGTTGGGCGCTGGTGGTAAGTAAACAGTAGAGTATTGCTGAGCTAGAAGTTCAGCCATACATAACTCATCTGTCTCGAGCACACAATCTGTATTGTGGAGATCCCGGATGCCCGGGCGTTCACGACGCTTTCTCTTCAGAAATGATTTGAATCGATTCGGTTGAGTGCCAACGTTTTTCAGCATATCCTCTTCGTCTGCAACTTTTCTTGCCCTCATCATACGTTTGCATTCATCTCTGAGAGCTTTGTATTTTGCTTGTGCTTTGGTAATTTTTAGGTTCATGAAGGCTTTGTAGGCACGTTTTCTGGCCTTGAACTTGCGTTTTGTCTCACCATCCATCCATGGGGGATGACATGCTGCCCATCCACAGAGCGTAAGGGGGACAAAATCAGTACAGAGTCGCTCAATATTCCCATGAATCCCTCTCCAGCGTTCTTCTACATCGGCCGAGCTACTCGGTTCCCAGGATAGGTTCCTAGCGCTCTGTCTCATTTCATCGTAGTCAGTCTTCCAGTATGCCGGTTTGTAGCATCTACGCGTTGACGGCGATCCTGTTATGTGGAGTGCTGCGAAGACAGTAGCATGATCACTGGTGTCTAGGGGTGCGGAAACCCAAGCATCAGATACTTTTGCGTGCCCATTTGTGAATATCAAGTCCAGACAGGAAGCCATACCCGAGTCGGCTATCCGCGTAGGCTGGGCAACATGTTGCGCAAGATGGGTTTCGTTTGTCATTTCAAACAACGCGTTATCCGTTTTAGAGGCAGGACCTTCGATGTTCAGGTGAGCCCAGTTGATATGTGGGCAATTGAAATCACCGACAATACAGACCTGTGACCTACTGGTATACTTTTTGACTGAAGTCAACCAGTTTATACCGCCGACTTGAGGACTTCGGTATATAACACCTAAGGTTGTGGTTGCACCAGTAGCAACCTTGACCGACACCCAGAGTTGTTCAACCCGGTTGTCTTCCGTCCGTGTGCGTTCTATCAGTGTTACAATGAGTCCATCGGTCGCATATAAAAAGACACTTCCATGTATCCTATCGTTACAGTCGCAACGGAACACTCGGTAACCATGACCATTCAAATAGCCAGGTCTCTGTCACCGCAATTATCGCAGGGCGCTTTTGTGCGATAATTACATGTTATTCAGCCAGTTTGTTGAGCAGGCTTTGCGCATTTATCAGTAGAAGGCCTATAACTTTATCAGAGCCTCCTGGGCCATTACTAGCAATGGTTTGAAGAGGGGTCTCCTCTTCTGGACAACCCGAAAATTTATTATGCGAAGGTCTTTCTCTCCAGCGGCACGACGTTCTTTGAGTTCATGGACGACTCTACGTTATTTTTTCCTGTCGTCAGGGGACAGCCTTCAAGTCTCCAACCACGGGTCAGCAGTGTTTTAGGGATGTGGTCGGACTTAAAAACCGCCTTCAGGGGTTTAGGTCATCCGCCATCTGCCGATTTTGCATCTAGTCTATAGAGGCTTAAAATTGATACCTGTACATCACTTGGGTCCAGCATTTTAAGGGGGATTTTTGTTATTTCTTTAGAGTCGTGTTGCACACGTGTTTCTGCATATACTCCGTCGGATTCGGGCACATTGAAGAAGAGAAGCGATTTCTTTCTATCAGTTGGGTCGTTTGTTTCTTTTGACACCTTAGATGCCGATGCAGAAACCTACGACGTAGAAGCCTTCGGCACTTCGTGTAGCTCGGCCTTCTTTTTTGCGGGTTTCGGCATGGTCCATTCCGCATTTTCATCGATTTCTGTAGTAGAAAGCACGAGAGACGGGTCTCCGTTTTCCAGATTTTCTATTGGCAGCTTCTCCGGTACCGCTATTGTATCTGGCTTCGCCTCATCTGAAGTTATCGCATCTTCTTCGAGGGTTTTTTTCGTCTGTTGTATCGGTGGGGGCGTTCACAGCGTCTTCGCCAAGGATACTACTTTTGCACGCATTACAAAAGGGCACCAGCCCTTCTGAGTCGTAGTTTTTCAAGACTTCGTAGAATTCAGGGGCTATTTTTGCGCATTTGATGTGCACCCATCTGGTACATAAAGCGCAGAGCATGGCCTTACTCCTGCCAGTAACATTACTGCTGCACGTGGGACACTTGGAATTTGTCATGGTTCCAAATAAAACGATGCTAATTGAGATGATTTGTATAATAAATACGAAGACTTAAAATCGTTTCTTCTCTTGAATAGATCGATTTATAGGAATCTTCCTCTTTGTCTCAAATGAGTGAGGAAAAACTCGGTGCCCGATTTTTCACCCATTTTAGCAATATGTAAAAGTTCGAGCTTCTGAGTAGCTGCAAGTAAGTTTTTCTTTTCAAAGAAACGTAAGTGAAGCATTGTAAATATATATTTCCGTATTGTGAATTTCACCTTACCTCTAGCCTTGTTTCCACGCACCCTTTCCACACTGGTGTAAGCGGTGATACACGCACCTTCATTTTGCAATAGACCCCCTCAACGCCCTTCGCCTTTCCACCGCCCTCCAAGGAGTGAAGACTTACTGGACCCAAAACATTGCGTCTATAGGTTTGAACTCGCCAAGGCCCGGCCGCGCTCCTGTCCGATTTAAACTATTTTGTGTTTCATTCCTCCGCGTGCGGCGCACACCCATTTTTCTTGTGTTCTTTGTTGAATGCTCTGTAGAGACCCCTTATTCTTAGCCATGATTTCCTCGGACGACACGGGACAAGACTTGCTAGGTCACTCTCTATCTGACTCACGGAATCCGGTCCACTCAAGGTCGGGACTTGTCTGGCCTCACTAGCCAATCACTTCTTAAGGGGGTGCGGGGTGTTGTTTACACTCAATCACTCCCGGAACCGATGATCTACTGTTCGGTTGCAGACATCCAGACCCGGTGATCTACTTGCCGGACTGCGCCTCTGGACTCCGGCCCTTTCATGGCTGGATTGCACTTGTCTGGGAGTCTTTTACCTATGACTCATATTGTACTACTTCTTAACTTATTAAATCCTCCCTTACACTTCGACTTTCACATTTCTCAATACTCCACCTTTCCTTGACCGAATTACCTTCCCCTGCTTCCATGTGAACATTTCGCCTAATGCCTTTGATCTTCTATTCCTACCGCTCACGCTTCACCCACACTTGCAGGTCGAAGGATTGTTTTTGCCATTTAATAAGAAAAAGTACAGTCTCCTTGGAGTTGGCCTACCCAGCTCTAAGAATCCTATCGCTAACTGCCTGAATGACATCCAAATGCATGATGTTGATGCGCATAAATACTTAGGAATGTGGATCACGACGGCGCTTAAGCTCTCGTTTCATTGTGAACAAGTCACCAAGTCGGCAAGGTTCGTTCTACACTCCGTCAAACGGGTTTTCTCTGCCTTATATGAAAACTACTTCGATAAGGTCTTTGGAATACGTATGAAGTGGAGTTCAATTTCCAAGCATGGGAACCCTGAAAAATGAAGGGCCTCAATATAATCGAAAAGATTCAAGGACGTACAACAAATCTTGTGAAGAGAAATGGCTCGTTAACCTATGAAACACGTTTGTCTAATGCTGATCTACTTCCTTTGAATAACAAGCATTTACACGGTGACATGATGCAGGCACATTAGATCATGCGTTCCCAGAACTGCTGCTTTCTACCTGGCAACTACCTCGGGTACGCCACGACCGCGAAATTGAGAAATCATTCACTCAAACAACCAGTAACTTGGGTCAAGCCGGGCGGATGAAAGTTCGCCTTTGGAAAAATATTGGTCGAATCTTGGAGTGCTCTGTCACTGGAAGTTGTTATGCCCGCCTCCGTTGACGTCTCTAAGAGAAAGCTAGATTGCTATAGCAATGCCCACACTAACACCAACCGACCTCTGTAGTCTTGACACGGACGAAAAAGTAACGTACTGTTATAGTATTGCTAGCTACTTTATTTATGAAATTCCTTTCTGCATCAAATTCACCCCCTTACGCTTGCATCTACCGTACGTCCACAACCAACCGAGTACTGACGATCTTGGTGGATTCTCCTGCTTTCGTCACTTCAGCAGTCTCGGCAATCCGCAGGAGCCTATCATCGGCGCATCTCTAGTATTTCGGTGGCACAAAATCCCACTTTTGATCGTTTTCAATCCCTTTAAATTTACCTTCTGTCTCCTCTCCCCAGCTATCCATTACGCTTACTAGGCAGATATTTCGCCAGCCCACGCATATGTCTGGCCATAATCACATCCATATTTTTCGGCCCTCCGGCTTCCTGAGCCCTCCTTTGGCGTCTGGCAATTGCCTATCAGCTGGATTTTTATATAGTCATCGATTGCCATCGTCGCCGACTAAATCGCTTCCAACAATAATAATAAATTGTATATTTAAGGCCCAAGGGCCCCTTCATTATAAACTTAGTGCTTTCGTAAAAAAGATGCAATCAACATCTCCGTATTAATTTGTATCTGCTCAAGCGCTTTATGCTTAAGACGGCCATGATGTACCGTCAATCAATCCCCAGAAGCTAGTGTCAGCCAAACTAGGTCCTCTCTTGCTTGGATTTTGGACATCCATAAGAATCAGCCGAGCTAGAGCTCTTCCTCAATAGATTTTCGTCAGCCATCCGATCCGCTGCTTAGCAGCCAATCCGCACATAGTCAAAAACTTCCATTTCTCGTCTTCCTGCAGGAGCTGCGATCCAACAACTCTCACAACCCAATACGAGTGGCTTGTCACCGAATACGGATATCTTATTGCACGACACCGATGGGTAGGGTCACGGAAGGCTTTAGTTATTTCAAGTACCTACCACCCTGTCATGCTAGGTCCTTAGAGGAGTAACGGTCAACTCATCTCCTATTAGCGTAATTCTTTACCTTTCATCCCTTTAAAGTCTCATTGACCTTAACATTTCCTTCATCTGAGCTCATTTGCTTGGTTGTTAGATATCCTCCGTTCTCCCTCCGAACTGGTTGCAATATCAATCTTTCTCTGCCTCTACTTGGGAGCATTTTCCAAGTCATCCGTCCACCCAAGCGTGCATGTGTCCTATGCTCGCTCACTTTGCCTGACTTTAGCTACGCTGCGTGAATTCTCCAACCTTGTCTTTCTGGCTGGCGGCATACGTCCAAACTGCGGCCTCGGTCGCGGCCACTTTGGCTGCCGACTAACATTCATCTTCCAGTCTATTGCTGTCGCCCTGTATACTACATATACTGACAGTGCTCAAGAGGCGCTATCAATGAACTTATTATTAAAAAGAATTCGAATTATGCTCTGCTGAGTGTGTTCTGTTTTAAAATCTACTGAGTCTACGTTCGTTTATGTGTCATGAGCTGCTGTATTGCGGCTGTTGGTTCGAAAGTCCATACTCCTGGGTTCCTCGTCCACCACATACCCGCAACTTCTTCAACCTCTCGCCCTATAGCCTTATCTCAGTCTTACGGTATTACCGGCATTTGTTCTCACACCATGAACCGACCTTTTGCTTGTGGCTTTCCGCAGCCATGTGCTCCCATCCCACCAGAGATGGTAGTTGTTGCCGAGTTAACTATCGAAGAAAAATTTCCTTCGTGAGAAACATCTTGTATTCTTTTCCTTTTGCATGCTGGCACTTCTCCGTCCCGTTGCTTAGTTTATCTTGGACTTCTCATTTAGAAAAGCAGTGGCTACCAGACTCAAACCAGCAACGGTGAGGCGAATTGGCAGTGCTCTGTGCCAAGGATTTCGTTAACCTTCCGTTCTTGCGCACGTTGGCTACTTCCTGGAGGTTCAGCAAATCTGCATGTTGACAACAATTGCCTAGCTCTTTATCCATAGAACACAGTGCTGATAAATGCTTTAAAAATATTGCAGGCCTTTGTTTTGGCATTTTGTCGGACGCCGCAAACTGCCTACATTGAACCCCTTCTTTGCGAGTTCATGGCGCTCTGCCAGACATGGGTCACACCTCCACAATGAGATGACTCCCGTACCCCCCCCCAATGGTATTTTCACGACGGCCGGTCCTGTGTTCGTCGAGTACTTAACTGTGTTCTGCTGGTATTATACCCGGGAAGGTGGATGTAGCCCTTTAATACTTCCGTCAAAATTGTAATTCCGTATGCCAGCCTTCTTCTGATCAAGAAGCTTAATGATCTCCAGGTGCTCTACCATGTCCTTCCTAAGGGCCGTGTCGTATATGTCAAGTGCCCACTCCTACCAGCAGCTGCTGCCTCAGCCGTACTCCTTCCGGGATTTTATAGCCCTTGCACTTACACGCCTGTTTCCTCAACCGTCCCGTTTCACTCAGCAGGAATTCAGGATAGAAAATGCAGCAAATGGAGTATTAGAACACCGCTGTCCCATGTTACAGGGCGCAATTGTATACGCCATTCTTCAAAGTTTTCCCAGAGCATAAGAAGAGACACAGGTTAAGCAGCTTCTCGAAGCCCAGCCATCTGTTTTAGAATGTCGAGTTCGTACGCAGGAACACCCTCATTTTGCAAACCCTGCAGCGGAGAATATGCTCGTTGCCATTTAGGTCACAAGTTTGTTAAAACACCGCGGATGCGCAGAAAGACAGCAGCCTGGAACTAAGTAAGAAGGCTGAATAAAGCATGAGTGCAAGCTTTTGTAAGCGCGTTGGCTGGGCCAAATTCCTGGTTTTAGGATTTCTATTATTCAGACTGAAATCCACAGAAGCAAAAGTGAACGTAATACCCTTCCTGATTACACTCGCTTACTACGAGCTTAGTGGTTTGCAAACTATTGTAAAGCAACAAAATGGTTAACTGGAACAATGATGTTTAAGTGATTACATCTTCTTATTGACAGGTTCCCAGAATTCGCTTAATTGCCTATATCAGCAATTTGGAAAAATAGCGTAGAAAGATAAAGTTTTTGCGTGTTTCGAATGTTTTTTGTCATGGACACCGCAAAAATGACTTTTAGCACTAGACATTCCAAATGGATGCTGGTATAAAGTAGGTAATATTCTTTTCTTCCTCTTTATAAACGCCTGCATAGAGGACCTGGTAGAGCCTTCTTATGAGGCCGCTTTTGTTTGTACTTAATGTTAAAAAACTATTCGCATATTTTAGAAAGGTCAAATTTCCGCCTGCCGAAATACTTCCTCAATTATGTTCAACAATAATTGGGTGGGGAACAATTGCCATTAGGCGGCCTAACAAGAAAGCCTTATCCACTGGGCAGGTGTACCCTCATAGCCTCTCCTCCATAACTGTTTGCGCCTATCTACAATACCTTTGTTAGAACGCATTTGGAATACGAGATGCCAGCATGGAGGTCCTGGAAAAAAAACTAAAGTATCTTGAAGCAGGATAAATGATGGACGAAAAACCGGGTGGACTGTTTTAAGACACTGTTGTACCTAGAAAGACTGATCAAGTTCAAGTTCACAGGAGAGCTGTGAACTACCATTGACATTCGAACACCTACGAACATATATTACCGGCAAACGTTAGGACTGCAGGATACGCGTATTTTGAGCTTATTATTAGCTGTCGCTAGCTGCAGTAACCCGACTCCAGCATAGCCACAGAAACTGCCACTACACTCGAGTTTCGAACCCGCAACCAGTGAGCTGGACACGGACGTCCTACTCACTGAGCCATCGGGTCGACATCTTGCCGGTTGTCGAGCGAAATCTGGATTAGTACATGGGTGTCCTCCGATTTGTTCCAGGATACACCAACCTTGGCTGTTTCGTCAGGCGAGAGGCTAAACACTTCAAGTTTTTCTCAAGGACGAAATAATTATGTTATTCGCTAAGTTTAGGTAACCAATGTATTACCGGAAAACTTTAGGAATGCAGGATACGCGTATTTCTAGCAAATTAGCTGTCGTCAGCTGCATTTACTTGACTCCAGTATAGCCATAGCAGCTGACGACAGCTAATAAGCCAGAAATATGCGTATCATGCAGTCCTTAAGTTTGCCGGTAATACATTGGTTACTTAAACTTAGCGAGTAACATAATTGTTTCGTCCTTGAGAAAAATTTGAAGTGTCAAGTCTCTTGCCTGACGAAACAGCCAGGGTTGGTGTATCCTGGAACAGATCGGAGTTAACCTGTGTACTAATTCACGAACATTCTTCGTTGCGATTCGAAGATTTCTGCGAGTTTGCAAATATGCATCACCTGTGCGGCCATCCATATGAGGTAAAACGCAAACGTACTCGCCCAGTTCAACAGAAGTTTGCTTTCAACCAGTGGGTGGTTTGACCATAAAAACCCAGGAACGGGCAATCGCATCTCGGGTGGGCATAATTCTGAGAATGTTTGGACATTTGCCTTCCCTAACACGCAATCCAAATGTTAGTTGCTGCAAGCCTGGTTCTTCGATCATCACCTCAAGCAAATGCTGACCTTATATGGCCAGTGGATCCAAGGTAATTCAAGCTTTGCAGTCGATTCTGGGCACTTTAAGTCTCCCGAGTTCAGACAACTCTTGATAAGCCTTATTTAGCAGAGCCTTATTTCGACTTGAGCGAATTTTTCATTTGTCAAAATCTATCGGAGATTAAATTTTATATGCTTGTCGAGCTTTATGGAATATTTAATGACTCCAAGACTAGTGAAAGCCATCACATAATACATTTTCTGGCTAACTCCCTGAGGTACTACCCAACTGAGCAATTGATATAAAATTATTGCCTAAAACTCACAAAAGACCATATTTTATGCAGAACAAGAGCTCTGACCATAACCGTTAAATACATAAATATGACGAAAAGTGAAACTGACTCCTCTACTCACAAACCACGTCCTTGCGCAGTACATTTATCTATTCTTTATTGTTGACATTGTCGTAGCATCGTGTGGATAAGAAATTATTGAATGTGTCAATCCATTCTCATATCTTAGTCGAGTCTGTGACATCCAGTGACCATTTTGGTTTTTATGTTTGTACATTTAACAAAGCTTTTCAGTAGGCAATGGTGGTTGTAGATTTGTAGAAGGCCTTTGGATCACCGGAACCATAATGTTACTAGTCTGAGCTTTCAGGCTCTTTCTAGGGTCCATCGTCAGAGATAAAAGGCGTAAGCGAAAGACAAGCAACAGCTGTAGGAGGTGGAGGGCAATCAACCGTTATAGTGGGAGGAGTAGAAGGGAGCAATCAAAACCAGTACCATCAGTCAAAAAGTGTCTGCGCAGTGCGATAAAACGATTGACTGAATTCTCATCCGAAGCCCGGGCTTCAATCAATTTGCGGCCTGTCTTGTTGCTGGCGTGCGCGATTATCCTCACAGTTGCGAAGTTAAACTCGTGACCGGTCTCGTAGGTGTGGGTAGCCACTTGCGATAATGCATCACCCGTTGCACAGCCAGCGTATGTACGTGTATGCGCGAACCAAGCATGCGTCCTGTCCTGCGTAATTTCGAGGACTGTTTAGACGGGGTATGTGATACACTACGCCCGGCTATGCGTCACACTATCGCAAGTGGCTGCCTACACCTTCGAGACTGGTCACGAATTTAACTTCGCAACTTTAAGGATAATCACACACGCTGGAAACAAGACAGGCCGCGAACTGATTGAAGCGTGGGCCTCGGATGAGAACTCACTCAATTAGTTTTTCGATCTGGCGCCGGGATAAATCGCCCTGCGCATGCATCTCTGGACTGATGGCACTGCTGGTTGATTGCCCTTTCTTCCCCCTCATTATGACAGTTGATTGGCCCCCGCCTCCTTTAACTGTTGCTTGTCCTTCGTTGACACCCTTTATCTCTGAAGATGGACTCCAGAAAGATCCCGAAAGCTCAGACTAGCATCATTATGATTCCGGTGATCGAAATGCCTTCTCTTTCTCAATCTATGATCGCTTAAGTTTGTCACGTAGTCCACGGCCATACAGCTTATATATTTTGCTCGATTAGAGGGTCCTTGCTAGTCTATGGTAGAAATATATGCTGCTTTCCCATACGTTCTTCTCTCCAGTGTAGCCGGCGCGATCGTTTAAGCAATGTTCCGATAATTTGAATGGTTTCTTACCGGTTTAGCTGTATCTTTATACCATGCTGGTATCCTCGATCGATAAGGGGAACAGACAATTCCTATATTTGATTCTACTCGAAACCTTTTAAGTAGAAAGGTTAGCAAGAACTTTTAATCAATTGAGACATTGATCCGGCGTCTATATACGAGACCCATGCAGTAATTCTCGGACTTGTGCCAATGATCATTGTTCGGGTTTTACCTCCCACGAGTGTAGCCCTTGTATATCACTACTACTATCGCAGAAGATGGACTCGTGCACGGATTCGAAAGCCCAGTATAATTAAACATTTTTTTCAAAGCATGAATAGCTTTCTTATGTGCTCAAAAATTTTAGTGATTGGGTCGCCACGGATCACTAATTACGTGTCATTCGTGAACTTAGTTCAGAGGAAAGTTCCTTTACAGAAATAAATTTACATTCAAAAAGTGGGTCTATAAGGAAGATGATCGACGGTCACAGAGCCCCCAACCCAAACCTACCATTCATTGCGCTAGTTCCTAAAGTCTGGAAAGGACGACGAAAATGCTTGCAGCACTTATTTTCCAGAAAAGCCGAAAAATGATTAGGATGCCTAACGTACTATGTACACCATCCTCATCGTTCTCCATCCAAACGGACAGCAGGAGGTAGGCTCTTTGAAGTCAGGGACTACACGACAACAACGGAGAGTACTGCGCTATTGTCGCACGATATGCTAATTAAAAACAACTGCTTTCTGGACACTTGTCGGCAATCAGAGCCACATACAAGTTTTAGAACTTGCACAGCAACAACAGAGTGACCGGCAATTATAAATAAAATGAAAAAATTAGAAAAGATAACAATTCTGGAAATGACAGTGCATGGTTTAGTAAAACGCACATTTAACTGTTCATCGAGTTCTCACAAGACTCAGGCCTTAACCACCGCGGCAACAAAAACGCCGTACCCAGTGTTTGGGAGCAAAAGAACAACCGACCGAAGATGTGGCATTGCACACGCACTCAGAGACGGTTATGTCGTAAGTTTGTAAGGCCAACCAGACTCCCTGCCCCCACTGGCCTCGTAATTATACAAGTCAAGCTGAAGGCAGGCTCGGACGGTGCATAAACGGGCTGGATGTGTGACGGGTCAACAAACTGTCACAACTGTTTGCCCGCACCCGTAAAACGCCTCACATTCTAAATTTAACAGTCGCATAGACGGCCCAAGCTGGGACCAATATTAGCCTCAAGTTAACTGAAGTGTGTGCTGCCAATTAAAACAGACAAATAGAACTGACACGCGCTCATACAATTCTGGTCTTTAAAAGCGATCGTAGACTAATTAAACTGTCTTAAAAGTGACAAACCCTATCACTCTCATATCGGTCGGATTCCCACACAAGTCAGGAGGCTGAAACCAAGAGACTGCTCCCTTTACTGACTCAATATTTAGCAATGTATAAACAAACTATCAAAACGTCTCGCTATTAGGCCTACTTTACATATGCTATCCTACTTGCAGTCGCGTAACGCGCGCCTAAGTGGAATTCATCTTGCGCGCACAACTAAATGTAGATGTGGATGTGAACGTCAAATGCAAGTGCCATGGCTGCCACAGGAAGCATTTTCACCGAATGAAGGCAGACAATGACGGACATCTCGGAACTACCGTTGATCGGCAGCGTATTTTATACTCTCATCCCCAAATTTTCGGTATTAAATAGGTCTAACGACTCTAAGATTCGTTCGCTAATTGTTGCTCGGTAGAGCAGATAATACAGGTTCTGAAACCTCGACAGCAGCAATAAAATTCGACCTGCTAGGCCAATGACCGCACCTGACGCAAGTAGTCAAATGCAATACGCATAATTGGCACGTGAGGGGAATTGGGAAGCTCGCCAACAGATATGCCGAAAGAATAATAGATTGAGACAAAGAAGACATGTCGACCACCGGAAAAATGGTTTTATTCGCCCTCCATCAAAGGTTTAATTGGCCCTGGTTTACTCATTTCTAATAGGTGAACTCGCTACTTATTGCTAATAGCAGAACTTCCTGGTTATAAAGCGAAATATTTTCTCAATGTGAGTTCATCGAACGAGTACTTGTGGCCTTATTGGATTAACATGCATCACCTGCTTAACAAAAAACGCACCAACTCGTATGGTTAGATTCAGACTTGTATTTACGACAGCTCCACCGAAAATAGCTGCAGAAGCGTCCCCAAGAAGACTATAACACAATATATTAAAATCCCATGACGAATCATACTAGCAAAACACCAAAAAACACCTGTTTTAAGTGACCAGGAAAACAAAATGGCCAACGGAACACCAATACGCAAAGTAAGAACAGATATAGAAAGACGGGATTGAGGGGCAGGTAGTGCTAGCCTGAAAGCCGGAAGTTAGGAATATTTTTTAGAGGCGGCATCTTCGTCGTTGAACGGGATTGACGAGTTTGAAAGATTGGAGTGTGCGCAGCTATTGACAGCAGAACCGCCGGGTGCGGTTGGGCGCTTTTTTGATTTCCCATAGACTTGATCGGCGAGGAGACCGGTGAAAACGAGTGCTGCTCCAAGCATTTGCAAGCGAGAAAGGGGGTGACCAAAGATGAACACTGAAGCCAAGACGGTAAAGAACTTGCGGGTTGTTGTGACAATTGAGCACATCAGAGGACTGAAGTGGACAATCGTGGTGTAGATGAACATCTAGGAATGCGGATGAAAAGGTAGATAGGGAGAAGTTAAACTGTTAGTTTATTCGGCATTAAGGTTGTATCAGAAAGTTAGACGACGCATTGAAAACTTAAACATGAGGAAAAAAGGACTTGAAACAATAAATGGTGTAGCATTTTATATGCTGTCAATGCTGTTTTACCTGGCCAATGGCGCTAACGATGCCGAATAGGAAGATATTAAGGGCGACGTTGGGGAAATTGCGCACAAAAGCAACGAAAGGCAGAGTTTCACCCGTAAGGAGAATAACTATTGAAAGTAAGAAAAACAGACAAATGCACCATCGTAAAAAGGAAACTCTAGAATAGGGCAAAATACTAAAAAATCAATTAAATGTGAGTTTGGTAGAGGATTACTTGGGTGGAAATTCGATGTTTATATGGACAGAATCTAAAATCAGGGCACGTGATATGAGACTTCAGAAAAGAACAACAACAAAACTATCAATCTCAGGAATCGCATTCGGGACTTGTGTAAGACATACGTACCTAATGGTTGCCGCACAGCCATTTAGCTTCCGTTCGACCAGAAACGGTCTATTTGAATCCAGGACAGTGCAAGAAATAAAGTATGATCAATGGGAAAGTGCAGTAACCCTCTCGCAGATTTAACAACTAAGGCCGCACTAAAACGCCCTATGCATGATCAAGCTTGTTCCTTTTCTTAGTATCTGCCAATTATGAATATTAGCGCTGACACCAGAATGATGCCAAAAACACTCAGCATGTTCTTGATTTCAAACACATGACAGAAAATCATAGATTTTACAAATATAATTGAGTGGATTGCTGAAATAATCAACGGTTTCCCGGGTTTGTTAAAAAATCAGGGCAAGTGGCCTAGGCGAATTTCAGCATTTATCCAGAGGACAACATTAAGAGAAATCGAGTCCTTTTAGAAAGAAAAAAACGAATGAATATGGTTAAATTTATAAACGCAACCGAAAAAACTGAAGATGTCATCAATCCTTTTACAATCCTTTTGCAAATTGCCAGAAACTAAGTAGATAGTATAGGAATGGCGATCGGGTCACAAATAAACTAAATATAAGATTACCCTCAACCGATTTTGCAGCTTTGTTCACCCAAGGCATACACTTTGCCGGTAGGCAGAGCCTTCTCTAGGATTTCGGTCCCATTAGGACAAGACAGAACATTCCTAATGTCCTGGATAAGAGTTTCTCATGGTTTTGACTGAAAAACTCGCGCTTGAGAAAGTTTGGAACGCTCGGAATTAGAACAATTAATTCATTAGTTCGGTCACATGCTGTCAGTTAACTTCTGAGGAAATAACTGCGAGAGTAGAAGCCGGCCAAAAGACCGCAATCGGCTGCCTTTTACAACATTTGGTATAGATACAGGTAACAGAGAGGGGGGAGTTTGGATGATGGGAAACTAACCCAGGCCGAGGTAAACTAGCGACCACAAATTCAGATTGCGCATCATGGTGTAGGGACCGACATGCCCCCTGGAACGGAAATCTTCCTGCATCCCTCCGGTAAGACCATCAAGACAGAGAGAAATCAACTAAAAGGTAAAAATGAATCACTGCTCTATTAAATACATAAATTGAAAGCTCAGCGGAAATGAGTAAATGGACAGAATATCGAGGTAAAGCGGGAATGAAGTAATTGCAGTAGCTAAACTCGCAGCGGGAACGAAAGAAGATTGATGCCACGAATCATCACCTACCAAAAGTATTTCACCCCAGCTAAAACCTGCTTTGGATTGAGATGAAGTACCCTCTTTGTACATGAAAAGAATGACGCCGGTTGTAATAAGTCCGACGAAGAGATACTTTTTGAGTGGATACCGTTGTTTTGCCCAAAGCACACTAAGCGCCATAACTGGGATAGGTTTGATGGATTTTCCGATAACCTGTTGAGAGGCAGATCAACGAAATACGAATGTTTTTACCTGAGTAGGATAGCTGACATAACGTAGACTTGCATTGCTGCTGAACATGGCCCCGATATACGTTAACCCGCAAAGGGCATAACCCCTTTGAGCAATTGCCGACCTTGGTTCTCGAAAATACCACAGAGCTAAACAGAACAACGTATAACTTAGTCGAAACGGACTTACCAGCCTGGGCAAATAAAGCATTGACTAAACACTGCAAAAATAGCATGGGCTTTATGTAGGTAAATTCAACTCTACGGAGGCCATAGCGGGTCTTAGTGCTGAAGAAAGGATTAATTGCAAAGAAAAGTCACCATACATTATCTCTTGTAGAAGGCCATAGATAAAGTACGAAAAAAAGACACCAAGTGCACAAAATACCAAAAATGCCAGTGATTCTGAACGTCGGTCCATCTTCAGGGAGAAATTTATAACACCTAAGAAAAAGAAAAACATATGAAGATAATGATCTGCTAGCATTTAATGACTGATTTAAAATAAAAGATATTTTAGTTCAGAAGGGAAGAAAGGGCAGTTAAACGTTGGAAGTTACGACCACAAAAATTCTAAAAATATGCCATTGGATATTTTTCAAACGTCCATTAGTACGAGCACTCTTCCTCAAAATTGAAAGTTTGGTGTCGTGAAGCCGTTTTATAAATCCGGTGATAAATCGCTTCCCTCCAATTATAGGCCAGTAACTCTCCCCTCCGTTTTAGTGAAGGTTCTCGAAACCCTCATAAAACAAGCGATCGACAATTTCCTGGACCAAACCAACGGCTGGATTCAAGAGCAACACGGTTTTACGCGCGGAAAATCTGTATCACAAACCTGTTATTTGCCCGTGAGTCTTGCGCCGAATCGAAAGATAGGGGTTGCCCAACGCACTTGGTATTGATCGACTTCAGTAAAGCGTTTGACCGGGTTTCTCACCAACTGATCGTAAACAAGTTAGCAACCCTTGGTAAAGGTGGCAACATTCTGAACTGGATCCGGGCATATTTGAGTGATAGGACTTGAGGTGTCAGTGTCGGAGGCGTATTGTCTCCTGTCGAGGTCGCATCACCTGGGGTTCTTCAAGGATCCATTCTTGGCCACACCTTGTTCTACATCTACGTTCAGGATCTGAAACAATGCCTTTCCTCTCCATTCGCATTATACGCCGATGACCTGAAAATATGGCGCGATGTCACAGGTGCCAACGACATAATCGCCCTGCAACAGGACCTTATCCAGTTAACCACTTGGGCTTCAAGTAACCAATTGCCGGTCAATGCTGCGAAATCGGCGTTCATGACAATTGGATCTACTGAGGTCATCTCACCATACTCGCTCAATGGTGTCCCACTCCGACAAGTCACGGAATTCCGCGAGCTCGGCGTCCGTTTAGATCCGCTTTTCACGTTCGCAGACCATGCGAGGGACGTCGCAAGCAAAGTGAGCCAGTGCAGCAAGGTTCTCAAGGCTTTCGCGGGCACTTCCTGGGGCTGCTCGAAAGAGTTGCCAAGCCGCACCTCACCTATGCGGCAGCAATCTGGTCTCCCAAAATCAGCTCCTCCAGCCTCCGCCGCCTTCAGTCAGCACAAAACGGTGCCCTCCGCACGATCACGGGCTCCTATAAAATGTCGCTAGTCGATCACCTTCATGTGGAGGCTTCTGTCCTGCCGGTCGCCACACACAACAAACTCCTCGGCCAGCAGTTCTGGTGGACCTGTTCACAACCTGGCCATCCGAACCAACATCATTGGAACGCCCCCAAGCCTAGCCGTAACGTTCGGACGTCTATCAAAGGTCTCCACAAGGCAGCTGTCGCCTTGTCTCTCACGGATCTACCCGTCGATGGATCCGCCATCATGGAAGGCTACCAGCGCTTTCACCAGAGAGCCGTTGTGGACACTATATCCAGCTACCATCCCCCGGTCCTTCTGGGTGGCTATCCACCTCCGATTGCCATCTTGGAACGTCATCTCCCACGGGTGACTCGCTGTACCCTGGCGCAGCTTTGCAGTGGCTACTGCATGCTCCTTCGCCAGTACCAACACGGGCTGGACCCGTTTACACCCGACTGCGGCGTCTCGCCGCATGACTACCGTCACCTCTTCGCCTGCAGTTCCCGGCCAGGCACCCTACTCACCACCGAGGACCTTTGGCTCAAGCCGACCGAGGCTGCGGCCTTTCTCCGTCTCCCAACTGTGCCCAGTTTGGACTCCGGCGGGAACCCCTGATCCAACATGGGCTACCAACCAACCAACCTCGGAGTCATGATACAACAAAATTCGAAAACAAACTGTCACAGCTAAAATTCGTGCGGCTGGGCTTCGGTGTTTATGGATGCTGAGAAGGACTTTTTCTTTGTGGTCTCCCACCATATTTAAAAAGCTGTTCTTCATCTATGTTCGGCCTGTCATCGAGTTCGCGGGCCTGGTCTACTTTCCTTGCTACGCAGGAGAAATGCTCGCGCTTGGATCGGTGCAACGACTGAGTTCTAGGATGGTCCAACAACTCAGGGGATTTCCATATGAAGCACGTCTTCGCAGTTTAGAATTGTTTTTTTTCTGAAGTATCGTCGACGTCGAGGGGATCTAATTTTTCTGTTCCGCTTGGTTGCGCTCAAACACTACCTAGAGTTGCATTTGAACCTTCATTCGAAATTACGACGCTCGCACCCGAGGCCACTCCTTTCGCCTAGTCCAGCAACGCTCAGACCATCTGCCTCAGAAATACCGGTTTTCCCGTCGGGTCATCTAAGACTGGAACTCGGTGAGTGAGGTTATTGTCCAAGCAATGTCAGTGCCCAGTTTTGAAAGACGCCTTGATGCCTTTTTTCGTATGGTCGTGGATGACAACATCTACTCAACCAGTTAGCAGTTCCCCTTTTCTTTTGAGGATCACCATCCTGTTTGAGTTTATTTTTCTGTCTTGAACTATCGTTGAAGTGACAACTCCGGGCGTTGGGCCTCTTGTCTTAAATATATTGAAATTGAATAGCGTGTCTTGAAGAGAAATCTATTGCAAAATATAACCGGTGGGAGTTAAAAGTTCGATGAGGCAGTATGCTTGCAAATGTATGAAAGAAGCGTTTTGTGAAGCTCGCTGAAAGAACTCTAAGCATGGTAAAAAAGAGCCCTGTCTCTGAAAGATCCTAAAATACCGAACGGCGTACTTTTAGTAATGCAAGTAGCACAAAAGTATCCAAATTAAGAAACCTGTAAGTAAAAATGAAAAAAAAACAATAAATTGTAAACCGTGGCTGCCAAAAGCAACACGAGTTGTGTTAAGAAGCAGGAACATCGTGTGCTACCCAATTCCACAATTCCAATCACAACCCAGGCCAATTAAGACCTGGAAAAGTTCTAAATAGGCCATTGTAAAAAAGTTCATTGAAAAAAACGTTTTGAAGGCACAAGGGACTGTGCTCACAAAGTAAGATGGTGGGCAACAAAATAGTAGGGGGTTTACTTTGGGATGATGCCGATGGTAGGATGAAGAACAGGTGAAAAGCGTAGATAGATCGACAGACATGATACGTAGAGGATGAGATGAAAGAGTGTACCTGATAAATAAGGTATACGATGAAAGGATTCTCTCTGTTTATTGACAAAGGGTTTCGAGTTTACATGCAAAGAAGCAGTAGGAAACATACTGTCTTTTTTGGACGCAAAAATTCACGAGCGTACCAACGGTAACTTTGCGACAAGCTTGAGTAGGAAATTTCTAATGCCGATATTACCCAATATTATGGATACAATCACCCCGCTGCTCACAAAAGAAGCTGCATTCAAACTTTATTTCACCGGGCTATCGCTATTGCAACAGTAAGGATATGCTCAAGAAATCACTAACGCGCATTGATTGTTTTGATTTAGAGGATA
>JAYGXS010000001.1:113488115-113616555 GCA_036362985.1 Ligula intestinalis | reverse complement strand
TCGCACTCTTCGGGAATTGACGGGATTCCCAATTCAGTTACCAAAAGAGTGTTGACCTTTCCCAAATTACTTAGCCATATATTTTCAGTCTACCTCTCAAATGGTTTCTTTCCTGACACTTGGAAGACATCTTTTATTCTTCCAGTCTTGAAGTCAGGATCTCGTTCGGACATAAATAACTACCGCGGTGTTCATAAACCCGACACTAGCCAAACATCTGGAAAAGATCATTTTTAATCAAATTCCCGATTTTTGACTAGAAAACAAGCTTTTAAGCGACTCGCAGCATGGTTTTCTACCTGGGCGATCATGCGAGACGTGCCACTTAGCTTTTCTAAACCAAGTCACTTCCCTCCGTAATGAGCGGCAATCCGTAGTTGTTATCTACTTTGACCTGAGCAAAGCCTTTGCCAAGGTACCGCACAGACGGCTTCTGGTAAAATTGGAAGCCATTTGCATTCATACCCCTCTCCTCGACTTCATTGGCTCTTACTTGTCTAACCGCAGCCAGAAAGTCTTAGAAGGTAATAGTTACTCCACTGCTCAGCTGATCACGAGTGGCGTTTTTCAAGGCACTGTATCAGGTCCTTTACTTTTCATTCTATATATAAATGAAATTTTGACTGTTTTGAAAAAATTCGCACAATCTCATTAATGCAGATGACCTCAAATGCATATACTCATTTTCTAAGGACACAGCCAATATATGCGTTGAAAAATAAACGCGGACCTGCTTACACCCTCACGTTGGGGTGCTACCTGGCAGATGGAGTTCTCTCCATCCAAGTGTAGTTTCATCTGTTTCGGTCCCGCCAAGCTTCCTCGTCCTCTAATCTTTCAAAATACTCCACTTTTAGAACGATCCACTATACAAGACTTAGGTCTAAGCTACACAAATAAAATAGCATTGTCACTTCATGCGGATCGAATATCTGCGAAGGCTGCACAGATATGTGGTTTGATATCACATAATTTCTCCCTGCTTAAAATAAAGTTAAAACTTTATCGCATGTTTGTTTTACCCATCCTAGAATACTGCTGTCCCCTCTTTGGTCTAATGAATGCTTCTGACCGCGGTAAGGTTTAAAATGTACAGAGGATGTTATCTCGCAAAATATTCGCTCTTCCTCGATCCGCTCTTTCTGATACGGAGAGATGTCAGTTAGCGAAGATGACATTACTTTGGAAGATGTAAAGTCCTTGTTATCCGTCTCCTTCCCAAACACACAACTTTTGGACTTTGAAAAAGTTCCTCCTGGTATTTGAGGTGGTTATATTTATATTGCATTGTTTTCCATATATGCCTATTTATTCCTCTATTGAGTGATATTTGCAACGATTTTTCCTCCACTTCTCTGTCCAGTCATCATTGCCGTTCTCCATTCCGCGTTTTACAACCCTGATGATGGGCTTCATGGTTTCTAATCGTGCTCATGGCGGTTCTGCTATTTTTGCCAGCTCGTCGCTGGACTCCGCAGCCTACAAGGTCGCTCTCCGGCGTTTCGTTGATGATCAGGTCACCTCTGCCGTTCACTCTCTTGTCCACCCTGTTGTGCGCGATGGCCTTCTCCAGTCTCACCTCCTTGATGGTTGATCATTAAGCCAGTCGGGTGGTGTTACTGTGGTGAGCAACAGCCTCTGCTGCTATATGATTTCTCAAATTGACAAGAAGCACTTCAAACCCGCATACGTTCTCATCAACAGTCCTTTCTCATTGCACTACAATCAATCCTATTCACCAACCTCCTTAATTTTGCAGAAGCAGTTTTTTTCTCCTACGTTTTGTTTTCTTTTTTGAGCGGGGTCCGCTGAACACTGCCCCCGTTATAATGGAAGAAGTTTTTTTCACTGCTTCCTCCTAAGTTCACCATGCGTTTTCAGAGAGTGTTGACTTCTATTTTAAAATGAAGATATGTTGGTAGGTATTAATTTTATCTTCCAACAGTACTAAACGCTCCTGCTGCCTATGTGGTTGTTCACGGAGGGCAGCATTTTCAACTTTATATCTATTTTTCCAGAGCACTAAGTTTGCAATAACGAGGCCCTTCGGGGCCAAAATATAAAATTTATTTATTTAAGTGGACGGTAGATGTAGTGCCAGAGGGTTCGCGTGCGTCGCGAATACGGTAGGTGGAAGGGGAGATGGTTTGGACCACCAAGAACGGATCTTCCCACGGGCAGAAGAGTTTGGGGGGTATCCCCACCGGGGGTGTGGTTCGGCAGCGGAGGAGGAAGTCGCCCTGGGAATATGGTGTACCGAAATATGGTGTACCGGAATATGGTCGAAATAGGCTTTCTGTCGTTCATATGCCGTGCGGAGATGAGAACGGGCGAGGTAATGAGCCAGACGGAGAATCTCTTGTAGTTCAGCAGCGTATGCATCCGAAGACGAGCCGTCGAAAGTATGAAGTGGAAGAAGGGAATCGGAAGGTAGTTGAAGACGACGGCCAGTTAGTAGGAAGAAAGGGTAATAACCAGTGGAAGAATGCTGAGTGGCCCTATAGGCCATCATAGCGTAGGATAGTTTCAGGTCCCAATAGCAACGGTCGTGTGATTCTGCTAGGGCCTTCAGCAGGTTCATGATGGAACGATTGGCTCTTTCGGTCTGCCCGTTTCCTTCAAGGTGTGCGGGGTGGTGTGGGTCTTATGGATGCGGAGTATATCACAGACGTCGTGCACGAGTTTGCCCTGGAAGTTGGTGCTGCAGCTGGAGTGGAGAGACAGGGGGCGCAAAACCGACAGACCCCAACAGACAGGAATGCGTCGGCAACGGTAGCCGCATCTTGGCAATGTAGAGGTATGGCCTCTGGCCATTTGGTAAAATAGTCAACCATGACGAGAATGTACCGGTTGTGGCTGTCAGTGGTAAAAAAGGGCCCATCACGTCAATGCCGACTCTCTCGAAAAAGGATCCGGTGGCCATGGTTTGGAGGGGTGCTCGAGGTCGAGGATTAGGACCCTGAAAGCTTGTGCACGTAGCACAAGTGTTGCAAAAGGTGGTGACCTGTTCATGGAGATATGGCCAGCAGAATCGTTGGCGAGCTGCTGCTTCAGTTTTAGCCTGGCCGACGTGACCTAAGTCATGGTGTAATTCCGTGAGGACAGGGTTGACGAGGCTACCAGGAACGACTAGGTGAAGGGGGGGCATGTGAATGCCTTCCTTATAGAAAAGAAGTTCGTTTTCGATAAAGAGCTTGGGCCCAATGGTTGCGAAGGATTCGGGCTGTCTCGGACGAACCGCGAAGCTCATTGTCGGCAGGACGAGGTTTACCGTGAAGCATACGGTCGTAGATGATAGCTATCTCCGGATCGGTGCTCTGTACGACTGCCCAATGATACCGCGTTGGTTCACTGATGATTAGGGCGGAGACCGAATCGGATGGAAGTGGCGTCGGAGTATCGCTTGAGTCGGGTAGATGTCTGGAGAGAATGTCAGCGTTCGCGTGTTTGGTACCGGGCCGGAAGTGGCAGGAGTAGTTGAATTCTTGAAGGGCTTCTTGCCATCGGGCCAATAAGACTTCCGCCTCTTTCGTGTGCTGTAGGCTCTGAAGAGCTTTATGGTCAGTGTGGATTATGAAATGGCGACCAATCAGATAGGGTTTTAAACGCGTGACGAAGGTTAATAAAGCCAACAGTTCGCGTTTGTAGACGGAGTATTCGCGTTCGGTCCTGGTGAGGGCCCTACTTGCAAAGCAAATGGGCCGTTTAACGCCGGTTTCTTCAGGTTGAGATAAGACGCCGCCGATAGTGGAACAACTCGCATCCGTATCGAGGATAAATTCAGAGGCGTCAGGAAGGACATTGGGTAGCGTCAAAACTGGGGCGGTCGTGAGACGTGCCTTGAGTTCGTCGAAGGCGGCCAGGCAGGCGTCGGACCACTGGAATGGGCGGTCTTTCTCTGTGAGGATATGGAGGGGCGGGTGATCTCCGCGAAGCCGCGTATGAAACGCCTATAGTAGGATGTGAGTCCGATAAAGCCACGCATGTCCGTAGGTGAAGTCGGTGTAGGCAATGTCAGAATGGCCTTGATTTTCTCGGGTGAGGCTTGCTTACCATCCCGGCTAACTTCGTGGCCTAGGTAGGTGACTTTATCCTGTAGGAATGAACATTTAAGGGAATTAAGGCGTAATCCGGCGTCACGGAGGGCGGCGAGGACTGCCTGCAGGTTATGGTTATATTCGGTGATGGTCTTGCCGAACACGATCACATCATATAGGTAGATGAGTCAGCATTGGGGATAGAGGTGAGCGAGAACGGATTGCATAAGACGTTAAAAGGTGGCGGCTGCTTTGTAGAGGCCAAAGGGCATCGTCTCAAACTCGAAGAGGCCTTGGGGAATGATGAAGACAGTTTTGGCTCTATCCATAGGCTCTTCTTCAACTTGCCAATAGCCCGACTTGAGATCAAATGTAGTGAACCAACACGCCCCAGATAACGCGTCGAGCGTGATGTCGATGCGGGGCAGCGGAAAAGAGTCACGTATTGTGAGGGTGTTTAGGCGACAGTAGTCTAAACATGGGCGTAATCTGCCATCCTTCTTGGGCACCAGTGTAACAGGGGAGGCCCAGGGTGAATGTGAAGGGCGAATGACCCAGTTCTCCAGCATCATCTTAATCATATCTTGGACTTGTTGTTGCAAGTGTGCGGGTATCCGCCTGGGTGGTTGCCACATCGGTTTCGCGGGACTTGTATCAATAGAGCGCTGAAGTAGGAAACAACGTTTAACAGAGTAGTCACCCCAAGCGAAAACATCAGTGAATTGTGCTAGGAGATTCTGTAGCTGCACGCGGTCGTGATTATCGAGGTCAGGGTATAAGGATAGAAGGCCTTGGAGGTTATTCGGGGATAGAGCTACTGCAGCGTCAATGGCTGCACAGAAATTATCTGCCAAAGGCGCACAGGAGGGAAACGAAGGAGGTGTCGTCGCAAGGCCAACTCGTAGAGTGCGTGACGGAATATCAAGGGAACAATAAAACTTAGCGAGGAAATTGACGCCCAGTAAAATGTCCCAATTCAAGGAAGGACTATCGAAAAAATGGTGTTTGGTCCCAGTATGGAAGCCTAAGGACAAGGAGGTAGATCCAATGATAGGTAAAAGTTGGCCATTGGCCGTCAAAGGACTAGGTAGAGGCGAATGAGTATCAATAAGACGAGATAGGGAAGGGGACAAAAGATTGGAACGAATTAAAGAAACTGTAGCGCCAGCGTCATTTAAAGCTTGATGAGGTTGCTGATTAACGTGAACGGTCGTACAGAAGGGTAAAGATATACAGGGATCAAGAGAACAAGCAAGAACAAAATGGATACCGGCATTTAAGTCGCGGGAATTGCAAGGATTGGAGTTGACGGATGTCCTGGTGAATCCACCACACTGAAGACGGGCGTTTTGGAAACGCGGTGTAGGTGGTTGTGAAAAGTGAGGGCTATCGCTCGTGCGATTGGAAGAGGAGGGCTTGGACTGGAATTCAGGACGATTGGTAGGAGGCCTAAGCTTATCCAGACGGAGTAGGTGCTTGGCCCTCTGGATTGCATCCTCGATATCTCCTGGCGGGTTGTACCTAATTGAATAGTTGATCTCCTCAGAGATGAGGCCGCTCTAAAAGTGATAGAGGACCACGTGGTCCTTGTCGGCCGCTGAGAGGGAGGGATAGGTGGCGGTAGCCAACCGGTTTAAGTCGTCTACAAATGCCTCAGAGTTTTCCCCTGGGCGGCAGTGGTGATGGATAAGCTGGTGTACAGTATTTTTGATCTCTAAACGTGGCTCAAAGAGGTTGAGGAGCTGCTTGCATAAAGCACCGAACTGTGTTTCGGGGGAGAGGCCCTTCCTTAAGGCCTTTAATAGCTTGTCTTCGGCGAGATGCGAGAAAAGGCAATCGCCACGTTGGGCCTTCGGCAGGCTGTTAAGATGATATTTACAAGGTTCAAGCCAACTTGGAAAATCCCTACGGCCATCAAAAGGGCGGAAGGACGATGGAAATAGATAAGGGAGGGGTGACGTTGGGTACGTAAGTGTCGGTGCCACCAATGTTGCGGGCTGAGTAGGGGCTCCTTCTCCTTCGGGTATAAATTCGTTCTTCACTAGTTCACTTCCCTCTGTCGTAGAACCTTAGGATCGCTGATGTTCTTCCTCGAGTGCCTGAAATATCATCGTGACGTAAACTGTCCGCAAACAATCGCACACACAATGCGTAAGAATCCGTGTAGGACGAGTATTTTTTAGATCAAAACTATAAACACACAACTATAATGATCCTTCAGACGGCGAAAATAGCTGACGCTCTCCAGACAAGTCCACCACCTCACCAGTCTGGTCACCTTCGCCAACTCGATCATTCGACCGTTCCACCACCGTCACGAAAATTGAAAACTTAGAAAAAAGTGCATTCAAACAAAAGGTTCAGGTTGGGCTCCTACAGTGCCAGTAGGCACATCGTTTCTATCGCAGATTTGGCATTTGCTAAATGTCATGTAAAGCCGTACATTCTAGAATAATAAAATATCTTCCGCAGGATTTTAGTGCAATGGATACAGGCAACATGGAATATTCGAGGACGAGTGCGGAAGCGAGTGGCCTAGAAGGGTGGAAACCATGGAGTCATGTAGAACGGAAACATTACTGAAAAGTACTAAATTTAGATCGTTCTGCATGTTCCTGAGATGATGCGTCTCTTCTTCAACAATGTGTACTGGAGAGGATTTTATTATTCGTATGTTGAAAAAAGGTATTTTTTGCAGTTTTTCATAATTTTTGGATTATATAGTATCGACCCGTATTGCAGACTAGGTTTAACGTAATTTGATCACATTTAAAGCGACCACACTTAGGTTTTGCCGATGTCATGCAAAAATGTCTTTATTTGGCGCCTACTGCAACTCGTTCACCTTTCCCTCAGTGATCGGTTGCACCATTCGCTTTCACACCTGTTGGTCTACATCCCATAGTCTAGAAAAGACCTTTGCCTTTGTGTCCGGCGGTATCGGTTTCTTAAACAACCTCTACTTGAGATTCTGGCCTTCCTGTTATAACCGACCACACCTACCTTTCTCGATGTTCCGTATTTTCCCTTCATTTATTCGCCTTCCGCAGTTCGTGCACAACACTATGGTTTGACACCCAGACTGCACTACTCTCCGCGATTCTAATCTTCGGCTGATTCTAGTGCATTAATCCGGGTAGTTGACCAGGATTCCATTTTAATATAATTCATTGCCCCACTATCAAATTTCCACTGCTGCCTTCACTCATATATGAAGCTTACAAAACAACTTCAGAAGTATTTGGAAACTTTATTTTGCTTGCCGTCTTACAGATAAATTGTCTTCTTTGTCTTCCTGTCTTTCGTCTGCTTTTGGTCGCACTTATTCGAACATTACTCTAATTTTCTTCTCGACGTTGCTTTTCCTTGCGTCTTCCTGCAACTTTGCAGGATGCCGGCTGCCTTCTAGAAAACGCAATAACCTTCTTCGCCAAATTGCCTTTCCTCACCTCCTAACTATTGGCTTTGGTTTAGTTTGGCCTGCACAATCTCCATATGCGCCACCTGCCGAACGCAGTATTTGGCATAGTTCCGCATTCCTTTCAGTGCAAATTTCCCGCTTGCGTAGTTGCTGGTATCCTACTGCCATTTCTGCTAATTTATTGCCTCAATTTATTAACCTTGCTGTTAATTTCCACGGTTCCATTCAGGTACGTTTATACCTTTATCAGCATTGGTACCTAATGTCCCCAGTACTGGGCAATGTTCAGGGTTCCGGTATCTGTAAGCCTTCCGCTTGAGTGGCTAGCTGCCTACTTTTAGAAGTTGAGATGAGGTTCTACGCAATACTTATGTACCTTGGTCACTTACATCAAGGCGGTCATGGACTCCAGCACCCCAGGAGCCCGATAATTGACTCAACTATGCCTTTTCGTGTCTATCAATCATTAGTTTCCTGGGTTCTAGGTACACGTCTAGAAGATAACGGTTGATTATTTACAAGCATCATGAGAATTCCATTTTGGCCAATGAGATGTCGGGGCCGACGTTAACTGACGCTTTTTCGCGCGACTTCATGCTATGCATATTAGCGACCGCGAGCGAATTATACACACATATCACTATCCCACTCTGAACAGCTATTGCAGCATTAGCCTACTTTACACATCTATCATATTTTCATAAGTAGTTTTTTTCTCCTACACGCTTTTTGAAAATGGAGGCCCGTTGAACTCTGCCTCCATTTTCATTCTGGGAGTTTTTTTAACTGTCTACTTCATAGTTCACCATTACTTGCTACAAGTTGCCGAATATTGCCCTCAAAGTGCAATTTCTGCCGACATTATTACAAATTTGTACATTTTATATCCGTAAATTACCATCAAGTTTTACGAAATTCAGTTTGTATACGTAGTACCTTCCTGGCGCCAACAAATATAAATTCCAAATTCCAAATCATACATTCCAAACAGTCAGCGTGGGCTTCCCCATCGTCCCAGTTGTACTTGGGATGGGCGATCATTGTCTCCTCCATGTGAACTTCAACGTCCGGTCCTCCCACAGTTGTAGCCTCTCTGAGCAAAGTGTTTGAGCATACGTTTCTATAAACAGTATACCAGGATACCGCCGAAAAATGAGACAGACCGCAGACGGAAGCGGCCTCTTTTAAAGTCCTCACGGCAATGAAGGCAAGGCATATGTTTACCAGCTTCCCCAAGCTTAAATGGCTGTTGAATAAGATATAATTGGAATGTGTTTACTTCTCCCGCTTGCTGTTCAGGCAACTGCTGATTGTGGCTTTTTTCGCTCTCTACACATTTCTTTTAATTCACTGCCCTGGTGGTTCGTTTTTTTTCCGACTTTGACATTGCAAATTCATTTCCTACCGAATGAGTTTTAGCCTCAGATTTTCTTGGTTGATCGGCTTAAAATTTAACTTTTAAGGTGGTTTTAACTGATGTGTTCACCTCACTTTAGTTTGATAAAATAAAGTTCAACGGCATCTCAAACTTTCCTCATATTCTGATGTTACTGCGCTCCCGTATATCCTCTGGTGCGTTCCAACCCCCTCCTCCCGTATAAACACCCATCTGGTCAAACAGGGGAGAACCTACTTGCCTTAGTTTGCACCGGTGTCAAAGTAGCGGTGCGAGCGCCTATTGGCTAAATCAAGTAGGCTCAAATCCATTGTTATGTCGTGCCAGGGATAATGTATTTCTTCATTTTTTGCATTGGAAATGATTTTTTGGCCATGTAAATTGTAGGGCATGTAAATTTGAGGTATGCGCGGCGCTTCGCACCGCGAACTAATATAAACTTACTCCAGCACGGTAAGATGGACCTCAGGTAAGTTGAAGTAGACGACCTCCTAAACGCCATATTTTAACCGAATTTTTCAATAATATGATAAATAAACGACGAATAATCAAATTAAACACGAAAAAATACATGGGCAAGTCACCAGCCAAAGTTAAAATGATGGTGCACGCGCATTGGCTAGTTTACCTTAGTTCACCATGCGTTTTCAGAGAGTGCTGAGTACTATTTTAAAATGACGATATGTTGGTGGGCATTAATTTTATCTGCCAACAGTACTAAACGCTCCCGCTGCCTATGTGGTTGTTCATGGAGAGCAGCATTTATCAAATTTGTATTTATATTTCCAGAGCAGTAAGTTTGCAATGACGAGGCCCTTCGGGCCTAAAATATAAAATTTATTAATTTACTTACAATACTGGTGAAAGAAGACACATAGTTCATCCTCGCAATTCGGAGGATCCACGATAGATCGCTACTAATATTTGAAAAATTTTGAGGCGTTTGAACACATCAGGAAAACGAAAAATTGTTGAGAAATATATTGCCAAAATATCACTGACTGAAATAACTACAGACCGCAAAACGAAACGTCTGTTGGAAGGGTATATCCGATGCTTGAGGCCACGTAAATCAGTCTCCTCGATGGAACCAACACGGGAGTGCTAACTCCTCCTCGGAATTGACGGTAATGGTAATGGCTCAGACGGTAGCAACCACAAGTCAGGTGACTGAACTGAGCTGAACTGAAATCAAAACCCTTCTTCTAAATTAGTAGTATTAGTCCGAGTTAGGCGTCACACTGCATTTTTACCCGAAGTTTTTCCCATGGATCAGAAATCAGGGGACAAAAGTGACATTTGTCTTTCTGCGACCAACTACAGAAAGGCCAACCCCGAACTCGCTGTGCTGCAACACCGTAAATGGGACAATTGATCCGCAATTCACTAGTACTTTTTGGAAACTTGCAATCTATCGCTTATGCCAAGTAGAAATTTCTTCATACATATTATACTCAAAGAAAAAAAAACGACTTTCATACTGTCGTTCTCCATTGTAATTCTTTCTAAATTATGCTATAATGTTTTATCTAGGGTTTCACACATAATTTTGCAGGGTTTACGCAGTGTTTATGTTCAGAGCATTATATTCATCTGGCCAAACCCCAACTTGTAGTTTAAAGGCATTATCATGAGGGATTTACTCTGCACGTAATCCTGATTTGCCGTCTCAAGCAGCCGTGGCCGCTGGCTAAGCTAGGACAAGTCATGCATACGAAAGCGGAAAATAGCAGTGATAGATGCTTTCATAGAATTGGGGGGAAAGTTAAAGCGGTGCCCAAGTCGTGCGTTGCATTATCCGAGGGAGTGCCACACATAGTTTTTCATGCTGCATCGGCTAAGCGATGGCGCGCTCAAGTGGCCATTGAACAGCCGCGGACGCAAGTGTGTGTTAAAGGGGACGACGGTCAAGTGACCGCAGGTCAGCTTGTTGGAAAGCGCTCGCTGTGAAGTTGCATGACCTTGAGACAGTGAGCACTGAACAAATAAAATGGAACAACAATATTGGCTGTCCGCCACACTTTAACCTCGCACGAACACAGTTTCGGCAAAAGTAATTTGAGTAGTGCACCCCATATACCCCTAGTCCCAGCATTTTGTCATACGGAAACGGTGGTTATAGGGGTTTTTCGGGTGGAGAAATGGGATAAGCAGAGAAGAAAATTTGTCGAAGTAAGTGGAAAGTGGACAAATGCATTTAAATTGGTTTGCCGCGCCAGCTGGGAGTAAATTGTGCGTGGCGCATTGCGCCGCAGACCATACTAACCTAAATGAAGAACGGTAAGTTTGACATCAGATAATTTAAAGTAGATGACCTCCTAACCATCATTTCTATATTTTCAGGAATTTTGAGAAACCTGCATTTTGATAATTATGTTTTCTGCAATACGTTAAACGATAATACAGTCTAGGAAAATTTACCGATATCAATCAAGAACGTTTCTAAATCAAATAAAATAAAAATGCATATAACAGTTATTAAAGTATATTGAACTGTCTATCCTAATTCATCACCCATAAACCTCCTATAACCACCGTTTTGGTATGACAAAATGCTCGGACAAGGTATAAATGAGGTGCATTACATACACTACTGCTACCCAAGTATGTATACCAACATGGTTTCACGAAAACTGCTAGTTGTTTCTTCTGGTCATCGAAAAGTAGACGAAGGCAACCACGTTTCCGCTTGATTTTGCAGATTGGTAGGCCACAGGAGTGAGATATTTCGTAAGCTTAATACGGACATGCCGGTCACTGACTAATACATTTAAATAGAATTGACAGATGCAATCGTAAACGTACCATTTTTTGTACAACATAAGAAATTGCCTTCCGGCACATTGCTTTGTACAGTAGTCACGGGTTATTAAGCCCATGGTTAATAGGCCCAGCCATTTATTAAGCCCAATGTGGTCTGGGCCCGAGGTGGGCTTAATAACCGGCGACTACTGTATTAAGCACACGGTTAATAGGCCCAGCCGCTTAATAAGCCCAGTGTGGTCTGGGCCTGAGGTGGGCTTGATAACCGGCAACTACTGTAATTTATTTGGGATTTCGATTCTGACTAGGTTCAACTCGCTCGTGAAATGGCGATTAACACTTAACGATATTCACTGGCTTCAGTCGATCGGCCATAAATAAGGATTATCTTCTACCCGCTTGCCAAAAACCTTAAAAATAAGATATCTTGAAAGCATTTACCTAAGTAGCAAGTTTTTACACATTTTTCTTATGCAGCCGCTTGTTTGGGTTACGGTTTCAGAAGCACCCAACAATGTCAACTCATTGCCGAGAAAAACGAAAGTCAAAAACAAAAGTCCGATATGAATATGCCTAATGTAGTCCGGGCAATACATCCATTTTGCTAGCTTCGTACTGTTAAACTTTGAACGTAATTTAGTACGATGGTTGACGCAAAAGGCGAAAGGGATCTGCTCGAATGAAAGCATGGAAGAGGAGCTAAGGATTTTTGAAGGCATATTTCGACTAACTGGATATCCCAGTCGATTTATCGCTAAGCACATGGCTGAAAGGCCACCAAAACCCGTAGTGTTAACAGCAGAGAACAAGCGAATATTCAGCAGGGTCCCATTTTAAGGGGTTGGACCAAGCTAACTTCTACACAGGCGCTTATGTCAACCTGTAGCAAATACCTTCCCAGTAGCCAACGCAAATGTACTGCTCTCGACTACTCCCATCCTATACGGAGAGATCAAGGACAAACTGCCAGCCCAGACCACATCCATGTGCATATATTCATTTAAGTGATCCTGTGGGGCGGGATATATTGGTCGCACGAGTCGGTGTTTGTCCAAAAGAGTCCAAGGACACATCCCAGCATGGTTAGGAAAGGGTCAACTAAAGGGTGTAAACAGTTCCATTCTAGCGCCTCTGGTAGACTTTGACCATCGCGTGGATGCCAAAGAGGCCTTCCGAGTTATCTACAAGGTATCTTCAAGCTATTCAAAATTTCTTGGACAGCGTTTGTTGGCTACGGCAGAAGCGACCGCAAGCAGGCTACGCCAACCCTTCCTTTGCGCCCAAAAGAATTTCGTCGCGGCACCACAGTTACCATGGTCAAAAGCTGCTAATCCAACAGCCAGCGGCTTAACAGCTCAACCGACCACCCGCTCCCCCTAACGCTGATAAAATGTTGACCCCGTTTCGATCCCCCCCAGTCCCCCTCCCCTGACAACCGTTCTACTTTTTCAACTAACCCGCATAGTCCATTTACTTAATAACCTTATAAATGTAAAGGCCTGATGAGAATTATCGAAAACAAACATATGTTCGCCAATTCATCTTCTGAGGCTTTCTATAACAAAATACCTTTTGAAATAGCGCTTAAATGAGATATTTCAGCATCAAATATTTGCGTAATTTAATTTTTTCTAAGATAAAATCAAGATAAGAAGGGCAAAATATAACCGGTTTTTGTTTTTATTAAGCAACAGGAATACATTTTAAGCCGAAACTTAAAGAAGGCGCTTTTCTGTGCATACTGGAGCAGATTCAAATATACTTGTTATGGATGCGCGAACGGTGACGTACTCAGAGCCCAGAGCTGGAAGTGCACGCCAGATAAGCCATGCCGGCAGACCGGCCTCGCGCGTCGTGAGCACACGTGACGTCCGTCCCCGCGTGCACCTTATGTTCTAGAACGTGACGCAGCGTGGGAAACCACGCTAGAAGTACCCCTTTTGTCCGATAGGCCAGGAACAGTCTAGAAGGACCAGCGCCTTATAATATGCTGTACTGGACACGCTGATTCATTCTTTCCGCTGTTGCTGTGTTAGCCTGAATAATGATTCTCACGATCAGAACCGCCTTTGCTTCCTCCTACCTATTAATCCTGGGGACATATCAATACTTATTTACCTTTAGGCCCATTCTAAGATTGCAAACGCACAACGGAATGACAGCATATATGTTAGGATGACCGAGTACGTCATACAGACAGACAGACAGTCCGAGATCACTTTGGAACATGGCGCGCGAACAGGATAGTCCGACGCATACAGAACAGGCCAAATCACGCGACCTTCAAAGGACGGACATTTTGCCAGACAAAGGAGGCTAACGCGAAGCGAAACTGTCCCGGAGCCGAGTTGCTACTATTAGTGAGGTCACGCTGAGGACAGATGCACAGGCGCGCGTTAGCGAGTGCGCACATGGCCATTTGGAGAGCCAATGGGGAGCAATGACGACTGCTCCTTAAATAGCGAGGCAGCGAGCAGATTGGGGACTCGGTTGTTGTATACGCTGCCGACGACACGAGACCACTGCTGAAGCGAGACTGACCCCAGATGGCAAGCTGCTGGACACACGGAACAGATTTGATGTACTAGTACAACCGACAGTTAAGTACAATCTGTTTACCTGTTCTGTCTTCTCTTTCTAACACGTACTGGGGGACATAATCAGTGTTGACACAGGAAAACACTAGGTTGCAACGGTGGCGCCGCAGGTGATCACTCCAGACGCGGGTGAAGATACAAAATCATAACAAGGACTTCACAAAATGATCAGGTTCGAACAGATGAGGATGATATTAGAGGCGCAACAAGCCAATTTCATTGCTCTCCTCGCAGTGCTACAGGAAGATGTGAAGCAGAGAGGTCGTGATTACAGAACAGAGTGTGAGGACAAGATCAAAGAAGCTACAACGGAGGCCACAGCAGCCACTGATGCATCAGCAGTAGAAGCAGGAGCGACAAAGGAAATAGACCGAGATGCAGACACTACCAATTTGCAGACAGGACCGAGATGCAGACACTACCGAGCTGCCGACAAGACTGAGGTGCAGACACTACCTAGCTGCAGACCTTCTAGGATCGCAAACGCACAACGAAGTGACAGAATACACAGTACGAATTTGCGAAAATTGAGAATCAGAGAAAGCCTTTGCCGGAGGCTAATGCTCTACCGCTAAGCTACAAACGCCCGATTCACGCCATGAGTTTAATCCCACTTGGATCGATATAACCCGCTCAACTTTTTGCTCATATGGAATCCACCAATACGAGAGCAAGTTGACTGCCCAAGCAGGATTTCCTAAGCAATCATCTAGAATACACCAGAATGACTACTAGGCTGACTTAATTATTGAGCTGGTTTGGCAGATTTGCTTAATTTGGGTTGACCCAAGTGTGAAAAACTCTTCTGCCGTTCCGTTTAAAGTTTCCCTATACAATCATACTGAATTGTAGATAAAAATGTTTGGACACATTTTGCATATGGCTTGACAGAGAAAAGTGATGGCATGTCTCGAGTGTTCATCTGCATACTTGTTTACGGTCGTTCTTCTCAGCGTTGGTAAACAAATTACAGGCTTATAAATTTTCCACTTAATTGTATAGCACCAAATGCAGCAGATTTGTAAAATAGGACTTCTTTAACTTAATATTCTCTTCTTTTTCCAAAATAATGTGTTATTACTTGTACTTATCTCAATTTCATCAACTTAAAGCTACATTTTTATCCACTGAAAAGGTATATTTAAAACGTTTCCTTTTTTATTAATGTTCTTTTACATTACAACACGTACAAACAAGAAGGTTAAGTCCGCAGCATTTAATAGCAGAAAAAATTCCTTGGATATCAGGTAACATTGCATTTGGCCTAATTGGGTCCACTTTTGTCTTCAACACCCTCATCTGAACTGAATTCCTTTCCGGTAAAAAAGTATTTTGCGCCTCATATCTATTCAACGAATAAAATAAACAAACTAAATCCTGCGTTAAACCACGCATTCAAATTTCAATCTTTACATTTCATGAGACAGCCAATCTACTGGATATTAAAATCTCATCATTATATGCAAAAAATGGATTGCATTCACTCGATCTTGGAATATATAGATGATGATTTTTCATTGAACGTCGTCTGTTGTCTCTTTAAATGATTGGATTTGAGGACCCCTGGTGTATTGAAGGATTAGCATTTTTATTTTGCTCCTGTTGATAATTCGGAATTGAATAACTTAACAGTTGTTGGCCTAGAGGTTAGTCAACCACTTTTCAAACGAAGGTTGCAACTAATTTTGATAATTTGGTGACTATAGCATATAATCCGGTTTTTTCACGGACGAAAATCACCTGGAAAAAATACATTTTTGCAGCTCATTTGATTCCACAAGTCGTTCGTGTCTACTTTCACAGGCGGCACTAAAGAATACTAAGGTATCTTCCTATAAGCTTTGCTTCTTTTAAGTTCCCTATGCAAAGCTAAAGTAGCGAGTGTGAAGAAAGTGGTTAATATATCCTTATCCTAAAAATGATCGACGAACGACGAATGTTTTTTGGTCACCTTTTAACTCTAAACATCAAGTTAATACTGTATACGCTAAACACCAGTAACATTGCGATACCAAAAGTAATAATTTTTTTCAATCTCTATAGATTTCTAGGAAGACATTAGAATGTTGGTTGGCAGCAATGGATTTTTATCTGTGAGCATAGCTTTTCTCCACTGTTTACAGCCAAACAGACCTGCAGAAGATGACGTAATTTACCGAAGTCTGAATTCTTGTCTCGGAGAGTTATGCTATCCAGGTTCCAGCTCTAACGTGGTGGTCGTCTAGGGTGCGTTTTTTTAAGTGGCAGACGAACGAGATGTTATGGGTGTTACCAAGCGTTGACATTTCTGCTTGATCACTTTATTGATTATGAGGCTCAGCTCTACCATAAATCTTCATATTTACGGAACCCCTGCAGCTTAGAATCTGCTCTGCATCAATCACTGGGCTACGTCACATACCCTAGACACAGTTATGGTGAAAGTGAAGCCTTTTACATCACCAGATATTATAAGAATATGTAGACTATGTACAAGGGACGTTAAAAAGTACTTCAAACATGTAATTTGATTGTAAATGGACACAATGTGTGGGGCATAGATAGTCGAATGATATGGAATACCTGGTTAAAATAAAGTCAAAATATACTTGAAAATTTGTCCCTCAACAAAGAAATACATCATGTGGAAAATGAAGATATTCCAGATATTCCAGATCATTAGGCTCTTTCAAAAAAGGTGTACGAGATCATATTTAATTTCTAAAAGTCGAAAATTAATTTGAGAGTATTCCGCTCTTTAGGGGTATTCAGAAAGATTATCTTCTAAGAAAGGTTTTGGCTTTACTGGTCTCTAACATTAATTTGCACCATAGTTGGGATACGAAGTTACAGATCTTCGCAGAATTCAACTCGAGATAAATGGTATTCTTAAAAAGTAGTAGCACTTCCATACAGGACTAAATATGTTTGAAATTCTTCCATACTTCTCTCAAGACCGCATGATTACTCGCGCAACATCATCCGTCTTTACGCGAATGAAAAACTTCAACCGGTCCCGAATTTTGGTGAGCTTTGTAATAAGTGACTAACATCTGGAAGGTAACCACCACCTTCTCACACTTCGTGAATTTGAGGTTGCTAACAACCGGGAGAAACCACCAGTCAACAGATTATAAAACGGAAGGACCAACCGACAAGGTATGACAAGTCTGGAATAGTTTATCGGATCTGTTTCATTTGCGAATAAAGTAACATCATTAGGAAAATTGGAGGATTACACCGGAATTGAATGACTGAGCAGGCAGTAACAGTGACAAAGAATGTCACTAGTTCACAGGTTGCCAATGCAAACGAACATCCACCAACACTGGGGATTCAGACGGCCGAGTAATCATCACGCCCGAGCTCACCGCCCGTGATGAAAGTTCAACAGGTCAGAGCCCGCGTGCCATCCAACAAGCTATCCACGTACAAGAAGGCAATTAACATTAATTGTCGCTGTAAGCTTGCAGTAATGACTGTGTCCTATAAATACTGCAAACTTCTGTGCGTGCTTAACCTGTTTCTGCTACCCATGTCTCTGATGCCAAATCCGCGACGGATATCGAAACGTCAGGCAAATCAACATATTGTCCCAGCGATCGAGTCTTCTTCTTCTTCTCAGTTCACATGTTGTAAATAAGTTGGCAGTACCTAGTCATATCGCTAAGTTGTACGAGGCTGCAATCCTCGTAAACGGTAAAAACCGTGGGACCCACGAGCTCTTCGAGTCATGGTTCTGCTGCCCATAGTCGTATAACAGGCTCAACGACGTGCTGAGCTCTTGCTTGAGCAGTGCGCGGGTGACCAATGACTCCAGTAAAAGCAAAGTAAATAATCGCAAAATTATCACAACTATTAGTAAAACAAGATATAAAATCGAGGAACGTAATAAGTCGTGCGCAGGCTATCAGGTAGTAATCACATCGAATACGACATTAGGTGATCAGGGCGAATGTTTTACACATTTTAGGCATATACATAATCTGCTTCTTTGCTTACTATTATCATTCCACGCGACTGTCCCTGATACTGAATTCCAGTGAAAATCTGAATAGTCAGGTCAACTAGCAGCTTGGTTGCATGATAAACGCATGCTGGTACCCTTTTTTGCCACTCTCCTTGGCAAGAAGTTCGCATGTGACTCCGAAACGTCAGACCACTACACTACCTGGAACTCACCCATTCCAGTCAAGTGAACATCACGAAAATATCGGTAGAAACTCAAGAGTATCTTTGTGAGATTTCAACATGCAGGTAGGACACGAATGCACGAAGTTATTTTTAAGTAAACTGAACTTACCCTTTATATAATCCAAAGACGATCCGTAACATTTTACAGTCGATACGCTATCTCACGAAATCTTACTCGAAACACTTTAACTTGATTTTCCTTGGAAAAAATCATTTATCTAAAGTTGATATATTACTTGTTCGACAGAAAAATCTCAAGAGATATGAACGCATCAAAATACCAGCTTTTGAATCAGCTTTGTTCCGTCTGCCTGCAGAAATTATCCCCTGGTAAGCATGAATACTCAATTAGTATGGATTTTCCTATCGATTTACGATGCTCTTATAAATTCAAACATATATTAGATAGAACATGGACATAAACATTCCTTATTGAACCGCCCATAAAATTATGAAATAGATTCCGATCACGTCGTCTTATTTGCAACTAGCGCTAATAAATTGAAACATACTGCGCTTTATGAAGGAATGTTTCATGATTTTCAAATATTTTATGAGTAGAAATAATTTCCAAAACGGTAAATAACCTTTCCTCGAGTATAAAATTGGAATAAAAGGTAATTTTCTACCAGATAAGCATAAGAACGATTACTTTAAAGCATTTTCTCTTTAAAGTATATTCGGATTTTGAAAGGCAGCGAACCTAACTTGGAAAGGTCATGCTACTTAAGTAGCCGCGTTTTTCCAAGTACAGTTTCCACAGGCAGCCAGAAAGAAGTTATTTTCATACCGATATCCTGACCTGACTGAGATAGTTCAGTATCACCTCTCACGGTACGTTATACCAAGCATTTTCCGTCATGCAGAAGGATATGGTATGCCTTAAAACGGAATTAGCAGAACTGAACTCGCTTTTGCATATTCTAACGCATGGCTCGATGTCGGAGACGACTGAAAGCCGAGAAAAGGCCAAGACAAAGAAAACAGAGGAGGTTTCCATACTCCATAAGCAAACTAAAGCAGAACCAGTAGTGGAACTTGACCTAGTCGAAGAGTCGGAAATCCACGAAAATGTAGAAGACCCGGGAGTTGAACCCTGTACGTTGGGCCCACAGGCAGACGGTGTCGCCACTAGACTAGCAGACCACGATGAAAGAACTGAACATTTTGCTTACTCAAAGGGTGTCGTGCTCAACACAGTCCCAAAAACCAAGCAGGCGGCGTCTAAGATACCAGTAAGAACTAGTCTGGTTGCGTCTCCCAAAAAGCCCAAAAAGCCCAAGACGACACCGACTACCACACAAAAAGGTGGCCTTGGCACAAAAGAGGAGCTGTCGGGTCCTCCTAATTATCAAATGCCGGAGCTTAGGGATCTCACAGCCCAAGTCGAGGATACCCACACGTCGGTAGGGTCCACCAATAAACCTCATAGCCCGTTATTTAATCGCAGCCAGTGCATCGTCATACAAGGCATGCCTGAATCTTCTTCGGAGACCCCAAAGAACAGAATTGACCATGATATGGATTTATTCCGTAGATGCATTAAACTTCTCTTACATGAAAATGAAGAAATGGTGGTCCCCGTCCTAAAAGCATTTAAGATGAGCCTGAAGAAGGGTCCATATACGAACTCAGGTCAACCCAGACCAATAAAATTTATACTCAAGCACGAAGAACAAGCGAAGCTACTGTTGAATAGGAAATCTCAACTGCAGAACAAGTACCCAGCGGTTTTTTTTTCAGCGGGAGTACTCGCTGGCCGAGAGGGAGAAGGGGAGGGCACTGAAAACTGAACTCCACAGGAGATCCAATGCGGGCGAGAGGAACCTGCGAATAATGAACGGGGAAATCATCACTGCCCAGAGGTCACTCCTCTAGAGACAGCCAATAACGCTGAGTTTTACAGACAAAAAGCAAACCAAAACCCAGGCAATAAAGTAGCTAATTTGCAGAGACCTTGTGGCTCCCTCGACCCAAAAATCGCTCAGAACTCTATGCCGGCGACGCTGCGCTTTCTTTATACGAACGCACAGAGTTTGATTCAGAAGATTGACGAGCTCAAGGTTTGTATAGCTGACCTACAGCCGGATGTCATATCCATTATAGAGACCTGGCTACAGGCCGACGTAAGGGATGCCGAAATTGTACCCGGAGAGTACCAAGTTTTTCGTCGGGACCGGATACATAGGAGGGGAGGAGGAATAACAGTGTTTGTCAAGAAGGGCAACATTGCGTCAGAACGCAAATTGGTTCTTCTCATGATTGTGAAGCGCTATGGCTTAAACTGAATACGCGTAGTACACCCACTTTACATTTCATGACTGTCTATAGAGCGCCAAATCAATCTCCAGAGGGTGGTGAGAACTTGTTTGGACTAATGCGTGAACTGGCTCAAAATGAAAATGCGCGGATCACTGGAGATTTTAACGCCCAACTGATTAACTGGGATGAGCTATAAGTTAAGGGTCCTCATGAGTCTTTTAGCTCGAGATTCTTAAAGCTGACGGGAGACCTCTCTCTCGTGCAGAATGTTGGATTCCCAACGAGAATAAAAGAAGCACAAACAGCGAACTGTTTGGACCTCGTATTATCGAAAGACCTGATTGATACAAGCGAAATTAGGCCAATCGCGCCTCTTGGAAAGAATGATCGTGTCATGATCCTCTGGGAATATGCTCTAAATACCAATCAAACGAGAAATACGGAGGTTCGGTTAGACTACGGGCGCGGAAATAACACCGCAATGAGAAATGAGCAAGCAGCAATAAATTGGTATGACCTTCAAACCAGTAGTCCGGATGCCGACCGGAATACTGTCAGGGATTTTATAAGCGAAGTTATGCATCGAAACTGTCCGCTGAAAAAAGTACAAAAGGAGAGCAGGCCCCCCTGGTTAACGCAAGATCTGAAGAGCCAAATAAACCACAAGAACAAACTCTGGAGAAGGTACGCATCAACACGCCAGCCTTCACACTACGAAGAATTCCGCCAAAAGCGGAACGAGGTTAGATCAAACATTCGAAAAGCGCGGAAAGACTACGAAGTGAAAATTATCGAGCGGGCTGTAACGAAACCAAAGGTGGTCTACAGTTACATCGACAGCAGGCTAAAAAACAAAGGCACAGTTGCAGTACTAATAGGTGAAAATAATGAGGAAATTATAGACAATCTCGAAAAAGCAGAACACTTTAGCAAATTTTTTTTGCATCTGTTTTCGCTGAGGAACTGCATTTTAATCCGACAGACGTCCCTGCAGAGAGTAATGGCAGAATCATGGAGGACCTCCGTTTCACAGAAGAAGATGTAAGGAATGAACTTCTTTCGCTTAATGAAGCTAAGTCTCCGGGTCTAGACAAAATACCAGCAAAGGTACTGCAAGAGCTGGCTTCGGAACTTTTCAGACCGCTTACGCACATTTTTCAGTTGTCCTTTGATCGAGGCCTCCTCCCATCCAATTGGAAATTCGCGAACACATACCCTATTTACAAGGGTGGATCCAGAACCAGCGCAAACAACTATCGACCAGTGAGCCTAACTTGTATCTGTTGTTAAGTTATGGAAAGGATCCTCAAAAAGGCCACTATGATATTCCTCGACGAAAAAGACTTCTTTGCTGGTACCCAACACGGGTTTCGAGGAAACCACTCCTGCCTGACCAATATGCTTTATTCTATGGAGCAGTGGTCCAAGTCATTAGACGAAAATACCCCCGTAGATATTGTTTACATAGACTTTAAAAAAGCCTTCATTAGTGTATCTCACCAACGGCTACTCTTCAAGGTTGGCGAATCCGGGATAAGCGGCAATTAACTAAATTGGGTAGGAGATTTTCTCATAGGCCGATCGCAGGCCGTGTGCGTTGGAAACACAAAATCCTCTTCAGTGCCAGTTGCGAGTTGAGTGTCTCAGGGGTCCGTTCTTGGGCCACTATTGTTCCTAATCAACGTCAACGACTGTATGCATGAACTGGTCAGTAATGGAGTCTTGTTTGCAGATGATATTAAGATATGGCAACCAATCAGAAATGCTTATGATGAACAAACTCTGCAAGAAGGACTTGACCGCCTAGGTGAATGGTCCAAAAATGGTAACTGCGGTTTAACTTTGAGAAGTGTGTCACATTGCGACTCAAGACGAAGAAAGTGAGCGCGACGGATGACTCACACAACTACGTACTCGATGGAAGGTGCCTTTCGAACGTCAATGAACAAAAAGATCTGGGTGTGGCTATTGTGCCATCCCTGAAGCCGTCTTCACAGTGTGCTAGGGCTGCCAAGAGAGCGAACAGTGTTCTGTTTGCCATTAAGCGAACTTTTGTCGACATAGCCAAAAAACTATTTGGCAAAATCTATGGAACATTTATTCGCTCACATCTGGAGTATGGCGTTCAGGCGTGGCGACCATGGATGCACAAAGATAACCAGATGCTGGAAAGAATTCAGCGAAGGGCAACGAACATTGTGAAGGGCCTAAAGTCTTCATCTTACGAATGTAGACTAGAAGCACTGAACGCTTTCCCCCTTGAGTTTAGACAAATCCGCGGCGACCTCATACAGACGTACCGCCTCGTGAGGAATCGGGAGTGTGTCCTGAAGTTCGATGACTTCTTCGCCTCCGCCACTTAAACCAACCTCCGTGGGAATTCCCTCAAACTGCAGGAAACCATATCCCATCTAGAGGTCCGCAAGCAGTCGTTCTCACAACGAGTCATCGGTCTCTGGAACGGACTGCCCGAGGAGGTCGTAATGGCAAACTCCACAGATGCGTTTAAACGGAAACTGGATGAACATCTACTTAACACTTACCGTTCATATGTACAAGGAAGCAGGAATAATTTACGCCCCAGAAATACCTATAGATAAAACTTTGCAGTTGTAGATGCTTCTCACTATTTTACAGTAACATATTTTATGTTGGATATATTATGTACACAAGAGACTATTCTGACTGCTCACAAGCACACGTTTAAATTTGTACATGAATATATGTTACTCACTTTTGCAGTGACATATTTTTTGTTGGATATTTCATGCATACTGTTTTCAATAGGGTCTTCAAAGGCATTGCCTACTTCCCTAAATATACTGAACTATACTGAATTATCTCCGTCAGGTCAGGATATCAGCATGAAAGAAACTTCGTTATGGCTCCCTGTGGAAAGAACTACCCGCAGCAAACCTCAAGCGAGCGACCACCTAAATGTTGGCCTGTTGCTGGGGATGAAGGAGAGAGGAAGGTTGAACCTCAGCGCATCTCTTTTCTCGCTAAAAACAATCTGACGTTCTTGAAGTTATTACGGTGCGCTAAAAGCCGTGGCTTGGAGGGTTGCCAGCTGAAGGGATAACTTGGGCGCCGTAGTCAGTCCAGTCTGTGCCCTGTTGTGTGGAGTGGCTTACTGCGGGCTGAGAGTCAGGTACAAGGGCTCTCTCTCTTAATGTGGCCTTTATGGCGCTCCCAGGCGGGGGCTTACCTAGCGAAGTGTGCTGTTGGTACACGTATTGAATGTTAGACGCAGCAGCCGCCTGCGCCCTCTTTCAGCTCCGGTCTTCTCAACTTTGTCTTGACACCGGGTTCAGAAGTGGGAGTGGTGAGAGAGTGGGGTAGATCCGACGAGTCTATTTTCCGTGGAATTTAGCCACAGTCACCGCGTTGCTTCGGCATGCTGAAGCTCGTCGTGGACATCTTCGAGAGCGACGGTCAAATTCTCGTGGAATTGTGCCTCAGGATAATTAATCTTGCAGTCTTTATTAATATTTTTCAAAGTGTTAATACATTTAATAAGGTCTGGTTGTATGTCCTGTGCCTGCACATCTGCTGTAGGTAGGGAATTGTATCAGCCCGACAAATGGTTGGTCGATTAAAGTCATGACCTTAACACCTCCGATACAGTGTGTTGTGTGTTTTCAGACATTCTAGAGATGGGCGGGGCGATACCTCCGTAAGGCATTAATAAAATTTCGGAAATCAAATAACACAGGCTATCAGAAGACTTCAAGGCCATGACCTCAACATGCCAAACAGTTGTCTGGCTAATTAACTTCGGTAGCTAGAGCAGGTGTGCTACCACGTGGACTACTAAGTGAAATTCTTAAATTGATTAACGCCTGGAAAAGAGTAATCTAGTAAGATTACTTGATAAATTAGCGTGAAACACAATACCAAGCTATTTATGTCCCATTAGGATACCGGTGTGCAGTAAACCTTTTTTCGCTGCCTGCGCGTATTGCGCTGAATCGCCTGTAAAATGCAGCTATATAAGTAGTATGGCTCTCCGCCTTTATTTTTGAAGTCTGTTCGACAGAGTTATTTTAAGAAGTGCTCCTTATATATCTTTAGTCCCAGAATTTGTCCTACGGCAATGGTGTTTGTAGGAGTTTTATGGGTAGGGAAATAAGATAGGCAGTGATGGATATTTTTAGAAGTAAATGGAGAGTGGAAAAGTTTGGTTGAATTTGTTTCCTGCGGCAGCTGGGAGTAAGTTGTTTTGCATGTAAATTTAACTCCAAAACGGTTGACTGGAGCTCAGGTACGTTGAAGTAGACGATCACCCAACCACAATTTCTATATTTTCAGGAATTTCACGAAACCATGTTCCTCCGCAATACGTTAAACAATGATAAAATTAGGAAATCCATAGATATGAATCAACAGAATTTCTAAATACAATAAAATAAAAGTGCATATAACAGTTATTAAAGTATACTCCACTGCCTATCCTACTACCCCACCCATAAGACCCCTTTAACCACCATTTCCGTAGGGCAAAATGTTGAGACTATAGGTTTATGAGGTGCACTACTCAAACTGCTGTTGCCGCCGTCGCGTTCATTTAAATCAACGTCACCTCTGTTAGTACATTTATGGTCGCTTGTTTGAAACTATAGACGATAAATGACGCGATTTTCGGAAAGCGGAAAAATATACATGAGACGATGACGCAACGGTCATTAGTAAAATAAAACTGCTGGATATGCTCAAACATCACAAAGCTTTATTTTTGAGCTATTCAAGGACAGAAAACGAACGTCATCATTCATTATGGCAGACTGGCTCAATATTTTGTAGATTGGTTTTTTGGCCATATTGAAAATGGACTGCTTTTAAAAAGCTGGAGGAAAATTAAGGATAAATCATTCGTGCTAATTAAAATTCGTCACAAAAGGCAATTGATAAGGTGTAATTAAATGATAGGTGTTGATCCCCAGAGTCCCCGGCGGAGTCTTTCAACCAAACTTGCAAATGACAGTGGATTTGTAGCAATTATATCATAATTGTGCAGGTTTCTGAAACAGCTAACGACGTCTTCTTGCAAGTTAAACTTACCGACAAGATTTATTTCAACCATCAATTTGTGGTGCTCCTTGGTAAAACGTCAGTCAATCGGTACGGAAGACCAGTGTATAGAAAATTGCACAGGCAAGTGGTATGGCAAATGGAAATCGTAGCACTGCAAACTCTCAATGACGTCTGGTTGTGAGAATAGCGCGTCACGTGCCAGGCCTTCAGACTGTGCCTAGCTCACGTGCTAAATATTTAAGTCAGGGCGAAAGCATGTTGGAGCAAATCAAAATTAACGCCCTTAATATGCTCCCTTTCTCCTGTTTCATTTATTCAGCCCAAAAAACCCCTAACACTTGCATAATGTTCAGTGATTTGGAGTGGTTGTGCTCATAATACTGGCAAAGCGAGTTGAATGCGCTCCGTATCTTTATACGGCAAATGCCAGTCAATCTGATCATATGAGCCTATGTCGACATCATCTGCTCACCGAGGTATCTGGACGCAGATAGTGATTGTAAGCTAAGCATTCATGGCCCAAAACGCTAAGCGAGTTGAATTTTGAGCCAAACGTGTGCAACCAGATTCGCAGAATTAATGACGTCAAAGAATTTCGTGACCTCCTATTCAACTTCACACGATAAAACCTAAAAGGCTCAAACCTTATAGGTAAGTAGAGCAAGAGCTTTTGGCCTATGATACAGTAGGTTACCTAACTCATGAAATCCAAGGATTTTTAGAAGTAACTCCCTCTTACTCAAACGCAGCCAAAGCTGCGGTCGCGAAAGTCTTACAGCAATAAAGTAATGGTCGTTCATCATAATAGAGCATATTGTAATTTATGAAGGAATATAAAGTTTTGTAGAAATACCAGCTTTAAAGCAAAGTGGAGAATTCCGAAAAATTGGAAATCGGTCGTACTAGGTAGAATTTAGTTAAACACTTAGCGGAAGACTATTCATACAAAACAGTCAAGTGAAAAAAACAGCAAAAGTAAAATTACGTTGGAAAAAAATCCTTGTGAAAAATTTTCGGATGCATTTGTTTTGATATTGCATGTTATGTATGGCTGTTACCGAACAGCCCAAATTTCGAGTATGTATTCTAACGCATTTTCATGGGAACTGCTAGTTGTTTCTTGCGTTTATGTATCGCTTGAGTTACATGGGACTGAAGCAACAACATTTGCACTTGATTTGGCCCATTGCGAGATCGAAGGAGTAATATATTTCTTAGGGTCACGTGCGAACATGCCGGCCAGTGACTAGTAAATTTAAATGGAATTGTCAGGTGCAATTATAAACGTACAATTTCTTGTACACTAAGAGTAATTGCCTTCCGCCACATGTTTTTTAATCATTTTGAGATTTCGATTACATAGATGTTTAGACCTTCCATAAAGGCTAACTAAGACTTTACGATTTTAACTGGCTTCAGTCGATTGACCACAACAAGTTCCCGCTTGAAAAAAAGTTTAAATTATATATTTTGGCGTCGGATATATGCAAAAATTATATTTTTTGAAAATTAATTCAAGATCAGGATGGGCAATACTGGCCAGTTGATGGATTTTTTCTAAAAATTATGGACACATTTTCCGTTATAAATGAAAGAGCTATCTTTTCTTTTTAAATCGGAACAGTTTTCAATACACATTATTTATGTCTAGTCTCAGTTATGCACTAAAAATGCAGAGTAAAGTGGCAACAATATCAACGGCAATTTTTGAGAAAACTGTTTCGCAATGTCCCGCGACAACCCACTCAAAAGTGTGTTCAGTTTTCAGTTTATTTGGTGAGGATAATAGGCAATGCCTTTGAAAACCCTATTTAGCACGTGTAAATTTACCCTTACTAACATAGTATTGGCAAAAAGTGATTAGCATTGCTTTTTACAATATATGTCTGGTTTTTTTAGAGGTCAGACTTGGAGGGAGGAGAGTAGCATTGTTTTTTTACAATATATGTCTGGTTTTTAGAGTTCAGACTTGGAGAGAGGAGAGGGGACGCATGTAATTATCCAAGCGTTGTTTGTACATTTGAAGGGAAGTTGCCTCCACGACTGACTGTGGAAGGTTGTTCCACTGTTGTATGACACGTTGCGTGAAGAATTCAGAGCGGAGGTTTAGCTTGGACATTTTCGTGCGCAGCTTCATTGTGTGCCCACGGAGATGAGGCGAGAGGTGCCACTGAAACATGTCTTCAAAGCGTAATCCTTTCTCAAGACCGTTTATTATCTTGTAAACTAGGATAAGATCCCCTCTTTGTTGCCTGTAATGCTGAGGGAATAAATTTAGGCATGCCAGTCTATCGATGTAAATGTGGTTTTTTAGACCTTTTACTAGCTTTGTTGCCCGACGCTGCACTTTCTCCAGACATGCTGTGTCCTTTGCTAGACATGGCCGCCACGCCTGTATGCCATACTCTAGGTGTGGTCGAACAAATGTGCCATACACTCTGCCAAAGAGATCTTCATCGAAGGCTAGAAACACCCTTTTGATAGCGTGCAGCACTCCCGTGGCTTTATTTGCAGCTTTGACAGAATGTAATGAGTGCTTTAGATTACTCTGTATGCAGATGCCTAGGTCTTTTTGCGTAGATGCTACGGGAATTCGGATGTTTTTCAGGTGATATGTCCTGCTGCTCTGGGGGATAGGGCAGTTTGTTGGACGCAGGTGGAGGACGGCACACTTTTGCACATTGAAATCCAGCAGCCATCTCTCAGACCACGTCTGCAGTTTGCAAAGATTATTTTGCAGAACATCTCGGTCGCTTGGGCGCTTAATGACCTGCCAGAGTTTAACGTCATCGGCGAACATGATTTTACCGCAGTCCAGTTCTTGAAGGCTGTCATTTACATAGAGACTGAAGAGTAGAGGACTGAGAACGGAGCCTTGAGGAACCCCACTAACTACGTCATTTCAGTCCGATTTATCCTTCCCGATGCAAATGCGTTGTTTTGGACCGACTAAAAGTGACCTGATCCAGTCCAAAATTTTCCCATTGATGCCAAGAACGCTCAGTTTATGTACAAGGCGTTGATGGGGCACGCTGTCAAAGGGTTAGCGGAAATCGATGTGCACTACGTCCATTTCGAAGCCCTCTTCTAAAGCCCTTGTCCAGGCCTCAATTGAAGTCAGTAAATTTGAAAGGCAGGAGCGCCCTCGCCGAAAGCCATGTTGAAAATTTTTTATGATGTCACTTTCATCGTAAAATCTTAGTATGGCCTGCTTAAAAAGGACCTCCATCATTTTGCAGGAAAGGCAAGTCAAGCTTATGGGCCGAAAGCTGTTTGTAGACATCTTGCTACCTCCCTTATATAACGGTACGATGTTGGCCGTCTTCCACTGCAAAGGCAAGTCCCCTGTTCGCATGGAAAGCTCGAACAGAATTGAAAGAGGCACCGATAGCTGGGTCGACAGTTCTTTAAGTATCAGTCCAGGGATCCCATCCGGTCCAGGAGACTTGTCTGGTTTGATGTGACTGAGGACATGTCTTACGTCTGCGACAGAAAAGGTAACAGTTTCAATAACGGCTGTACCTTCGCCCACTTCTACTCCCGAATTATCGTCGGGGGATTCCATCGTAAACGCCGATCTGAAAACTCTGACAGTAACTCTACTTTCCGCGGTCCTTCCGTTACTACGTTCCAGAGGTTATCCCTTAGAGTTGCAATGTCGTCCCGGTGCTTCTTTTAACTGCGGATGTATCCATAAAACTTCTTTGGACATATTGTGGCTTGTGTTGTAAGTTGACGCTCAAAGGCAGTCCTAGAATTTCGTATTTCCTTACGGCATATATTTCGTTGCGCTTTATATTCGGCAAGTGATTTTGAATCTTGAAGATGCTCGTACTTTTTCCACAACCTTTGTTTCTTCTTCATGGCCCTTTTTATCGGCTGGTTGACATATGGAGGTCTGGCACATGGTCTTATTACTTTCATTGGGCAATGGACTTCAATTAAGCGCTCTACAGTCCCCTGGATATGCTGCCATAATTCATTTGTATCGTTCGTACTGGGTAACCAGTTTTCTGCGGAAACGGTACGCCTCATTTCTTCAAAATCGGCTTTCCAAATATTTCTGCGCCTCTTTATTTGCAATTTTGGAGACAATAGGTAACACACGCAGGTAAAAGCAACGTGGTTGCTTAATCCAAGTGGCGGTTGTGAGTTCACTTCCCTTATGATCCCCTCTTCTTTACTAAAAACGAGATCTAGACAGTTTGATCTTTGGCCTTCTCGCAGTCGGGTTGTGAAGTCTATGTGTTAAATGAGATATTCGTCCAAAGAAAACTGAAGTAGTTGATAATTGAAAGGTGCTGCTGCGGCCTTTACTCCAGGCCTCATCCAATCGATGCCAGGAGCGTTGAAATCACCCAGGAGTAATCGATTTTCCTGTTTACAGATAACCGTCAGTGAACTTAGCAGTTCTACGTCGTCACTTTCGCTGAAGCCGGGAGACCGATAAACAACGCATATATTGAGTGCCGGATGTTGCCTAGTCTTAATTTTGCTTGAAATTATCTCATATCGTCGTAGGGCTATGTCTGCGATTTCCCTCTGACAAGAGGAAATTTCATTGGCTACATAAAGTGCCACTCCTCCGCCCCTACGTTGAGATCTGTCGCAGCGGAACAGTTGATAGCCTTCAATGCTGACTTCGCTGATCCCTATTGCTTCGGTCAGCCAAGTCTCTGCTAATGCAATTATATGCGGTTTCTGCTCAGATACTATTGTTTTGAGTTCGTCAAGTTTATTGAAGAGACTCTGACAATTGGTATAATAGATTTCGAGGCATCGGCCACTATTGCTTGTGGTATCTTCTAGAACCGGCCGGTTGACCTTGGTTAAGTTTTCCGCCTGACAACTTCCGGCGAAAGAAAATTTCGTTCAATGTGGACTATTTCTCCTCCTTTTATTTGTAGGCCGTTTTCGCCTTTGTTTTTTGGTCGTTTAGATCGTTTTTCAAAAGTCGCATTTTCCTGCGTTCCTTTGGTTCATAATCCGGCTGAAAGAAAACTCCAGCATGCATGGTCCGCAGAGACGATTTTCTTTCCAGCATAAGCTGTGCCTGCGCTTCGGTGTCCCAAATTACCTTTAATGGTCGTGGCCGAGAGCTTGAACCATTCGGCGGCTGATCCTTGCCTATTCTAAATGTTTTGAGAATTTTTACAGATTCAGTGCCCCTTAGCAGTGATTTAGCGTACTGCCGAACGAGACCTCGATCGTGCTCCACCTTATCCCCAGCAACTGTAGCCGTTGATTCTGGTGCACCCTGTATCACTATATGTTGCTTACGGTTTGCTCGAGCTTGGGCCGTGGTCACATCGCACGGAAGCAGAGAAGCAGCAGGGGTTTCGAAGTCTAGATCTGTGAAAGATTCTATGGACATGTTGCTGGTAGCATTTTCTTCTAAGTTACCGTTTGCCCTTTGGCCCAATTCAACTTCCTTTTCTTCAGAAGTCTCCTCTTGGAGTGGTTGTCTTGCTTTTTGTTCACATGGCATGCTCCAAGTTCTGTCTCGCGATATAAGTGAGGGCTTTGGTTGGTCTTTAGCAGGTTGCTCTTCAGCAGCCTTCTGCTGGCGTATGCGTCTGCGTTTGGCCCTGCTGGACTCGTCGTTTCCTGGTTTATCAACCACTGACCTGTCCTCTGCATGCGCTGCATCCGGTGGTGTTGTCTTATTGTGCTTTATGAGCACTGCTAGTATCTCCGCGTAAAATTCAAGGCTTCCCTCTAAACGCATTACGCGCGTGGCTAAGTTAAGACATCCATCGCAATCTGCACGCGCAGGCTTATTTGGCTGGGTGGTGTTGGGTTCGAAGACGGTTGGTGAAAGGAGATGCGTTTTTGCATAGTGGGTGGTCCGGGATTTCGTACTCGTTATTGAAAGCGCTTCGGCTATTTCTGGGCGTACCTTGTCAAAGGTTGCACGAGGCGGCTTGCATAAGTTAACCTGTTTACATCCGTTAGAGTATATCTTAGCGACTTGGCCTTCAGGGTGTGAGCTGGTGGTGAAGTCGGTAGAGCGTCCGACATTATAAAATGAGGTCTGGGGTTCAAATCCAGCCGTCGACGAACATTATGTTGGGGAAACAGGCCGCAAACTGCAAACCCGCCTACAAGAGCACAAACGAGCGGCCCAGAAGCTGGACCCAAACTCACAACTGGCGGCACACATCGCAGAAACTGGTCATAACTTTGATCTCCAAGGGGCGACCATCGTAGGCCGAGGAACCTCAAAAGCCGAAAGGCTGACACTCGAGGCATGGTACTCAGATGCCAACTCAGTCAACAGGCATCTGGACCTGCCAGCGGCCTACAAAGTATATCGCCACTACGTTAGAAAGAGCCGGGACGAAGCCAAATCAAACGTAAGAATGGCAAGCGAACAGGAAATCACAACGAACCGGCTGGAGGAGGAGGCAGCGTTACCAGGGCCCACGACCGGGTGACAAGGTGGCATACTAATTGCTGTTCATGACCCCCAGCCCCGCGGACAGCTAATTCGCCTACACCAACATAATTGCCCCTCCGATCCCAGTGACAGCTAATTGACCTCCTCTCCCACCCCCCCTTTTTTGCTGTTTCTAATCCCTTGATAACCTGACGATTTCTGGCATTTGATTGGCCTTTAGCCACTATAATTATCCTCGTTTTTGGTTGCTTTCTCATCTCTGAAGATGGACACCTGTAAGCGTTCCAAAGCTCAGAACAATAAATCAATTGATCTGGTGCTCGACCTGCCTTCTTCCTTATCCATACAAGTACCTGGATCGCGAACCTTCGCATTCATTCGACGAACATTTTCTTTCAGCTAGCAGAGATGGATCGTGCACGTTAGCGTTACCCATGCTATTGGAAACTATATCAGAGTGCATTAATTCAAAGTCTGCAATCAACCGGCCGTGCTAATATAGATAGCGAAAAGATTTGCTTGTGCAATTAATTTAAACAGTCAAAATTTGTAACGTAAACGACTCAGCCTTTGTTGTAAGGAGTTCTTTGCACTGTAACAATCAGATTCAGAAGCAGCGATGTTGTTCTTAGGAGCGAGTGAACTTCCAGACTTGTGCTGATCGAAGGGATAACTTCCAGAGCGTGGTATAATCCGCGGTCCAGTTAGATTGTTCAAGCGAAGGATTCGTCACACTCAGAAAGGATATTTCCAAAGGGTAGATAATACGCAGTTCCTTTGTCAGTTTTTATAGCCAGGTGTGTCTTCTACACTAAGGTAGAGACTAAAAACCTCGTGAGCGCAAAGAGCTTAAATTCGAAACCAATTTCAAATTTCCCTGTTGACTGTCTTCAACTTCATCTTGTCTGTACAATTGATTTGGTTTCTTTGTACTAATAAAGTCCTCCTTGCCTCTTTCCTTGCCTGCAACCCTTGAAAAATCTAATAACCTTTTTTTAATTGGGGTATAGCAAGTAACAGCCTCAACAGTTTTTCACTCTATTTTATGTCGCAAAAGTGGGCAGATTTACAAAAAAGAATTTTTAAACTTTTTTCGCTCTTCCTTTCTCAAATTTATGCGCTATCTCATAATAACACTTACCTCAATTTCATTGAGGTACGTGTAAACACATGCAATTACAAAGTTCCTGCTCTTCATGAGTGTTCTACATTAGTGCAACATGCATGCACAAGAAGCTTTCTTTCCGCAGCATTTAATAGCGTAGGAAATTCCTCGGATATCAAAAATGCTGGATTCTGCCTATTTCCGCCTTTATTTTCTGAAGGGAATTCAATTCTAGTAAACAGCATTTTGCACCTCAAGGTAATCCAATTAACTAAATAAACAACCTCAAATGTGTGTTAAATTCCCCAATCCCCAACATTTCATCCAATATGTCATCTACTGAAACTGCCTCCCTGGTATCACCTCATGCCCAGTTTACCTTCTTTAGCCGTTTATTCGGTAGTTAATTGACAGATTACATTGTCTAATTAGTAAGCTATGAGCGTACGGAGGTAAATAAGAGGTCTTGAAATTCTACGACGTCATTAACTCCTGCAGACCTCGCTGCTTTTGCGCTGTTTGAATGGAATTATGTTTAGAAGAACTGCATGAAGCAAAATCCCTTGACCACTGTAGTCATCATCATCATCAGTGGTTAACTTCGGTTGCTGCACTGGTTATGCCTTTACTTGACTAAGCAACCAGCTGCACACAGAGGTCTCCAATAGGCTAATTTTAGCTCCACATGCACGCTCTGACAGAATAACGCGAATCATCTACGTGTACGTCAGCCTTTATCGATGCCTTATTTTGAGTTGACCCAAGTGTGAAAAACTCTAGGCGTTTGGCGGGATTTGAACCCGCCATTTTGAAATCTCGAAGCACTCCACAGTGTCCTTGACACGCCACTTTCACATTCGATCCATGTGGCAGCGTTCAACAGCGTTTTAATGCCAGAAGGCCTACTAAAAAGTCAAAGGGCTTATTTGAGGTTTCGATTTGGTCTACCAAGTCACAACACCATGGATGGCAGGAAATTGGTAAGATTAAAATATGGTTAGGGGCCGAGAAATAGAAACTCCCGATTTGTGTTATAGTGTCTTCAAGAAATACATGCCAATACGGACTTCATATTAGAGGAATCTTTGCTGCTGTTCAGGGAGATGAGTGTTACTGCTGCCGTTAGGATTAGGGCTGGCGTTATGATTAAGGATAGCACTATATTAGGGATAGAATACTGGAATATTTACCTTGATAAATTTCTTTGGCTTGCAGGAGTCCAGACGCAACTATGAAATATGACATTTGGGGTGAGAGTTCCCAGGTTGAAGTAAATTCCTCATGGCTTTGCTTTATTTCGATCGCCTCCCTTTGAACGCTTTCGAGATTATTCTCACCCTGGACTGTGCAGTCTCCAGGCTTGTATAGCATAATCTAAATTCGGTCTCGCAAATGTTCCTTAAATCGTGGAAGTGAGATTTTCATCGAAGTCTAGAAGACTCTCCTGATGGCGTGCAGCATGGTCTTTGCGCTATTGGCTACTCTCTAGCAATGGGAAGAGAACTATAAGGAATTCGTCGTCAGGACACCGAGGTATTTTTGGTTTTAGCCGTCTTCCAGAATTTCAGTATTGAGAGAGTACCTTCTATTACTGTTAAATCTGGCTGAATTGAACAGGCGGAATATTGTACAGTTATCGGCATTGAACAGCCGACGCCAACGGTTCGAATACTCTTCCAATGCACGCAACCTGATGTCGAACTACAAGGAGGTTTTCGATCCATTTGTTGAAGTCACTTGTGATTCTTGTTCGCTCTTATTTGTACACAATTCTCTGCTCGGAAGGCCTTCCGAAAGCCAGGGAAGGCAATTTGAACCGTCCGCTTGTCCTCGAGAGCTCAAAATCAAGTTTGGCGAGATTACCGCAGATTTTTTCTGCAGGACATTCGCTGTTGGAATCCATGATCGCATTTTGATAACAGATTGTGAGCCTTTGGAATTTGAAATAGTTCGCTCTTAGCTATCCTCTGCATAAACTTGCTCAGAATGCTTGTTAAGCTTATGGGTCTGTACTTAGACACGGATGCCTGACTGTCGCTTTTGTGCAGGGAAAGTAGATTCGCCAACTTTCAATCCACAGGAAATGTTCCGGAATCAAATGAATTTTCAGAAAGCATGGACAATGATACAAAAACTTCACTGGCAAGTTTTTTGAGAAATTTGAGTGGAATTGGACCCGGTCCCCGAAATTTCCGTTTTTGTAGTTTCTTTTAGTCCCTTCGGATGTGAAGCTTTGAAAATATGGTATCACCGAAATAAACTTGCGTAATTTGTTAAGATTAATCGAAAGAACTGAGAAAAGTATGAGGCTTTATCCTGCTTTTCATTTATTGAGACACCTAGGGGTAGATTCATCTTCGAACTTTAAGATATATTTATTGTGCTTCTGTGACGATAGCCGTATAGTTATTTTAGATTCTGCGTTGCTTTTTGCAGCTAATTATTCTAGAAACCCTGGCGTGCTTTAAGAATCACGTTGCTTTGTGTTCCTTTGAGTTTTGGAATTGTTGAAGCAAACGACTTCCTGCTTATCACAGTATTTTCTCCAAACTGTGTAATTAGTGTTAGTTTCCATTTTCTAGGCTGCCAGTGAGCCACTCAGGCCGTTTTTGCTTGTGGATAATTATCAACGGGCAGTGGTTGTCGATGATTTGTAGAAGGCAATCCCTCATGAACTCCCCAGTTTTAATTTACATCACCGTAAGCCGTATGATCCAATCGAGGTCCATTAAAGCTTCTTGCATCTGATAATAATAACTTGGCCAAGTATTAAGCCTCTAATCGTCAACAGTTGACCGATCAGAGAAGAACAAGTGGTCTCACATAAATACAACATTGTCACTTCAATCGAGTGGTGGCATGGAGTTGACCTCGTCGATGCTGCCTGATTTCTTCGCAAAAATCAGTGTAAGGCAGTTAGTCCTTCGCCCTTTACGTGTTCTGTTTATAAACAGTACATGTGTGAACATAACATTCAATGGAAGAGGTCTTTTGGGAAAGGATGGTTTATTGTGTGAATGTTAGACACTGGCTCACAAGGCCGTCGTCAGACAGACGAAAGCAGTATGAAACAGTTAATTAACTGCTAGTGAGTTGTTTCGTACAAATCTTATCTGCCTGACGACGATCTGGTGAACCACTGTCGAAAATTCACACATTTAACTATCATTTTACTAAAGGACTTCTTCGATTGAACTCTACTTCTCGGGATGCCAATTCTCCAGTTCATACCATTAAATGTTTTGTGGAGAAAACAACAGTGGAAACTGGATTTTGGGCCCGAATATTGAACAGTGCTCCAGTTAATTTTGGGTGCATTAAAGTGGCTAATAAGCATGATATTGCCTCCACTAGATGATATTTCCTATTCTTCCAAAAGCTGGTTGTTGGCGATTCGATCCATCTCAGATGAGCGAAAGATGATGAGGACACAGAGACACGGCGAGCTTCGGACTTCATAAAGAGTATATTCTCTTTTCGACACTATTTAGCATCGCCTATCAATCAGTGGGAGAATAGCATAATTCAGAAGATGAATTGGCGAACGTACGTTTGTTTTCGATCATTCTCATCAGGCCTTTACCTTTATTTGGTAATTAAGTAAATAAATTATGTGGATTAGTGGAGAAAATATAACGGTTTTCTGGGCATGGAAAATGGGGGGCGGAACGGGGGTCAAGACCTGATCCGCGTTAGGGGGAACTGGTAGTCGGCTGAGGTGCTTAACTGCTGCCTGTTGGATTAGCAGCTTCGGTTGTGGTAACAGCGGCGCCGTGGCAAAATTATTCTGGGGCGCACAGGACCGGTCGGCGTAGCCTGATAGAGGCCTCTTCTACCGTAGCCAACAAACGCTGTCCAAGAAATTTTGAATAGCTTGAGGGTACCTTGTAGATCATTCGGAAGGCCTATTTGACATCCACGCGATGGTCAGAGTGTACCAAATGCGCTAGAATGGAACTGTTTACAGCCTTTAGTTGTCCCTTTCCTAACCATGCTGAAATGTGTTCTCGCACCTTTTTTGGACAAACGCCGGCTCGTGCGACCAATATATCCCGCCCCACAGGAGCAGGTAAATAAATATATGCGCATAGAGATGGTCTGGGCTGGCAGTTTGTCCTTGATCTCTCCGTAAAGGATGGGAGTAGTCGAGAACAGTACATTTGCTTTGGCTACTGGGAAGGTATTTGCTACAGGCTGACTTAAGCGACTGCGTAGAAGTTAGCTTGGTCCACCCCCTTAAAATGGGACCCTGCTGAATATTCGCTTGTTCTCTGCTGTTAACACTACGGGTTTTGGTGGCCTTTCAGCCATGTGCTTAGCGATAAATCGACTGAGATATCCAGTTAGTCGAAATATGCCTTCAACAATCCTCAGCTCCTCTTCCATGCTTTCATTCGAGCAGATCCTTTTCGCCCGTTGCGCCAAACATCGTATTTAATTGCGTTTGAAGTGTAACGGTACAAGTAAGGAAATGGATGTATTGCCTGGACCACGCCTTCTTACGATATACCTTCCGTTGAATGCTCCCAACAGCCCTTTTTTAGTAGTAAATCAAGGAATGGGAGCAATCTAGATTGTTCTTCTATTGTAAACTTGATAGACGGGTGCGCCTGATTTTATGTATTCATTTGAGCTGAACGGTTGGTTTGGTCTGATGCAATCGTGAATATATCGTCTACGTAACTTCTGTAATACGTCAGATTATTTATCTGGTGGCTAAGTTGCGTAGCTTCTAGTTTGCCCATGAATATATTTTGTAGAAGCGAACCCAGGGGCGAGCCCATAGCTACTCCGTCTAATTGCCTGTACATGCCGTTGTCGAAAAGGAACTGTACATTCAAGGTAAATTTTAGTAGCAATTCCTTGACTGCACTTACTGGCACTCCTATGTCCTGGTAATTCAAGCTAATGAAGTCACAGGTGTAATCTACTGTTTCTGTGACCAGCACATTTGTGAACAGGGAGGAGACATCCAATGAAAACATCACTGTCCCGTTCAGGTTGAGCTCTTTCACACCGTCCACGAATTCGAAGATGTCTCGAAGACTGTATGGGGTTAGTTGAATCTGTATGGTTTCAGTATTTCCGCTAACCATTTCGCTGTCACATGTTATGGCGGACTTCACATATTAAGGATAAGACGTACGGTTACGCCATCTTTTTGAATCTTCGGTTAACCGTACAGTCAACGTATGTGCGTGCCAACGGGACGGAGATGCTCTAAGGCTTGAAGTCTTTTCAGACAATCTGTCAGCTGTGTTTCAACCGCATGAGTGTTATCTTCCTCCTTTTCTCTCTCGCTAAACTTGTCTTTGTCTATAATAATTACTGATCCTTTTCTCATTCTGCATGCAGAGTACTTTTAAAGAACTTTGTGGTAAATAAGCTGTTCGTTCAGTGTGTTGTGTGCAAGCTAAATGACATTCAAATGCCAATCTCACGGTTTGGTCCAGCAGCCAACATTTCGCATGGGTTAAATTTAGAAATCCGTTGCACATGGGAACTTAGATACTCCTGAATGACTGTCCACATCTAAGACGTCCCCACCAATAGAAAGAATCACGCCATGTAGTCAGGGGTGTTGTTTTTAGCACAATGTTTAGATTTGAATTTTTTTGGTCGCATTCAACAAAGATGACAAGTCAGACTACTAAGTATCTACAGTTCTGGGCTGCAATATTTTCAGTTGGCCTCTTTGTAAATTGAATTTTCTTAATACAAATTCTGAATCCAGTTCTTGAATACGCAATATTATAAAATCTTCAATTAATAAAAGGCTAGGTAAATCCGAAGATGAGACCAAACCATTATACACCATCCCAGGACAGCCCAGTGACCGGAAGCAAACAAATTCAAGTGCTCAGAATGAACAAGTGCCATAAACACGCATACCACTCGACAGGATACAACTGATGGGCCAACAGCAACATGAAACTGAATTTCTGTCGACACCTCAAGATTAATTCGTAACTTTTATGCTTGATCGCGTCAGATTAGACTGAATTAGGACCTGCAGCGTGTGCTTATTCAATTTCCGGTCCCAATTGGCGTATTACGCTAATGTTTTAGCAGCTGCCTTTTTACGTGAGCTATCTTTTAACAGCACTCACTTGACGCCATCTGTAATCGAGGTTTGGCACTTTCGGTGGGTTTTAACTGACAGGCACACATGCAAAAACCACACACTGCCGGCAGATCAGTTTAATGTGAGAAAACTGTTGCCTCGGTATTTGCTTATCAAAATAGATATTTGACACGCATATGAATAAATGATACCCCTCAAGGCTACCCCTGGCATGAGATGGGTTGATAATTATGACAGCATAGGTCAGTTTTCTACTCTGGCCAAGTTCCCTCAGAGAAGAATAGCAATGAATGCGAGAAAGTCTTCTTTTATATAGAAACAAATAAAACGATATTTACATAAAAATGCTACATGACAGTTATATATTTGGTAGTTTTGAGGTTGCAGTGATCAATACAAGCGTCTCGGTAATGGCCTCATTGAGGTCCTACTGAGCTGAGATTCCCTCCCTGACTCATCAGGTCGATATAGTAGCGGCGGAAGAGGCCGACTGTTCTTTGGTTTGTCCTGTTATATAGAAATATATATATGTACAATGCAAAAGGGTAGAATGTGGTTGTTCTCTATGTAACTTGTATTTATATAGCAGTTACACAATATACTATAGTGGCAGTATATGTACTGTATAAAAGAGGCAAAGGGATCAACTATATTATTCAAATCTGCCAACGCTCCCTGACAATTAAGTTAGACTAGTAGTCATTCTGGGTGATTCTAGATGATTGCTGAGGAAATCCTGCCTGCGCAGTCAGCTTGCTGTATCCGTAATGGTGGATTCCATGAGATCAGGTAAAGTAAACTAACCCAAGCGTGATTGAATTCCCGGTTCACGGTGAAACTCGAAGCTCAAAGGTAGAGCGTTGTGTGCGCATAAGATTTTCCTGCTGTGTGGGTTTGACTCCCACTGAGGCAGCGAGTTTTTCGCAATTGGGTCAACTCTTTTATTCAAATCTTCCAATCCCCTGATACTACTAAATAAAAGTCTGGATGCGCGTCTTGCCGATATCTGGTAGTTTCTTGACATATCTGCGAGGACTTAGGCCCATTTATGGGTCACTGAGCACACCCGTGTACTTAATTATTTATAATCAACCTCAAAAAATGTTTTTGGTTTGCAATTAGGGAACTTAACGCCTCCTATGAACAGCACAGGAATTAAAAAAGCGTTCAGACACGCGTTTTGATGCTACTTTGTTGCTGCATGATACAACTGCACCGAGGTCGGTTCATCAGTTGCTCCCGAGTGTACCCCTGACGCTTTCTGATAGATATCTTAGTTTTAAATCTGCTGTCTTTTAAGTTCGTTAAAAATTAACTGCTAAATTCTAATAATTCAATCTCAAATAAGCATTATTACGGATATTTTGGCAAACGTCTAGTAGTCACGGTGGGATAACCGCGTAGTAGGTATCAAGCAGTTAATCGGTAACAAGTGAGGTACCACGACGCAGCATCTTCATAGCAGATTTAAAATTGTTGACTGAAGTAGACAAGGCCAGTAGGAAGAACCAATACACAATTCTAAGGTGGGAGACAATACAGTTTCCGGAACTTGAGTCCAAATATATATTGATCTGTGAACTTGTCCCTTCTTCTCTGTCTTCACGTAATGACGGACGTCGACCACATCTAAAATTTCCGTGTGGAGATGACGTCGGGGTCACCCATATCAAGGTGGCTTAAGTTAATAGCGACAAATCTTCTTACTGCAATCTTTAGTCCCGGTTCCATAGGGGAAGAGAATAAGTTGGACGCCAATGGGAAGAAATGACAGTTGGTTGAGCGCACGAACAGCCACAAGAGGGTCAGTTCCCGAAGTGCGATAGTGCGGTAGTCATCACAGCGCGGTCAAGTGTGAGTCAGCTACAGGGAGATGATGGGCCAAACTGGATTGTGTTATCCAACAGGACTGAATGCGCACGCGCTAGCAGCCACGATGGGCCAGCGTTGTAGGTGTGGTGCGGTCAGTAAAGTAGCCAACACTTCAGTCGCTTAGAGCTACCATTTCTTTAGACAAGACATGAGAAGTGAGGGGAACCAACGGTCACCATGTGACTGAATGCGAGGGCCCTGTATTTAACCTCAGGTTACAACTGAATAGAAACCTGTGAGTGTCACACTATTACTATATTTTTGATGGCGACCGTCAAAAGCAAAAGGCCCGTGGTGCAATGGTTTTGTTGTGCTCGATGACTTAGATCGCGGGTTCGAATCTCGGGGATCGCAACGATGGGATTGGGTATGACTGGCTGACGACAGCTTATAAACCAGAAATCTTCATACCCTTCGCCGCTATTTTTGTTGGTTCTACTTCCAACATATACATACATTTATGGACTAAAGCGTTCAACAATCGTGTTAGTGGACCTAGTCGTCCGTCAGTGTCTTGTAATTAATTATATCTTACACACATCTAGTCGCGAAAAGTTCAGGATTATGTGCTCAAGGCGAGAACAGATCGCGACCGACAGGACAACGAAACCACATTGGAATCCCAAGCAGATCAAACCCCAGGATTAGATATGGCTTGCTAACAACAACGAGTAAGCCAGAAGTATATATATATGTTGAAGAGTAAACAAAAACCCTAGGCAGGCTGGAATGACCATTCGCGGTGTATTAGCCATTTACAGGCTGTCATTCCCAATCCTAGGTGTGGATCACCCGAGATTCGAAACCACGACCGCTTGTTCATGGAGTGAAACAGTCTACAGTTGAGCCACGGGTATATCTGTTATATGTGTATTTACTAGGTCCAACGCTCTAAACATCACTCGTTATTAATAGTCCCAATCGAAACCTAAAAGGCGACGATTCGGGGGCACAGTAGCTAGAAGATTAGTCTTCTAACCAACAGTTCGCGGTTTCGGACAACAGGTGCCAACGAGCCTAGCGTCGGATATGGTTGATAATCTAGAACTGGCCATTCTGGTCTCAGTTTACTTTGTCTGTAGTGTCTTTATCCTATAAGATGCTATCCAGTGAGCGGCTGTTGGCGGAATTCGGAAGCACAACGAGGTGAACGAGGTTTTTAAACGTCAATCCACCCATCTCGTCAATATATCTACGCAAACACATAGAGGGAACGTTCCACTCAAGCCCACAACAAATGCTAATTTTCACGAGAGCTCTTTTGTGTCAGTCAAAAAATGTAATTAAGTGTAATTGGAGAAAAAAGGGTCAAAAATGAGTATAAGGGACTTACCGACTTCAGTGCAGGCAGGGGCCGGATATGGAGTGACAAACAGAGGTTAGACGGTTTCGGAGGCAACGGCGGACCTCTGGACAACACTGGTGCCATCTGTACATGAAAGCACAATTTGGAGCAAACAGGACGAAAATTAATTTAGTAGTTTAATATAAAGTTTTCTAGGTATTGGAAACATTCCGTCTCCATTCGACCATATAATCATATGGTAAAATGGAGACCGAATGCTTCCAATACCTAGAAAACTATATTAAGCTACTCCTTCATTAGTGCTTCATTAGTCAAAGATACATCAACTATATACAAAGGGAAGCTGAAAGGTATTGACCTATATTTTCCTAATAAAACTGAACTGAACTCTAACCAGACGGAACCATGTGCCATTCGTGAAGTAATTTGTTTTAGAAACCCTTACTTTACTAGTGAGTCACTAGCCAATGCGTACGTCAGTCACACGGTTGACATTTAGGACAAATGAAAAATCCCCCATTCCACAATGGTTGAACTGCTTGCTAGACATATCTGCTATTGTTGTCTTTTGAGGTATCGTACATACACACCAAGTTGAATGCGGAAAGCAAGACTGTGCTTGTTTTGCAAACAAAGTAATTACTGCACAAATGCCCGCGAAATATATGGTGATATTTAGAATGCGTTAGAGCAATGCCAAATAAAAGATAATAACTATTATTTTTCAGTCAAACAAAAGTTTAGGCATACGAAACTTACTGAAGTCGGGAACATCGCAGAGGGTAGATGGATATCTGGCTCGAGTTCATCATCATTATGTGTTTGTGGCATGTCAGTTATAGACTCCCTATGCAGCGAATGCCACGGATCGGACTATAGACATGCAATCAGGTACATGAGTTGCAAACATTCAAGTTAATAATCAGATTTCGAATGCTAATAATGACAGTATGCAAAGAGAATTTTATGAAAAGTGAACTAGGAAGCTACCTCTACATCAGAGGGAAGTTGTGACAAAGTTCGCTCATCCGCCGCATCCAAATAATATGATGCATTTGACATAAAACTTTCAGGAGGATAACTTGTTGTTGAGACATCAAGGGAGGGGAGACGATCATACACATCTTTGGGAATAAGTATGTTGACTGAAGTAGAGTTCCGTGTGTTTTCCATTGATTGTAGGGTCTAGAAGGACACCACCAATATTTTCAGTAATTATAAGCTATCAGATGGAATAAAGATGCACACAATTTCTATTTATAATTAAGATCAGTAGTTTCGAAATGTTACCGGAATAACAGTGGAATTTGTTTCGCAAGTCGTTGAACTGAAGTTGCAGCCTACAAACAGACAAGCAAAAACAGCCTGAAAAGACCAAGTTACAAGAATCTCAAGCCTTATTAAAGATTAGCAGTTATTCAAGAACTCGAAGATCTACAAATGACTGAGTCGTTCCTGAATATCCTGCATCTTTTTTATGCAGATTTGAAAGTTCTTTTAAGCAAAAATACGTATTTTTTACTCAGTCTGCTTCAAATATTTGCAATATTCTACACACCGTCGGAAGATTTTCGTTATTTTGAATATAATTAAACACACTACGTCACATTGGCAAAGGCAAATTTAAAATTTTGAATTTAATCCTTGCGTTTGCAACTAAAATGGAAAAAGAAACTATCGTTCTCGATTATTCGACAAAGCTGACAGCGGGGCTGGGAATCGAACCGCGGATGCCTCGGATGGAATTCGAATGGCTAACCGATGGAGCTATAGAAGCGTACAGCCGTAAGGATCGAATTCAGTCATCAAATACAAAAGATCGGTCACGAAGCTTATTGAAAATCCCTCCTGCCAGGCGAACTAAAAGTCTTAAAAGTTTAAGGGATGAAAATCATAAAGATTCAGCCTGCATATCATATTTTACCTTTCTTAACACATTTACGAAACTTGTGGAGGTGGTTAATAGTCTTAGAGTGGTGATGGATGAGCTGAAAATTTTTTTCGATTTCTTCCTTACGATGAGAAACTGGCAATGCGTGAACTTAAGGGAGGGGTCCTAACGTACGCAGCAGCATCATCCCTCGCCGAAGCGTCTACGCACAAAACTGATCAGGCAAGTAGCATAAATGATCAAGTTGTCGTCGACGAGAAGCACCCTGATGAAGATCCTACAGAAACATCTCTAATGGTCTGCGGGACTGATACACTGCGCTCAATTTCAGCGCGTGAGGAAACACCTGACCTTGTAAATCCTCATGGCCATAGCACCGAGGCCCAGCCTGGAATCAGCCGGACTATCCAAAAAATACCTCGAGACAAAGCTGAGGTGGAAAGTACAGAGTGCATTATTCTACTTGGGCTCCCTGAATCAACTAATGTTAGTCCAACGATCAGAAAAGACGAGGACACCAAGGCCTTAAGGGAGAGCTTAAAGGACGTAATTATTGAGGATGATAATTTTGATACTCAAGCATTTCCGGATAAACAGTAAAGAAAACTCCAATTTTTCAAGAGTGGAAACCCAGGCCATTAAGACTTATTTTTGAGAGTAAACTTCAGAGAGATCTCCTGCTCGAGCGAACGGCAGGAGGAATTCCCGGCCATAAGATGGTTTTTTTCAACAGGAGTACACGGTAAAGGAGAAGATGAAATGGAAGGCCTTAAAGGCAGACTAAGCCATCTTGAAACAAAAAGGAGAGAAGGGCCTGATAAAACGTAATGGGGTGATTGTCCGACATCAAAGGCCCTTTCTGTGGAGAACGCCCGTCATCTTAACAAAAGTCACACGGCCGGGCAATCCACCCAACGTAAAAATCTCTAAAAAATAAATGAAGGCTGGATCTCGCCATCACGATCAGCAATAAAGGTGACCAAGGTGAGATCGAGTGTAGCCAAGAACATGACAATGACGTACAGAAATGTACTGAGTCTATTTTAAAAAACTGGATGACCTCAAACACGCAGTGGACCATGTGCAGCCAGACCTGATGGCGCTAACTGTAACATGGTTCAGTGAACAAAAAGCAGATGCAGAACTCGGGCTGGAAGGATTTTAGCTTATCCGCATGGACAGAAAGGGGCTTAAGGGTGGGGGAATCGCGATGTTCATACGAGCTGGTATCAACTGCCTCCCAGATAGTCTGTCATCACACAGAAACGATTCCTTTCAAAGCAAAGTAACATGGATATTTTTATCAGATTTCCTCGTTACTTGCTGAATTTACTAGCTTAATTGTTGTTATTTATTTGTATATCTAACCCTTTAGCAACTGCACATACCGGTAGTTGTCTTTTTTTACCGATAGGTCAAAATATACATTTCATACTGTTTCACCGACATAGCCGCATTCTAGTTCCGGTAGATTCACGTAAAAAGCATCTAATCTATTGCGTAAATACTGAATAACATCTAAAAATTTGTTACTTTATCAATTTCCAGCAAGAAGTAGTTTGTATTACTCGATATAATATTAAAGATATTTGTCACCCTGCGTAGCCTCTTCGGTAATTCAAATTTTCTGTCGCAATTTTGTGCATAACTTTGCTTAGAACATATCCTATCACTCACTTTCTATTCAATATGATACCCAAGCCACAACTGAGACGTAAATTAACCCGGAATACCAATTCTCCTAACGATAAACCCATCTACAGCATGAAGAAACTTGATCTTGATGCTTTAGACAACTTTAGTAAGCTTTATAACCTATATGCTTGCCTGTTTACGGTCCTTGGTGCCACCTTTGATGGAAAGGTATCCACGCTCACTTCTCAGCAATGTGAGAAACTAGACCCTTTCGTCAATATGGTGTCTACTGAGACCCGTGATCGGCAAAAAAGGAATTTTAATTTTCTTTTGAAAAATGCTTCAAAAGATAAACAACCAATAGATGTTGCTGTTGAGTTTCTTTACTCCTGTGGCTTTAATTTTAAAGTTGCAGAAGCTAAAAGACTCTCATCCCGAAGTAAAAACCCGCCGATTCTCGTAAAACGTTTTTCGGCGATAGAAGTAGACCTTATATTCTATCAACATGAGCGGTCAGCCAACTATTTAAAGGAAAATAAACTTTACATATGCAGGGATAAAACGCCAATGGAGCGTCGGGTTTTATCTAAAGTAGCAAATGAGAACACTGGCTCCAGTTCCACAAAACCAAAAGTTGTCTCTGAGGCCGGCCCTCCCGCTCAGGTAAGCTCACATCCCTCTGGGTCAATGTCAGTTTCCCCTGATACTTCTCCCATTCACCTTACTCGTGATTCGAGTGAGATTGTAGCCTCGTCAAGTCGTTCTCATTCTAAGCCAACCACTTCTGTGAAAGCTTTAAATTCCGATAAACCTATGAACGCCCCTAGTAAATCTACGTCAGTTTTCAAATTTGGCAATATGATTACCGATAATAACTCAGTATCTAACAAAGACCCAACTGCTCAAGCTAGCGCTTTTCCTATTCCCAAATCTCATCAGCATCCCCAAATAATTCAGCCAGCTTATAAAATTAACCGTTTTTCAAAACCAGTCATGCAATTTTCGAAGGCCAATATTCCGTCAAATTTTGATATAATGCCTCAAAATCCTATATTTATGCCCCTCCTGGTTTTCCCATGCCACACTTCAGCCGCCCTTTCTATGGAGCCCCCTCTAATATGCTTTTCTACAATATGCACAGTTCATTTGATAATAATAACTTGACAAACTGTAGACCAGGGCCAATTTGCTTTCCGCCCTTTGTTTCTCCCATGCCGTTTTTTTTCCGCCACCAAGTTTTCCTTATTTATAAATACTGACGAGCGTAACCTGAATCTGAAGGATACGCTCAGTATAGTCTCACTCAATGCGAGATCAGTTGTTAATAAGATGACAGAACTTAAAACAGTAGCATTTGAGCTTGATCCAGATGTGCTCTGTGTCACTGAATCTTGGACACATTCTCTTATTTCTGACTCGACACTCGCCATAGATAATTATAGTTTGTACCGACAAGACCGCATTGAAAAGCGTGGCGGTGGTTGCCTTCTTTATATTAAATCATCCTTTGTACATTTCCCGTATCACCTGAGCATTTCGTCATTTTCTGGAAATTTTTGTCTTATTTCAGTCATCCTGCCACACAATAAAAATGCGATAATTGGGTGTGTCTACAATCCTCCCTGTAACTCAAGTAATGTAATGCAGCTGTGTGAAATGTTTGAAAAAGTTGCAGAGACTCAATTCGATGTCAGAATAATTATAGGTGATTTTAATCTGCCAGACATTGACTGGCATGCAAATACCTGTCCACCAAGATTTCAGAAATTGGTTGACACTATTAACTTTTCAAACATGTCACAACTGGTCAGTTCAGTGACCAGAAATGACAACATATTAGATTTAATTTTTACAAATGATTTCCACCCTCTTTTTATGAATTTTCATCGTGATATTTTCACAAGTGACCATGCCTTAATTCACTGTTGTTTTCCAGTCTCTCTTTCTAAAAAGCCCGATGTAAAATGCAATAACCTCGACTTTGGTAACGTGAACCATGAATTAGTAAATGATTTCGTAAGTACCCTAGATTGGCATAGCATATTTTCAACTAACGATCCCTACTTCTTCCAGGAGCTATTGCAAAACCTTACCGAAAATATTCAGGCTCTTACCCCACTTAAGATTTTTAAATCAAATTCAGCTTCTTCAACTTTGCCACATTTTTTCCAAAATAGACTTAAGAAATTACAAAAACAACTTAAGGATACGTCTAATAGCTCTTTATCAGTTCACTTAAGAATAGCGCAAATATTTGAATTAGCGCTTAAATTAAGGCTTGCACGAGATAGGCGTAGAGAGGCCACAGCATTAAGTGATGCGAATTCTTCCAGATCAGTTGCTCAAGTCTTCCGTCTTCGGTCGGCTAAGCTTTAGAAAATCATTCCACCCTTACTCAATGGCAACAATCATTTTATTACAGAGGATTTGGAGAAAGCAGCATTGCTAAATTCATTTTTCGCCGAGTTCTTTACCATCAAAACTAGCCCCACGCCTGTAATCCCCCTGCTGTGTGATTCAAATCTCAGTACCCTTAATTTCTCACCCGCACGTATTCAAAAAGAAATAAGTCGTCTTAAAAATTCACATTCGGTAGGAACTGATAACATTCCAAACTCACTCATCAAACAATTAAGAGATTTCCCACCCTTACTGAGTAAGTTATTTTCAGTGTTTCTTGAGAATGGCTTTTTCCCGGACTACTGGAAAACTTCTATTATAATTCCCGCATTTAAATCTGGTTCCCGATCAGATATTCACAATTATCGCGGTGTTCATAAAACGCCCTCTCTGGCTAAACTCTTTGAAAAATTAATTGCCAAAAAATTACAGATTTCTGTATAAATAATAGCATTCTCAGCTCCTCACAGCATGGCTTTTTACCGGACCGATCTTGTGAAACTTGTCACATGTCTTTTCTAAATCTACTTACTTCTCTTCGTAATGATCATCTATCTGTGGTAGTTATCTATTTTGACCTTAGTAAAGCATTTGATAAAGTTCCTCACAGGAGGCTCCTAGCCAAACTAGAGGCTATAGGATTTCGTAGTCCACTTACTGACTTCATCAGATCTTATCTTTCAAATCGATAACAAAAGGTTTTAGTAGGATCCTCATACTCTACTCCTACCGCTATTTTGAGTGGTGTCCTTCAAGGTACCGTGCTAGGTCCTCTGCTCTTTTTGCTTTACATAAATGATATCTCATTGAGTGTTAAACACTCCCAATCTTATATTTATGCAGATGATCTCAAGTGTGTTTACTCCTTCTCTAAATCTACGGCCGCGAGATGCTTAGAACAAATTCATTCTGATCTGCACGCTCTTTCGACGTGGAGCTCAACATGGCAGATGGAGTTCTCACCTTCTAAGTGCCGATATATGTGCTTTGGGCCTGAAAGGCTGCCACAACCTGTTATTTTTCAAGGTTACCCAATGACTGAATGTTCCAGTATCAAGGACCTAGGATTAAGCTACACCAATAAATTAGACCTTTCTCCTCACGCCGATAGAATTACAGCCAAAGCCGCACAGATCTGCGGCTTTATCTCTTATAATTTCTATCTTCCTGAAATGAAATTAAGACTTTATCGTATGTTTGTTCTCCCCATCTTAGAATACTGTTGCCCCTTTTTCGGTCTCATGAATGAAGGTAGCCGTTCAAAAATTGAACAAATTCAAAAAAATTTCACGCGAAAACTGCTGTATCCGACAGCTTCTAATACTTGCTACTCAAATAGGTGTCAATTAACAAAACTAAGGTTCCTTTGGGTCAGGAGATTGGAAGCAGGCTTTTGTCTCCTTTTTCGGCTTAATAATTGCACAAATTTACCCAGGACTTCTGTCATTACCCCCGTCAGCCGTCCCTACAACCTCAGAAACTCGGCACTTGTTATACCCCCTCCTGCATCTTCCTCATGTAAACGCTCTTTGTTTTTTGCTTCCAGATATAGCTTTCTTTGGAATAACTTGCCAATCGAAATAAGGTCGTTAACAAGATTGTCTACTTTCAAACATAGACTGCACATTTATCTTAACACTGACTCTTTTAACCTTCTTTTCTCCTCATCTTTTCCGAGTAGCTTTCTCCATGACCCCGAGAAAGGACCATTGGGAATTTAGAAGATCCGCTTGAAACTATTCTCTCTGCCTCGTGTCCCCCGAGAACCTAGATGTTTCCATTAACCACCGCTGAATCAAACGAAGCCACGTGGAAGTACTTAGTCTAAAATGCTGTAGTTTCGTTGAATACTCACCTTCATCAGACCACCCACACCTATTTTAGCTCTACTACTATCTTCCTAAGCAGTTTTTTTCTCTTGCACACTTTTTGAACATGGAGGCCCGTTGAATACTGTCTCCATTTTCACTCTTTCTCCATGACCCCGAGAAAAAAACATCGTGAATTTAGGAGATCCGCTTGAAACTATTCTCTCTGCCTCGTGTCCCCTGAGAACCTAGATGTTTCCATTAACCACCGCTGAATCACACGAAGCCACGCGGAAGTACTCAGTCTAAAATGCGGCAGTTTCGTTCAATACTCGCCTTCATCAGACCACATACACCTATTTCTGCTCTATTACTATCACCCTAAGCAGTTTTTTTCTCTTGCACACTTTTTGAACATGGAGGCCCGTGAACACTGTCTCCATTTTCAATGTAAGAGTTTTTTTTAACTGCCATAATTGTTAGTTTTTAGTTCAAAATTACCTGCAAAACATTGCTAATGTTGCCCCAAAAGGACAATTTCTGCTGACATTATTACGACTTTCTACGTCTACTTGCACATATTGTCAAATTATTTTTTGATTTTTTATTTTTTTCGAAATTAACTTTGTATAGATAGTGCCGTACTGGCGCTGAAAAATATAAATTCCAAATTCCAAATTCCAAAATAAGTTTTAAACTGGGAGTACCTGGCCAACTTGACCTCCATATTTAACGGAAGCGATGATATACTTATTTCTGAGGTAAAAGAGATCTTCCGTAGCAAAAATGTCCTTACACTTGGCGATTATAACGCTCCGAACATAGATTGGGATTTAATGCACAGCTTGCGATCAGAGAACTCATTTGAACAGAAACTGATTCACTTCGTAAATGACGAATTTCTTACCCAGCATGTCAAAATTGACACGCGGTTTCAAGGTGGCCAACAATCTAGCTGCCTGGATCTCGTCATTCGTAGAGACGAAAACTATATCCATGGATTGAATACTCAGACTCCTTTTGGCCGAAGTGATCACTGTGCTCTTGTCTGGGAGTACAGCCATTTCTCGGCACCCATCGCTCGCGCAATAAGCGAGAGGAATGTATGGATAGGGGATTATAAGAAACTGAAAGGAAAAATTAACGAGACTGACTAGAGCCTTGCATACGTACCTGACCTAAACGACGCCTGATACTTCTTGAGAAACTTAGCTCAGCAACTAGTAGAGGACTGTTGCCCGCTTAAGAAAAGCTTGCGCATCTCCCGGCCGGAATGGGTGAAACCGAACACAAAAAGGAACTTTCAGAAGAAAAGAAGACTGTGGAAAAAGTACGCCCGATATCAACAGCCCCAAACCTTTAAGAATTTAAAAAACAGCGAAATTTATGTTGAAGACGAATTCGAAAAGAACGAATGGCCTTTGAGGCAGAACTAGTCAGGGGAATATCTCATAACCCAAAAAGATTCTTTTCTAATGTGAATTAGGCAAAACGGAATCGAGATCCTATCCCTTGTCTGACAGATAACGAGGGAAACAAGTGTACCGATAACTCACATAAGGCAAACCTCTTGGCCAATTTATTTATGTCTGTGTATACCGAGGAGCCACCTTTTGACGAGAATGTACAGCTATACAAAGTCCCAGCGGCGCATACAATAAGTACGGTATCGTTCGCAACAGACACTATAAGAAAAGCCTTGAGACAGTTAAAGCCCACTAAATCGCCTGGTCCGGATGGATTATCAGCAAAACTTCTAAATGAGCTCGCAGAACAACTGGCCTGCCCGCTCTCCAAGATCTTTAAAAGTTCAATGGAAAAGGGGATCCTGCCTACTGACTGGAAGCTGGCCAATATAACACCTACTTATAAAGGAGGAGAGAGAACTTCACCTAATAGCTTAAGACCAGTTAGTCTCACAAGCATTTGTTGCAAACTAATTGAGAAACTAATCAAAAAGGAACTGATGAAAATATTGTGGAGAACAACTTGCTAAGGACAGTGTTACACGGATTCTGAAGTGGCCACTCTTTCCATTTCAGTTTATACAGTTTATTTGGTGAGGATAACAGGCAACGGCTTTGAAAACCCTATTACCACGTGTACAAACACCTATAAAAATTTACCACTTCTAACATAGTATTGGCAAACAGTGAGTAGCATTGTTTTTTCAAGACATGTCTGGTTTTTAGAGGTCAGACTTGGAAGGAGGTGAGTAGCAAACGGTGAGTAGCATTGTTATTTACAATACATGTCTGGTTATTTGAGTTCAGACTTGGAGAGAGGATAGGGGACGCATGTAATTACCCAAGCGTTTTTTGTACATCTAAAGGGAAATGGCCTCCACGACTGACTGTGGAAGTTTGTTCATCTGTTGTATGACACGTTGCGTGAATAATGCAGCGCGGAGGTTTAGCTTGGACATCTTCATGCGCAGCTTCATTGTGCGCCCACGGAGATGAGGTGAGAGGTGCCACTGAAACATGGCTTCAAAGCGCAATCCTTTCTCAAGACCGTTCATTATCTTGTAAACTAGGATAAGATCCCCTTTGTGTTGCCTGTAATGCTCAGAGAATTAATTTAGGCATGCCAGTCTATCTATGAAAGTGTGGTTCTTTAGACCTCTTACTAGCTTTGTTGCCCTACACTGGCCCACAAACCTGCTAACATCCATGGAAAGCTGGACGAAATCTCTGGAAATGGGTTCGTCGGTCGATACGGTCAACATTGACTTCAGCATTTGACAAGGTTCCACACAGACGACTTATATCAAAGCTGCATCAAATGGGTGTGACTGGAGACCTACTCAAATGGTAAGCCGACTTCCTAACAGGCAGTCGTCAGCGTGTTTGTATTGGAGACACCAAAACAGAATGGAAAACCGTATCCAGTGGGGTTCTGCAGGGAAGCGTTCTGAGTCCCATTCTATTTGTGGTATATGTGAACTGCTGCGTTGACTGCCTCACCTGTGAGTTAGTCATGTTTGCAGACGATCCAAAAGATCTGAAAGTCCGTTGAAAGCTCATATGATGGACAGACCTTACAAAATGACTTGGATCGCTTGCAAAAGTTGTGTAAAAATGGCTACTGCAGCTTAACTTCAACAAATGCCAAGTAATCCGCTTACGGTCTTATCGCAGAAAGGTGACACCATTCGAGTATGACTACTCGATCGGAGGTCATCGACTCGAGCAAGTGAACGAACTACGGGATCTAGGGGTATGCATGACGCCCAACCTCATACCATCAACTCACTGTGCTAAAACCACAAAAAAGGCTATGGGCATCCTCGGGGCGATCAGAATGTCCTTCCTCTATTTTAATGAGGAGCTTTTTGGGCGAGTCTTCAGAACATTTGTTCGGCCGATGTTAGAGCACTGCGTCTAGACGTGATGCCCTTGGATGCAGAAAGATTACGCAATGCTCGAGAAAGTGCAAAGAAGGGCGATCATGATAGTTAGCAGTTAAGGAAGTCTCCCATACGAAGGTTATCTAGATAGGCTCACTCTTTTTCCTCTCTATTATAGGAAATTCAGAGGAGATATGATAATGATGTTAAAAATCGTCAGGGGAGTAGACTGTGCTCTTCAGATGACCGACTTCTTTGAATTTGTACAAAAGATACATCTACGCGGTCATCCGTACCAACTGAAGAAACACCACGCCAAACTAGAAGTGCGGGCCCACTTCTTCTCCCAGCGGGTCATTGAAGAATGGAATAACCTTTCTTCCTCGGTTGTTCTTGCTGAAAGCGTCGACGCATTCAAAAGAAGCCTTGATCTTACTTTGCTTGCTGGTCATACATTCGGAAGACAACGAAAATTTATAAAGTGTATATATGACTTCGAACAATATGCATGATCTGACAGCATCTATCTGCAAATAGGGTTTTCAAAGGCTCCGCCTCTCTCCCTTATATATACTGAATTATACTGAATTATATATGCATCGTTAAATCGGGATTTCTCTAGATTATAATGCAGAGAAATCCCCCTTTAACGATACATATATCCCCCAGTAAGAGAAAATAAATTATAATTACCCACCAAGCATGTTTGGTGGCTTAGTTGACTACCTATTTGACTGCTCATGACTTATTTGACTGCAAGTAAGTAGGCCACGAGCAGAAAATTTTAAAACGAAAAGAATACCAATGCTCGCTCGATACATGCTGGTTTGAAAGAGAGTGAATCGAGGATACATGATACACTCTCTTATAGGAGAAAAAATGAAGGAGTCCACATAAGTTATAGGAATTCTTCCATTCCAGTCATAAAAATTATTTCAACTTTAATTTACTGCAATAAATTGGAATCATTTCAAACCTCCAATAACTTCGCCGTTGGCTCAGTTGTCAGCTGACAAAAGTAGTCATTATTTCTCAAGGTCTTAGACAAATAAAATCAAACGAAACAAACGAAGTGCCTGCATTATTTTCTACTACTGCTTGAAGACAATGAAGACGGAGGCGGTTACGTCCGCAAAAATCAGATCTAAGTTATCACCGTCTCTCGGTGGGGCGTGAAACGGCATTAATCAAATGGAAATAATAATACATTCAAACGGCCGTTATTTAGGTGGACAGAATATCGCATGCCAATTAATTATGTGAAAAGTTCAATTTCCGGTGATTATTTTGAAGTCAAATGTGGACTCCAAACGTTATAAAGTTTTGCATAATTATGTAGGGAACAATTGGAAGAATTGTGTATAGATTCAAAAATTTTCAATCCCTTCGCCGATAGAATAATAGAGGCGAAGCAGTTATTTCGGGAAATTGTGTGGAATTTCGGACGAACGGGAGGTGCTTTAACGAGGATTTGATATAAAAAATCATACTAATGCAGACGTGAGAAATCATAACTGTCTACAATTAGTGAACTGTCAAGTCTTAGTTTCAATTCCACATATAGAATGGAGCGTCAGTGCAAACAAAATGGCTCTAAGTTAGGCATAGTTCGTTATCTGTACATATTATAAAGGTGTATTTGAAGAGTTACAGGCAAGGGATGCCCTCAAAGACCTTACCTATGTAAATTACAATATATTATTGTAACAGTCTATATGAAGTTGTAGAAAGATGTAGGAGAATGAAACACATTCGAATGAGTTGTCATGGAACATTGCGAAACGTTAGGAAAACAGACTAGAGCGGGGAAAATGGCTTACAGTGCTGGCAATAAGATATCATGTTCTGATAGTCACCTGTTTGTCAAATAAAATGCCATCAAGTCTTCTTTTTAAAATCAGCCATGGTGTTGGCGGAAACAGTCTCGCTTGTTAGCGAGTTCCAAGGTCTACCGCCCGTTGGCTAAAGAAAAACTTTCTGAAATCCAATCGAGTGCTTTCGTTTGTGACCTTCTAAGGGTGGACATGCAAAAGAGTTGCGTTGGCTAACTCGAAGAAAGCCTCCAATTTCAAGGAGGAACTGTGGCCCTGGACTATCGGGAATGTCGAGAGCATGCTTAAGATTCTATAGTGTGATATCTAGTGTAAATATAGAAGCAATAGGTCAATTGAGAAATAACATGGGAAGGGCCTATAGATATTGGCACATGAATATGCAATAAAAAATAATTGACTTAGGAGTATAAAATATTTGAAGATATAGTCATGTAGTATGGTGAATATTTGAACAGTATACTACGGGTCAAAGTTGTTTGCAGTTGGCCAGATAAAGGAAAACCTAGAGGTGTATACCTTTATTGGGGAAAGGCAGACAGCTTAATGAATTAAATTGAGGGGGACCTAAAATTAGATGAGGCTAGAACCATTCACGTTATAACAAATGGCCATAAATCTTGAACAAGCTGAGGTGTGGATAAGGTGAGAATTGAGACTGTTAACATCAGAAAATGTGGCACGTTAAGAAGGTATTTAATACGCGCTCGGAATGTCAAACAACGCATTATGAGGCATAATCCTATACATCATGAGTTTATACAGATTAGCTAGTTTGCAAAATCATAGTTAATTGCGAAGGTGGCTATCGTTTTTGAATTTTAAATAGCTAGAGTTTAACTTGGAATGAGTTCGAATTTAGTATTTGAAAAACATGGATTTTGTAGCAGGGCTAGGAAGATTTCATAGGAAGACAAGAATTTCTTGGGAAGCGACAAAGCTCGAATTTACTGTTTGGAAGACAAATAGCTTTAATTTATTCGTTAGAAAAGAAGCAGACGTTAAATATAATAAGGGTTTTAACGTGAAATCCGTGGACGTGGATTAATCGGCTCGTTGAGGTTGATGGAACCATGACCAAACTTGTGCATATTAGGTTGAGAAGCCGATTTACTATTCGATAGGAACGACCAGACTCTTCATTCTTGGTTATAAGAACTAATTAGTTTTTCCAGATAACTAGAAATGAAATCTTGTTGGGCAACTTATGAGTACACGTCAATTGCTGAAAGAAAGCTTAAGTAAAGTGACAGATTCTTACAAGGTGACAAGATACATTTTGGCTCCGATTGCTTGTAGTTAAATCCACACAAGTATAATAAGGATACAGCAGTATCGCTTTAGCTTCTGCACACGGTAGAATTGTAAACGGACGTTAGGTTTACTTTTATGTGTGTCAAGTGCGTCATTAGCGGAGACGTACACGGGCGGGTCAATACGCGTGCAGTCGATCAGGTCCCCAAGAGTGGAGAGAACTGACAAAAATTTCCGAGAAAGTCAACATGATTGCATAAAGCGGATGGAAAAATCTCGGTAACTTTAACAGAGAGGTGCCTAATAGCATAATATCGACCTAGCAGGTGTATAAAAGCAAAACGTAGTTTCAGAGGCTGAGGGTTGTCAAAGAGCTGGAATATTTTAGTTCCATCTTTTCTGATGTACGTTGCAAGTTGATAAAACAGCTGAACTGATTTTAAAGACTCCAAAAATCCCGTCTACTTATAATAGCAAGTAATTTTAAATGTTTAATAGCCCAATTTGAAGTTTTTCGCTTAATTCCACCAACAGGAGTAAGAATTTCTATTTTTGTAAAATTTCGCCTACAAAAGGTAGAATTCCCTGCGCAACAGGAGTTCGTTTTGATTGAATTTTATTCTATTTAAACAAACATTATCTAATTTTACTTGACATTTTTTGATGATTTCTGCTACAATTTAATACTTATTTACGCATTCTAGCCGATAATTAAATATTTGGCCACAAAGTACGTTAGGGGTGCTACAAGTCAGTTCTGCCGATAAAACTTTAGTAAGTCAGAGAACTTATTATTCTCTAACAATGTGGCAGATCTTCTGACGGAAGTTAAGAGATACTTTAACAATTTAGAACATATACACAATCCCAGACCGTTAGAATGCACAAAATGCGAATTGCAGAATGTGATGGACAATTAGTAGGCAGAAGCTAGGAAGACCCACAAAGTAATGGCTACAAATCGACATAAAATATGCGCTACCGCCTACGGAAATTTCTCAAAACAAAATTAAAAATTATTTTGGTCGCTTAGGAAAATTATTTATATAATATATGTGTAATATTTTCTGGTAATGTCCTTTTGCCTACATAATATCATCTACTTATTTTCCAACTTTAAACAAACCACTATTAACTGTGATTGGGCTATACCGATTATTGATATCTGTACATTCGTGGAGACTGACGGACTCAATAATTGTTTTGGAGTTCATGGTGTGCAAATTATATTCTACCATGCGACGGGATTTGGTAGAATTTAGGTTCCAACCACCAATGACAAACGTAGACAGCTCGCAAACCCCCAGTCAGTTAAGTATCCATATGCAGTGTTCACTAACAAGGTCCACTATTATGCTTAGCACAGAGATCGGATCCAATTAAAAGAAAGCATCAGTATGACGGGCTCGTATTAGCTAGATACCTCGGAGGAACTTGGTACGGTTTTCAACATTTCTCCTCTACTTAGCCACTAATAACTTTCAGTTTTGGTGTTTGTGCCATAATGGACCTACATTATCGGTATACGGCGACTCCTTTTGATGAAGGAACTGTCATCTATTCAGAACGTTTGTTTAAAATGCAATATGATCTTTGAAAGCCTAACATAACCTTCTACGTCGTCTGCTAGTTCCTCTTGACAAATTGCCCCTAACAGGCGTGCTTTTGGTATAATTGGCTTTGAAGATTCCACAGAAACATAAGCAAATCGAATACTTCCATGAAAACCAAGTATTTATCCTTGTAACAGCCAGGATTCATAAGTGCAGTACCCCAAATACGCATCAGCCGCCATTTTCATGGAAATATTGATGAGTTAATAGTCAGTGACGGCACAGGCACATCGAACTAGCCAGGGTGCAAGGCTTGTCCGTTATAACGTAAATGGGGCGTCCGGTGACAATTCCACCTTTCCTTCGGACCTTCATCGAAATAGTTTTACTAAACCTACAAACGACTCAATGTGGAGTCCTTCTTAGTTCCCCCAAAAACTTCTTAAACTGACGCAGCTTACTTTTAAATGGATACGAACTGAAGGTTTCTCAGGCCCTTTTCTGAATTCCACACTACAATAATTTATAGTACTTTTTGTCGATTCTGCCAAAAGTAGAAAATAAAACGCACATTGGACGAGATCATAGCCAGATCAGTTGTAGTTTGGTCCCATCCTTGGGATATAATTAGTGCTGGCGGAGGATAATATCAAAGTTATGAAGGCGCAGCTTGAATCTGCATGACTTTATTTTACTTGGTCATGTCATGATCGAAACTTGTATTGGAGAAAGTGAAGTTCGCATGGTCAAAAATGGAAGATCTTGTCTTAGGTAATTTCAGACGAAGGTCTATCAAAATTTTGTGGCGGAAACTGACGGAGAGGCCCTGTGTTTTGTCCACACTATTTTAGTCATTTATCCTTGTTTACAGAGTCAGTCGTAAAATTCTGTTAGGGCAAGTTTTAAACATAGGTTATTTCTCTTTCAAGGGGATGAAATCCAAACTCTGAAAGGTATATTGTACTCAACTGATCGTCACAGATGCATAATCAAAGCCATAATCAAACAAAACATTAGGCAATGCTGACCTTTTTATATTCGGAAAATAATTGGAATTTTAGGATAGCGGATCAAATAGTATTCGCAGCAAACCTTGAAAGTCTGAGATTGACACGTTATCAATCATTCTCTTACGAGCGGCCTATTAGTATATGTCTTTATCATGATGTATGCTTTTGATACTTCTGTTTAGATGTTTATTTCCTTGCCTGTTTCTAAAATCCGCGTTCGATGCCCCCTGCAGACAGTATTAGTCTACATTATAGCCCAACGTTTGCATTTTTAGTTTATACTGGACGTCGATAAGACTATAATGCGTAGACGAAAACTTAGAAATAATAATGAACATCGTAGGCCAAATTCCTTACTTAAAAGAAGCACTTCTCGTTTTTTTTCACAAAAATTGTCTTAGAAACACTTGAACTTCCCAGACTTAAAAATAGCTATGAATTACAAAATAAATTAAAATCTTATTGTAAGTAGCATAGATAACCTAAGTATTTTCTTTATATCAAAAGAAACTTTGCTTTGTCAATATATTAAGAAATATTGCCAGAATTTAATAAGAAATACTTACAGATTGTACGACGCAATTTCGACTCACAAAATGAATCTGCATTTTTGGCTATTTATACCTTCTGACAGTTTTAACAAGCATTTGATAGGCCAACTTTCACATGGATTGGTGACTCATGACATGTGAATTTGCACAGACTAAAAATACTTTTCGCTTGTCTGAATTGATCTGGTCATGGATAAAAAAATATCGTGACAAAGCAAAAAAACGATCAAAGCATTCATCATTGGCTCACAACGTACAATCTCCATTTATTCCTTTACAAGGTTTGAGTAAGTCTGGTTGTGGCATTGGGAATTTATTCTGACGCATAGCAACGCTTCTCCTAGTGTCATTTGCCCTTGCAAATGACTAGCGCGGTTTATTTAAGCCTAGAGCATGCCCCGAACGTGGAGACGTGAGTCGTTGCTGGGGTGTCACGTGAGGGCTATTTTTTGTCGAATTCAAAAATTCATGTTAATTTTGGTTGCTAAAACTTCACACTCCATAATTGGTCATTTTTTTAAAAGCGACTACCTAAAATTACATTCTCATGTGGTAAATATAGGACTCCATGCCACTGACACAGTAGATTTTTAAACGCACACTAACCGCTAGCAGACAGGTAATCAGGCCCCAAGGGAAACGAAAGCGATTCTATAAAATTCGAAAAGACCTCTTCAGCAAGCTAAACTTGCACATACTAAATAACAGAACAAAAATATCAGAAAACAATTGTATGGACATGTGTTTGCATTCTAAAACTTTTAACTAGGTTGACACATGCGTATGGTTAGCGGTTTAAGTAAACACGTTGGGCAAATGGCGAAAGTGAATTATTCCCATGTTAAAATTGCGAGAAATAACAACCGTGTTTGCGTTTGTTGGCTTACAGTTAGGTTTTATTTCAAATTTTCAGAAAAAATAATTAAGAAAAATATAGCAAATTGCAATTTTTAAACCAGATCTAGAGTTTTTTTTAAATTGCTTTGTTAACAATGATGAAAAGCATTGAAGTACGAAATATATGTGAGTTCAATAGGATGGGATCTTCTGAATGTTCATAAAATTTTAGCTTTTTAGTTTCATGATTACTAGATAAAGTATTAGTATTGGCTTTCAATAACTCAATCCATGACAAGTATAAAAAATGGCTTTCTATGTGTCCGTGAAAGAGTTTTTTCCCTGCCAGCACAATCCTCGTTTAGCCCCTTTTGGGGTGGGGGGGGGGGGTAAACGGGGCTACCTCCCACCTAGGACGGGGCTCCTGACGGGAATTTTAACCCGTTTACCCCCGTCCTGGAAAAAAAATCAAGCAGCATGCCACCTTATTCTAATCCTTTGGCGTTATACTTATAACGCCAAATATAATTGGTGGTTTGATTCAATATACCTAATACATGATGCAACGGCGAAAACCGGTTGACTAAGATCATGGTTCTGCCTTAGTCAGAAAGGATATGACAGGCCTGAAGCTGATTAAGTAGTTCCTGCCAAAAGGTTAGGACAATCCCTTATTCTGCCTTGTCTTGTGGCTCACTCTAGAGCCCCTCTAGCAGGGGCAGAGCGCCTAGACATGACATCACCGACACCAGATATTTCAGCACCTCTTGGCTACAAATTGGACGCTCCAACCACCGCCCCAGACAGTTGAGTATGGCTGCTTAATGACGACTGATAAGTTTGAAATTGCAATTCCAGTCTCCCCACTCTCCTCGTTTGGCCTGAATAACTTCTGTCCAGTCGCTTTAGCTTTGGAATGACCATTAGCATGGAAATGACACAGGTCATTTTGTAGCTGGAGATGTCTGAACAGAACAACGAGCTTCTGGTAGGTTTAAGCGAAATTTAAACACCACAGAATTAGCATATCAGGAAACATGAAGAAAGAAAACGAAGTTCGAATGACATCCGCACTGAAACGAAATTGAGAAGGTTGAAAATGCGACCACGACATTCTCCCGTCTGAACTGTATACGTTCTCGATTTCAACTGTCGTTTCGACGAGGTCTAGCGTGTGTCCTATATCACAGATGGGAATATACGCAAGGTTTAAATGAGAATAGGCTTGTTTTACATCTATTTGACTCTCAGTCCCATTTCTCCACCTAGTCCAGGTGTCAAGACAGAGCTAAGAAGCCCGCAGGTATGAGAGGGCGCAGGTAGTTGGCGCGACTGGTGCTCACTTCCCCTACGTGTGCCGCCAAACCTAGCTCAAATCCTACTGGCTAGCAGTGCCATGAGGGCCACAGTAAGAAGCATCCATTACAACCTGAATTTCAGTCTGCCAGTTCACACACCACAACACACTGAGGACTCATCGTGCGATCCGAGTTATCGCATAAAATAACAAACTTCACAGTCAAGTCTTTAGCTCACCGTGATGGCTTCAAGTTTATAAGATTATTTATCGTAAAAAAGTGAGCTAAGGTGGTGATCCCCTTTTGTTCCCCTCAGTTCCAGCATCAGGCGACTTTCCAAGCTGGGTACAGGGACTGCAGAATTGGCGAATCACTCCACGTGCCTCACTACGTGGTCTGGTTTCAACGACAGCAAATACACCGGGGAAGGTCTCGTGCAGGTAATTCACACCGTCTTAAGAAAATTCTGCGGCATTAGCAGCTTCAAAATGGAGGAGAAATGATGGCCAATCAAAATACCAACGTTACTCCTCCAAGTTTTAACTACTAAAAGATACTAACGTTTTAACACTTTTAAACCACGTACTGACCACGAACTGGCCATATTGGGCATCCCGGGTCTAATGCATTAGATAACGTACTATCCCAATAAAATGAACCTCCTCTCACGCCAACGAAATGACAGCTCGTCGGCTAATTCTGACAATGTCAACCGTGTGCAGCAGAGCGTCATGCTACGCAGACGGTGACTTTCACGTTGGTGAGTTGTCAGTGCTTGTGCAGTTGCGTTACATCTACCGCATTCTCGCTTCCCTCACCCGCTTGTGCCCGCAGGTTGCAGAGGACGCAAGCAGTCGGAGCTGCCACACCTGAATGAGATCCCACGGATTCGGAGTGCCATAAGGGCTATGTGATGGCAGAGTCGCTCGGGTCTACTAATGAATGATGACAGACTGTGATTACTAATGAATGATATCATCTTAACATCTCCCGAACGAACCCTGACGCCTGTGTAGCAGAACCACGTCGTTTTCGGCAGGCATAGACGGGATAGTAGCCACTGCCGACAAGCCCACCTCTGGTGGTTAGGATAACATATTGCCTTAGAAAGGAGTAGGTGTCGACCGAGACAGTGGGTCCACTTCAGCCAGAGTCCACCGTGTGCGGTACCTTCCCTAGTGACCGGTAATAGCGGCGCAAAAGTTTGCGTAGTTATCGTGCTGGTCCACTTAATCATGACCTTTCCGTATTTCCACAACAAGCATATCACAGTGATTTAATTTAGGAAGTCAAGTTAGGCAAATGAAAGTTTCCGATTATTTAATCATCAGGCAATGCAGTAATGTAAGGGAGGGTAGAGTTGACGAAAGTTTTATGCAAACCAACCAGTAGTAACAAGGGGGGAGAAGGGGGAGAGAAGAGTAAAAGGCATCAAAGAGATCAGATTCTAGTCCTTATTGAGGACCAGAGAAAGGGGGTAGGGGAAGAGGGAAAGAAAATCGACATTTGCTTCATGCCGTCCCGAGGTCCTCGTCTCAAGTTTTGTTGGGAGGTGTGAAGACGCAAGGTGTCAACGTCGGTGGCCTGTGGATGTTTGATGCCGCAGCCTCTTAACTGTTTCGCGGCGTGGTAAGAAGCGTGGGGGCGGATGTTGAAATGGCCTTCGGCCACGGGAGACTTAAGGCCGTTAAAAACGCTTTCTGTGCACATGAAAATGGATTTGTGAGGCGTATGGCGACTGCTTCTGCCGTCGCTAGTATCCGTTGACACAGGAACTTATAATGTTTAGGTGGCACTTTATAGATGACTCTAAAAGCTTGGTTGACGTCTATCCGATGACCGCTGTCTTCCAAGTGAGCCAGAATTGTGCTGGATACCGTCTTTATTTTGCCTCTGTTTAGCTACGCACGGTGGTGCTCTCGCGTGTGCTTGGATAGCCGACCAGTGTAGCCTACCCCATAGGAGCATCTAAAGTTAAAATACACATTAAAGTGATCCGGAACGGCAGTTTATCCTTGCCTTCAAGGCGAAAAGGTGGAGTGCTCGATAATAATAAGCTTAGCTTGGCTGCTGGATATGTACGCGTGACTGCATTGTTCAATCAAAGCCACTTGAAAGGGCAATGTAAGAAATAAGGTCTTCTTCTCGGCCGTCGGCAATTCCGATTTCGGTAGACGTATAAGAGTTAAGGTTAAGACGTGTTTAACCCTAACAGCCACAGATGTTCCTCCATAAACTTATTAATAAACTTATTGGGAGGCCATTTTCTTGTAAGGCATTTTAAATGAATGCTAGTTCGTTCTCCAGTGTCTCTGGGAAACGTATTCTCCTAGCTTGGTTCATTAGGCAGTGGACTAGGCCTCGTTTCTAACTTAGTTGCACAAAATTGTAAAAATTAGTGTACTGTTCTGTCCAAGTTTTCTTACGAAATAAATTTCTACTCATTGTTCCATCAGACCTTCTACTAAGAGGCAGAGTATTTCAAATCATCGCTCGTTAATGGTTAAAGTTCATCAGGGGAGATTACAGCCACTGCTATCCTCAGGCGTGGTTACGTTTAGAAAGAGAAGAAAAGGAGCACAAGATGGAAGAAATGAAGTTTGCCGTTTCGAAAAATTGGAGAAAAAGTTGGAGGAATTTGGCTGCTAGAAGAGCGTGTGTCAGCGGCCGGGATGGCGGCATCCGAAGTGTGAAAACGCGGAAGTCATCACAGCGCAACAGGTGAGGTCATGTGTGAGCAGGATCCAGGGAGATGATTGGCCAAACCGGATTTAGGTTGACAGACGCTGGTGCGCATATGCAACCAGTCGCAAAAGGCAAGGGGCAGAGAGTTGCTCTTGTAAATGGGCAACTACAAGACAGTGATTAGTACAGATGGAACACGGTGTATCGTGTCGTCTGCTGTAAGGTTTTGGAAGGTTCGGGCTGTCCATAAATGGTAGGGTATGATCTTTCGAGAATAAATCTAGCTAATTTGGTGTTATTCTAAATATTTGTCATCTGCTGATGTAATATTTATCTACATTTTGCCCGTATTTATCACATATGCTCAGAGACATTTGTAACAAATTGGAACAAATACTTGCTTAATCGCATCACGGACAATCTATGGAAAGAAATAACTGACAACATCTGTTTTAAATCAAGCCTTACCATACATTGCCAGATTTTTATATCCACTTTATCGGACTTGCCTAGTTTAATCGCAGAAACGTGTATAATTTACCAAGATTACTACGAAATAAGGACTCTGAGCTCAGAAGTAGAAGTTATAATCGCTGGAAAAAGAATTTGTGATACTTTAATTTACTGCAACGAAATCATAAATCGGAATAGTTTAAAACCTCCGATACCTCCGCTGATGGCTCAGTCGTCAACTCATAAAAGTTATTAAATTTCTGAAGGTCTTACATACTTATTATCATTCGAAACAAACAAACTTATAACTTTAAAACGAACGTCAAGGGGTTATTCGTAATCAAATGAACGATCGAATAATTTCCTCTCCTTCTCCGTAACAGCTTAATTAAAACATAATTCTGGAGTGTCGTTGTTAGCATACAAACTTGTTGCTGGCATATTTGTCTTACTTCTGCTTGAAAACAACGGAGATGAAAGCAGTGTCGTTCGTTAAAGCAGATCTAAGTGTCTTTTGTTGGGGCGCGAAGCAGCTGAAACCAAAGGGATATTTTAATAATACATTCAACAGACCGTAATCTAGGCAGACATAAAGTCGCAGGCCAATGAATAATGGGGAAATTTGAACCTGTGGCGACTAGTTTAATCTCAAAAGTGAACTCCAATCTTTATAATTTTTTGCACTTTCGTCTGAGGAGATTGTGCATACATTCAAGAATACTGTTTCCCTTCGCCGATAGAATAATAGATGCACAGCATTTATTTCCAGGGAATTAAGTGGAATTTTACTCGAACCAGAAATTCTTTAACGAAAAAATTGATACAGCCAGGCCCACTAATGCGGTCTTGATGTCTGAAATCACAACCATCTATAATTAATGAACAGTCTACAATTATGTGGTGGGTCTATGTTTCAGTTCCATATCTAGTATGGAGTGTCAGCGTAAATGCGATGGCTCTAAGTTGGGTAACCCTCATTTATATAAAAAATTAACATGTGATATCAAGTGCATTTTTAGAAGCAGGGCTATGGTTAATCAAGCTATATGCCGATTATGCTTGAGGAATAACATGCCACGGACCTATAAATCTTGGCACATGACTTTGAAATGGCGGATCGTGTTACGTCGTATGTTATATTTTTGAACAGTTTATTTGTTTGCAGTTGGCCTGAGAAGGGAAAAGCTAGAGGGGAGATATGTCTTCGTGTGACTGGACAGAGAGGTAAACAAAAGTAAGGGAAAGGAGACCTGAAATTGGATGGGGTTTAGAACCCTACATGTTAGAAAAAATAGTCATCCTGATATGTAGGTTCATTTCAAGTTTTGAGGGAAATATAGACAAATGCCTTTAAGCTCCCTATTATTCACATGGTGACTGAAATACGCATCTATAGAGCAGAACAATTCAAACAGTGGTCATTCGCATGATCACAGCTGTCAGTTAGTGGGAAATAGTGAACATGCATTACTATTCACTCACCGCGGGTAGTATAATTACAAAATTGTAGTATTTCGGCTCATAGGCGACGCCAGTGATACAAACTACTAAATGAGAGAAAATCAAGAAAGAGCCGACAGCGAAAAAGAACGTCACACACAGTTCTCGGAAAATATGGATTTTAAAAGGCAATTCTGGGGAGTTTAAGAAGAAAAACTGTCTCTCATGAGAGGAAATGTACACGGGGTAGGAGTTTCATGCTGATGAGGATGCTAAGGTGGGACACGAAGCCTATCACGGATGGCGGCCATATAGTTATGGGAACATGGAGGAGGTCTCGAGGTCCTTGAAGTGCCGGAGCTGCGATCACGATACATTTTGCCGATTTTCACATCTGCCGTTTAAGTGACGAACGAAGGAGGATTCATAACGATTGCAACTCCCTGATGGTGGCTGATATGAGTGAATGGCCTGCATATGGGATGAATTAAATACAGATAATAATTTCAGAAATAGATATTTCTCAAACGGAGCACGTGACAATAGTGCTGAGAATTCGAGTCCCAGGTGGTAAATCAGAAGAAAGAGGAGCGTTCACGGGGCGAAGTTTATAATAAGCCTGAAGTTTCTTCATGTACCTTTTTCTTTTATATGCCTGTTCTACCAATGACGGTTGAGTCACTGTGTGTCTCTTGCCTCGACTTTAGCCTCCTCACTTGTCCTGTCTGTCACCATGCCGCGTGTGTCGTCCTCAGGCGCGCTCGTTCACTTGCCCCCGGTCGCGCCTCAGCTTGTTTTCAACAAACACGTGCTAGCTGCGGTTCTGATTGATGGCCGTCTCTGTCCCTGGATACGAAGGACCTCAAACGAGCACAGAGGAACGGTAAATTTATTTTACGGTTGACTGAACTGTCAGTCGACAGCCAGGCTTCTTTAATCTGTCTTGCTGTGTGATCCTTACCTCGGCCCACAAGTTCAACCACGTCCCATCTCTGCAGCTTAGGTTGCTTCCTCCGACTTTGTGTCCAGCCTTCTTACAGCCAATTGATGCCCATGCATTCACGTTTGTAGTTGTCGGCCAGTTTCTCCAACGTAATTGCACGTCCCAAGGCTGCATAGAAGTCGGTAGACGATGACAGACTTCATTTAGTGCTGGTAGGTTTGTGGGCAACAACTATTTTCGTTAAGAGTCATCAATGCAAAAAAGCCTTGACATTTTTACAAAATCTGGCGCAAGCTTTAATCATTGAGTAATCTCTTTGGGGAGGATGAAATCTAATCCCTGAAAGGAACGTTTTACTCATGTGGTCATCCCAGGTCCCATCCCATAATGAAACACAGAATTAGTTATTTATGACCTTTTATATAGTCCGAAAATAATTGATATTCCAGGATACCGAATAAAATGATATCTGCGGCACACATGAGAAGTCTGAAGCAGAGAGGTCCCAATCATTATTTTTCATCCCCTAACAAAACAGCCCATGAGTATTTGCCTGTATCACGATGTGAACTTCCGATACTTCTGTTCAGATGTTTCTTACCCTGCGTGCTTCGGAAAACCCCGCTTGGCTAAGTGAAAGGAAAATGGACTGGTTATTTTTGTCTTATTGGCTGCCGTCACCCAAGCTTTTGGTGGCGCACCACTTGAGTCTGGGTTTGACTATCTGACGACGGCTAATGTGCAAGAAATGGCCATTTCAATATTCCATATCTTTGTCCGCAATGCTATCAGTCTAGACTAATAGTCGCGGTGGCGGTGCTTGAGAGTCAGCCCCAAGGCATAGCAGGACGATAGATTTCTGTAAGCGATCGATGAACGTTCATCGACGAGTTTCAAAATATGTTCTGAAGAGCAGTTGGCGAGTGTATGTAGCTTTCGATAAATTATCCTTGGGCCATTACTTTTATATAGAAAGGGGGCCAAAAAATCACATGCGGGCAATTATGTTAATAATCATATGGTAATTAATCATGGTAATAAGGGTGGGATGGGTTGGGGTCGATAGTACTCGGCTGGTTTCGAGGCAATGAGGGTTTGTAGGATAGCAGAGGGAAGGGAAAAGCGTAGAAAGATGCAGACAGTTATGTAATCTTTGGCATTGCCAACCTCGGAGCTTGTAGAAGCCTCGTTTGCGCGCACAAAACCGGCTTCCTCAAGCCAATTGCAGTTGGTTCTGCTGCCGCTCCCAAACGCTGATCAAGGCACTTCGGGTAGTTTGGTAACTTTTTTGGAGTCCACACGGTGTTGGGAGTCAGCCATGCTGGCAAGGATAATGCTGTTGATACTCATCAGTCATGCCGGAAGGTTCTCCTGAATTATTGTGAATAAGTGCCAACTCAAGCGACCGATAAAACCTGCACAGAGAAGTGGTCTGAGCTGGCAGCCTGTCTTTACTTTCGCCTTGCAGGACCGGGTTGTTTGAAAATAACACCCTAACTTCTGCTGCTGGAAAGGTCCGGGATACGGTTGGTTGAGGTGTAATGAAAAGGAACTTTGGGGAGTAGGCTCTACTTTTCTACAGTGGCTGTGGTGGGTCTTGTTTCTCTCTCCATTATATTCTTGATGATGAATCCGTCCGGAAATCTGTTCTCTTGAGCAAGGTCCTCGATTTTCTGGAGCTGTACTTCAATCGTGTCCGCCGAGCATATTGTTGTAGCTCTGTGCGGACTAAGTTACGCTTCAATTTTTACCACTTCCCTATATAAATGTAATGGCCCAAGGTAAATTTATCTTAAGCTATGTATGCTCGCCAAATACTCTTCTGAATTCACAGATGGGAATTTTTGCAAATTTAAAATACAGTCTTTTTACAATTTATACGTCAAGTTCGGATTTCATCATCTCTTTGTGCTTTGTAGCTCAAGCTAGGGCTTGGTAGAGGGTTGTACAGCAAAGTGCTATATAGACAGAATAAGATTACTTACAAAGCCGGGGCAGAATAAATGGACCAAATTTTGGCCTTTTAGTTATCGTGAGCGGGCCTCTACTATACTTGTGTTGTCGATCTAAACTGCCCAAATGGCTCTAGATGGAAATCTGAAGCCAAGTGTTATGAGCAGGTCGCAAAAAGCGAGCGATCAGTGCATTTAAAAAATAACCACTCCCTTTTACAACTGACAAGAAAATGAAACCTTGATAGATCGTTGGACATATCATATAACCATAAGAACTTGGATTCGTGCGTCAAGAAAACCAAAAGCTGAAGTTGCTGAAGGCTGACTAATGACGAGAAATAAGTCAAAAATGACCATCCCAGTCACAATTATCTCCTTTTCTTGCCTTTAAGGGGACAACCTACTTAAAAGTGAACTTCAATGCACATTTCTTTGAAAATTAGTCAAAGATTAGATATATATTAATAATTTTATACTGTACTTCTGCAAAGATACTAACTAAAAGCCCAGACACGTGTCTCGCCGATAGTTCTAGTACTGCATGATACAGCAACTAGGGGTTCGGCTCCTCAGTGTGTCCCCCAACGATATCAATGCAGTTTACAGTATATGACCTCCAGATAAGAATCAAGGAAATGATCGTGGAAATTATTTGGTGCATGACACGGGAGGAGGTGGACGGGGCATGACTTTTAAGGGCCTGATCCTAGATTTTGATAAAAACATTTTAGTCAAAGACAATCAACTTGCATTGAATAACCACGTACATATCCATTCAAAAAACGATTAGCATTACAAGTAGTATGAATTCGATATGAAAAGAATGTTATACTGTACTTCTGCATAGATACTAGGTAAAAGCCCCTATATATGTTGGTTTCTCGCTCAAAACTGCAAGCTTTTTTAAGCATTTGCAAACGTCAGGCATCTTGAAAATCACCCTGACAGTCAATTTCGGTTTGTACTAGGGAACCTGCGAGAAAATAACACGCCACTCCATCAGGGTTTAGAAGGCCTCGATGTACTTTGATGAACTCCACCTTATTTTGGAACGAGGTTCAGTCACATGCCTTTCTTTGCTGTAAGTACGTCACCATTTACACATTTTGTTAAATACTAGCAAGCATCTCTGACTGACAACGTACAATATCCGCTTATTTCTTTACAAGGTTTGATTAGATTTGGTTGTGGCCTTTGAAATTTCCTGTAAAGCATAAAAAGAGCTTATGCTGGTGTCATTTCCGTTTGCATGTACTTTCGTGGTTTAAAGAAGCACAGAGCATGAAATGAACTTGGAGACGTGAGTTGTTGGCGGAGAGTGTCACCTGAGGGCTATTTTTGTCGTCTTTAAGAAATTAGGTTAATTTTGGTTACTAACCCTTTACCCTTCTAAATTGGTCATTCCCTAAAAATGACTCCCTAAAATGACATTATCGTGTGTTAAATATAGCACATCGTGTCACTGATACAGCATTTACTCATTTACGCTTCCAAATTTACGCAAAACTTTTCTCCTTTATTTAATTATACATGCATTTAACGGACACATGTGTATGCCCAAATGGTAATGAAGGCATATTTATAAAACTTGAACAGACCAATTAAGCAAATAAACTCGCGCCAGCTAAATAATAAAATAATGGTCAGAAAAAGATTAAATGTACATGCGTTTGCATTCGAAATCTTCCAAAGAGGTTAACACAGGCGTTTGGTTAGAGGATGAGGTAAAACCTCCGAGCAACTGAAGAAATTGAACTGTTCCCATGCTACAAGTGAAAAGTTCACTAGTATTTGTGCGCTTTTTGGCCAAATGTAAGATTATTTTTCCAAATTTCGAAGCACTAGTCAAGAACAACTTAGCAAGTGCCGATTTGTCCGAACCCGGGCTTAGTATTGTTTCGTAAAGTTGGTTTGTGGACAATGAACAGAAGCAACAAGGTGTCAAGGAAATGGTAGCAGGTTTTGAATCTTTATGCGATTTTTGCAGATTATTCGAAGAATCATTAATATTGGCATACAATTTATCAAACCATAACAACTAACAAAAACGGAATTTTACGAATCTATGAAGGATTTTTAATGACGCCAATGACAGTTGGAGGCTTTTTCAATAAAAATGTATCAGACAGAATGGCTTTTTCGATTTGAGATGTTTCGGTTCCTGTTGGCATGAAATCGGACGCTACAAACAGCGCCCCACAGAGTTGAGTATGGCTGGTTAATGATAACTAATAAGCCAAAAATCGCAATTCTAATCCATCTTGCCTCGTCGTTTGACCTGCAACACTTCTCCTCCAGTCGCTTTAACTTGGAAATGAGCAATAATACGAAAATGACACAGATCATCCTGTAACTGGAGGTAGCTGAACACAAATACGAATCTGTGGAAAGTTAAAGCGAAAATGGCCTCTTAGCTGTGAATAAATTTTAACACCACAGGATTACCATATCAAGAAACAAGATGAATGACAACGAAGTTTGAAGTCCTATCTGCAGAACTCGTAGGGCCTTCCATGTGCCAGTGGCATGCTCACTGAAACGAAGCCGAGAACATGAAACATGCATCCAAAATATGCGCCTGTGTGAACTAGATACGTTCACCATTTCGAACTCTGTTTTCACGTTGTCGACCGTGTGCTCTAGACTAGGCATGGTGTTATGCGTAAGACTTGTGCTATATCATCACCATGTGTCCACGGAAATGTAGGTAGCACATAAACTGCATAAAAGAAGCATGGATTGCCATCCCGTTAGTGGTACATAAAGTTAACAGTAAAAACTGGAAAAAATAGGCAGGGTCAGTTCCAATTACAAACGTTTAGACTCCTAAAGCGTCTATTCTGCGTTGGAGCGTGCAGACAATAGAAGAACACGCGGAATAGTCCTCTCGGTGGTTGTCAGTCCACGACAAAATTGGAAACTGCTCTGTACTTTGAGGTTTTTTGCTTGCTGGCGCTTTTAGGAAAGATGAGCCGGTTGTTTTGGTTAACAGGGTCCATGGCATTTCATGATGGAAACTGAGAACGACATTTAACTACCGTTTCTAGACGTACTCATGCATCGAAAACCTAATGAGAACCTCAGAACTACGGTGTATAGGAAAGCCACCAATACGCGCAAAATCCCGAGTAACCACAGCAAGCACCTAGCATGCCACAAACGCAGTTGCGTGGGAACGCTGTGCAAACGGGCAGAAAAACGTTGCAGTGAGCCGCATGACCGGAAACCTGTGCCAGATAGTCAAACTGTTATTGACAAATCTGTAGTAGCAACTTCCAAAGCCAGTAGAATGGCAGAGGAGGCGTGGTCACATAAAATACGAATGCTGCGCCATCCAAGTTACAAATACTAAAAAGGACTATAAACATTTCTACACTTTTAAACCGCCTCTGACCACGGACTGGCTACGTTAGGAAGCCGGGTTTGATTTTATCTTAATAAAATGAGACTGCCTCTCACGCAAACAAACGACACTTCGATAGCTGATTCAGAAAATGTTAACCGTGGGTACCTTGAGCATCGTGTTACACAGACGGTTACTTACGCGTGGATTCATTGTGAGTGCTAGTACGGTTGCGCTACATCTACCGCATTCTTGCTTCCCTCACTTGCCTCGACCCGGTGTCAGAATACCGAAGGTGGCAGAGAGCGCAGGCAGTCGGCAGTCGGCGTCGCCGTGCCGGAGTGAAATCCCACAGAATAGGAGTGCCAAAAATGCCAAGAAGTGACATTGTCCCTCGGGCCTACGCAAGAATGGCGACCAAACTGCGATTAATAATAAATGCCATCATCTGAACAATTCCCAAACGAAGCATGACGCCTGTGAAGCAGAACCAAGACGTCTTCGGCAGGCATAAACGGGCTAGTAGCCCTTAGAAGAAAAGGAAGGCCAGATGGAAGGAATAATGTATTATGTACATTCAGAGAACAAGTTACAGGAATCTGACGGCCGAAAGAGCACGCGAAGTCACGACAGCGCAACAAACGAGCTCCTGTGTGAGGAAGCCCAAAGGAGATGATTAGTCCGACCGAACGCTGGTGCGAATATGCAAGTAGTCAGAAGGGGCAGGGAGTAGAGTAGTGCACTTGAAATTGCACCGTTACGAGCAGATGATCAGTACAGATGGAACGTGATATAAAGTGTCGTCTGATGGAAGCTTTTGTTGGTTTGGGGCTGTAGGGGGTGATCTTACGAGAATCAAAGAAAATAAATCGGGCGTTTTTTCGCACATTTGCCTCAGTTAGTGTAATATTAAGTCAGATTTTTCTACGCTACTTTAGACCTTACCTGGTAGAAAGTCTTTTTTTGAATATGCGTTTAGAGAACATTGTTGCAATTTGAAAAAAGACTTGCTTCACCGCATCACGGAAAATATGTGAGGAGAACTAACTGACAAAGTCTGCTTGAATTCCAACCTTACCATAAAGTTCCAGGTTGTCATATACATTTTATCAGACTTTTTTAATTTACCCGGAGAAATATGTATAACTTACTTAGCTTTCTACAGAATGAGGCCTCCGAGTTCAGGAGTAGAAACTATAATAGCTGAATCAAAAAAAGATTTTTTTGCATTACGCCTTAGAGTTGTGTTTGAACCCATCATCAAAGTCAACAGCAGAAAAGGTTCTGTGGCCGAAAGACCCAGTCCCGCGGCAGAAAACAGTTGGATTCTTTTATGAGATCTTGTACAGTGTTGGAAAAAAAAAATACGTTGGAGAAACCTGGAGATTGCTTAGGACGCGAATACCGAACACTCAGCAGCGATGAGGAGGAAGGATGTTAGCACTCTAGTTGCAGCTCTCTTACCGGAACCTGACTATATTTTCACGTTTAACGAAACCAAAATCCTCTTAATAGATGACAAGCACGTTAACTGCGAGCTGTTTGAAATATGGTTCTCAGATGGGAAGTTCACCAACATGATCAATGACTTGTTGTTCTTATATTCTCTATTGCGGTATTGCATGAGCAGGGAAATTAACCACATGGGGGGGGGGGACAGCGAAAATCTTGATGAGAGTGAGCCTTAGTATTGCGTTATTATCTCACCAACATCCAACGCGGATGATGAAGTCGCTGCAGTTAATCAATCGGACGCGGAAAGCCAAGTCATCATCGCAGCAATCACGACCCCAGACAATCATCACAGGAGCTGCTAATTTCAGTGCGCAAAAAACCTCTGAGTCTTAACTTTAACTGTACTCTTTCTTTCATTGGATCTATAATTAGCTTGGAGTTTTCGCTAGTAGAAAAATTCCTTCACCAAAATCGAAAATGTTACGAATACCCTAGTAGCAACTAGTCGACTATTAGTCGACGATAAGTGGCTATTTCTAGTCGTTCGCAATGCCGTGATCTAATTGGTTACCCAAATGACGCAATCTGAAGGCTGATTGGCTTGCGCTCTTTAAGTGCGTAAGCCTGGTATACGCGCCATTTTTTGACGTGAACGGCGTACGCGCGCAAGCTGTCAATCACGCAAGTTATCAATCAGTCTATCAATTATTCTACCTACCTACTGTTGAATAATATTTCTATTTTAATTGCCATTAATATTTTGTTATAATATTTGCCATTGTTTTGCCATTGCTTTGCCCTTTTTAACAATGTTTAAGGGGGATTCTGAGAGAACACGAAGACGCTGGCTTAAGAGGTATGCGGAGGAGGAATGACAGGCACCAGAGGAGGCCGTAAAGAAAGTAATGGAAGCCCTGAATGTGTTACAAAATTTGGGAAATGAGAGCACCACGCTTCCTGAATCGCACGAGTATTATCAGAAGTCGTTGTCAACCGTAAGTAACGCTGATTGGGTTCTTACAGGAGATGAGGTAGAGCAGGAAGAAATCGAGGAAACGAGCAGGGAAAATAGACCTCAATCTGCACAGACGGACTACGTCAAGTTAATACGTGAATGGGAAGTTCGAAACCATATACCGCACAGCCATTTGCTGAGCTAATGGACATAATTAAGCCAATGTTACCTGAATTACCAACCGACTCAAGAGCGGTGGTAAAGAAATTGTGCAACGTTAAGGTAACGCCAATGGGCGGCGGTGAGTACGTTCACATAGGTTTGGTTCGTCAACTGGGTCGAGTAATAGGCAATAATGCAAATCCGGTAGCCGACAAAGTCGATATTCAGTTAGCGATGGATGGTCTGCCCGTGAGTAAGAAAACCAACACCCATATGTGGCCAATTTTATGCAAGGTAGTGCGACCCTATCTCGCCAATGTGTTTTTTCAGTTGGTATTTACTATGGAGGCAATAAGCCCTCCAATGTTCATGACTATTGTAGCTTTGTAGTAGGTTAGATAGCTTCCCTGCAAGATAGTGGAATAGTCAACCAAGAGACGATGCATACCACTCGCGTTCGCGTGAAGGCGGTAATATGCGACGCGCCTGCAAGGGCTTTTGTGAAGCAGATCAAGAATGTGAATGCCTACTACGGGTGCGAAAGATGTAAAGTGGAAGGTAAGCATAAGGGTAAAGTTGTTTATACAGAGGAAGGCATGGCAGATGGGACTAACGAGGACTTCCTGCAGCCCTCATGTGATGAGCACATATGGTCTACAATGTGCACAGTATTATGCACATTGCTAACGACGTAGAACGTCACGGAGCCTTAGACAGTTTTTCATCATTTCCTTTTGAGATTTATCTAGGCACGCTAAAGAGAGATCTTCGATGTGCTCCACGACGTCTGCAGCAGGTAGCCAATCGAATTTCTGAAAGGGATACAGGGACTCGCCCCTTACGAACCTCTCCCACTAAGTTTCTTCATCCGCACAGCCTCTGACCGATAGAGCTTAGAGCTCTTCGAGAATTGGAATAAAGAAAAAAGTACATTCGGACCAACCTTGACGACGCAATAAAAAGGAGGCGTAAATCTCTGTTTGACAGTCATTCGCAGCATTTAGTGAGGGAGAAGAAAATAAATAAAGCAATTGGTAAGTACACTTACAATGTCTTCAAGTACTGTTGGCCTTTAGGCGCCACGGACGAAGCTTCAACTTCGTGAACAACGACGTTGTCTGCACAGATTATTTTCGTTTTTTTGGTTTGTAATATCGTTTTCCAGTAATAGAAGACTTCCGACTTCACTTTTCTACGACTCGATGGGGGTTAAAGGTGTAAAAGGGGTCATTCGCTAACTAAAGGGATTCACTGCCAAGCGTAAACCGTATTTACCGCCGATTGCCTATAACGACTAAAACTAGTTAACTTTTAGGCGACTAGAAATAGCTGACTATTAGGCGACTTGAAATTCGCAAAAATTCCCATCACAGAAATCCGAAGAGGAATTGGCGACCATACGTATTCTTTCAATAAATTCTCATCAGGCCATTACATTTATATGGGAGGGGGGGGGTTAAGTGTAAAAGGTTAAAATTATGTTCAAAGTTACAAGCAAATTAGTCCAAGGGATAGAGGAGGGGATTGGGGTATTGACAAACGGCAAATTAAGCGGTAATTATGGGAAGAGGGGGAGGGGGAGAGGATGTTCAGAAAAATGCCGGAAGCTAGGTGGCCCTTGGCCACGCTAAGCTTGGGACCTGCAGCAGGTTCTTTTGCGCACACAGAATCGGCTTCCTCAACCGGAAAGCAGTTACTTCTGCTGTTGCTAGCAGTCGCTGACCCAATTTCTTAGAGTAGTTTGGTGGGAACCTGTAGATCACCCTGAGGGCTTCGTTGGGGTCCACGTGGTGTCGGGAATCCACCATATGCGCTAGAATAGAGCTGTTGATTGTCCTGGTGGTCGATTATTTTCTGGCCAAAGAAGCCGACTTTAAGTTGACGCAACCGACTAGGAATAGTCTATGAATAGTCGAAAATTCCTACTAGGGTAAAGGGAACAGGCTTATGGTCTGTAGTGGCTTTATCGCTACAAATATATAAAACGTCTTAGCAAATACGCGATGAAAACTTTCAAGGGTACACTAACTGCTAATAAGGGATTTACCAGTCTATTCTAGTGGAAAAGTTGTAAAGTCCAGTTAAGAGATTGACGATGAAGATTAGAAATGATACAACTCACTTAGATCCTTCACGATCCTAGTCGGCAGTAGTCAAGTAGTCGACTTGCCAAAGGATAACTGTGCGAGGACTGGATCCAAGTTCGTTGGGCTGTGAGTTGCAAAATGGGGAGGAAACTCGTTTGCAACTTGTCGCTGGATTCTCCTGGAGCCCGAGAGTGATCACCAGATAGGTGTCGTTGAAGGGCAAAATAAACAGCGGCAGGTGAGGAGGGAATTGAGCTGTGGAGAGTGATTAGCAAGATAGTTGCTAGCACGCGTCAAAACCGAAAGTGTGAAACAAAGTGTTGTATTTAGTTTTTACCAACTTGGTTATTGATAAATTTAAGCAACACGTAAGTAGGGCCAAGAGCCCACAGGTCTATCAGTTAAATAAAACCGTACGGTTGGATTTTACGCCGCTTTTGCTCTTAAGATATTCAACTGTTGGTAATAGCCAAATTAAACTGAACATAATGACGCGCTCAGTGTCAAAAATTAACTTGAGTTTTCTTAAACACCTTTTATGTGTGGCAATAAAAGCGAACATGCAGGTCCAGGAAGTAATTGAAAAGAAACATATGTGACAAGACTTTTTTTACGCCTGACGTTCTGAAATTCTTCGCGGGCCTTTCGTCAGGAATATTAACAGAAAAACCGGTTTTGCTACAGTGATCACATCTTCTGCTCGTAATTTTTTTAAAACATAGGAGAGTTGACAAACATTCCAGTCTAGTGCAAATTAACGAAGGACAGCATTTAAGATATTTGACCATTTATTTTACTTATAATTTTCAAAACAATTTATTCGGGGCATTCTAATTATAGTTACGGTGTTATATGTGAAGTTAGTTCACATAAATTTTTCCATTACACAACTGGAATGGAGGCAGCATTATTTACAATTTACCTGAAGTCCGCTGTATTCCGTTTAATATCCCCGACCTTCGCTGAGATAATTTCTTAATTATTCCTTTTATGAGACAGGATCTGTACACCGGAATTTTTAGGAACAATTTAGAAACTGTGCCTCGTATGGGATTATCCGATTACTCTCAATATTTGAGGAAAGGAAAGATACCAATGAAATTCCTGAAACGTCTAGTTCAAATATTCTACCAGATATTTTTGCTTTCCTTTCAAAATAAGTCGGTATCCTATTCGGTAGTCACACAGAACGCGTTAGTAAACTGCTCTTCAATGGATCCATCTGATGAGCCAACAGTAGCATAAAACCGAAATTTGGTCGACACCTCAGGATGAATGCGGAAGGTTTATGGTTTATCACGTCGAAAAAAATAGAATTGGACCCGAAACGCTTATTTATATAATTTCTAGTTGACGTATACTGCTAATGTGCTAGTGGTTGTTTTTGAGCCAACAATAGTGTTATCTAAATGATAAGCAACGAGCGTACGCAGTTGAAAAAGAGGTTCCCAAAGTATACGACGTTATTAAATCCTGCAGAACTCGTTGCCTTTGCGTTGTTCAGATATGAATTATCCTTAGGAAGAACTGCCTAAACCACAATCCGTTGACCTCTACCATCATCATCATTAGTGACGTACTTTTGTTGCTGCACCCTTTATGCCTTTACATGAATCAGCAAACAGCTGCAACTCAAGGGTACTAACAAACTAATGTTAGCTCCACATGCAGGTCTCAACAGAGATAAGCAAATCATCTACTTGTATGTCAGCCCTCATTGATGCCTCCGTGGTGAAAACTATAAGCGCTCCACAGTATCATTGACACGGAACTTTTACATTCAGTTGGTTTGGCAGCATTCAAAGTTTGAAGTCCAAGGGTGTAATAAAAATTTAAATGGCTGATGTGAGGTTTCAGTTTGGTCTACTACGCCACACCACAGATAGCAGGAAATTGGCTAAACTAAAATATCGTAAGGTTCGAGAATAAGAAACTCTCGATTTGTTTTACGATGTCTTCAAGAAAGACATGACTATACGAACTGTATATTTAGCAGACTTCGCTACTTTTCAGGGAGATGAGTTTTATGGTCGCAGTTAGGATTGAGGCTGGCTGTGTGCAAAGGATTTACAATGTACTCCGCAGGAAATGGACAATTATTTCAGTGCACTGCGTACAATCTAATTGACGGTCAAATTTTAATCTGAAGCTTTGCTTAAAAGCCCAACGTTTTGCATGGATTATATCTAAAAATCCGTTTTTTACATTGGAATTTAAATGTTCCTAAATTATGGAGTCATTCTACATGGAATTTTCTATAAACAATTTCGGAATCTACAGTTCTTGAACGCTGAATATTATAAAATCTTCAATTAAAAAAGACAACTAAATTTTCAAAAGCCAGGCAAACCCAAAGGTGAGATCAATCCTTCAAATACCCTCTGTGCTATGCACATCCCAGGAAAGCCCAGTGACCGGAAGCAAACGTAAGCAAAAGTTTCCAGAATGAAAAGGTGCGATGAACGCGCATACCACTCGACACAGGATACAACTGAGGTGCCAACACCAACATGAAACCAAAACACGGCCGACATATAAGGATGAATGCGCAACATTTATGGGTTATCGCGTCAATAAAAGAATGTGATTCGACCTGCAGCGTATACCTTATCGACTTCCGGTCCTATTTGGCGCATTTTACTAATGTTGAAGCAGTTTTCTACAATTTTTAATAGCACAGACTTGTGGCATAAGAAAGTCAAGCAAACCCAATTGATATTCCGAACTTTTGATGGATTCACTTTTATAGGGACACGTCCAAAATTCACGCACTACCGGCAGATCAGTTTGATCAGACAAAAGTGTTGCCTTGCTATTTGCTAATCGAAGTACATATTTAACACGCATATGAATAAATTAGACACCTCAAGGCTATCTCTAGCATGGGGTGGGTCGTTAATAATTAAAGTATCTGTCAGTTTTCTACTTTGGCTCAGTTACTGGAGAGAAGAATAGCAATGAATGCGAGAAAGCCGTCTTTTAATAGACACAATTAAAATGGCATTTACATACAAATGCTATATAACAGATTGAAATTGGACAGTTTTGAGGGAAAATTGATTAATATAAGCGTTTCGGTAATGGCCTCGTAGGAATCGTACCGATCTGAGATTCGCTCAGTGACTGATCAGGTTGGGATAATAGAGGTGGAAGAGGTCGACTGGTCTTTGTTGGGCTCTGTTGCATAAAATACATTTGTATAAATATACAAGGAAAAAGGGTTGTGAAATTCTTCTCTACGTAAATAGTCTCTATATAGCAGCCAAACGATATCCTATATTGAAAGTATAGGTACAAAATAAAAGCAATAACTCCTTGATTAAAATCTGCGAAACGCTCCTGATAATTACGTTAAGTCATTCTGGTGGATTCTAGATGATTGCGTAGGAAATCCTACTTGGGCAGTCACCTTGCTGTAACTGTAATGGTGTGATTATATTTGCTGATCACAGTGCACCTCCTAGCTCGATCGGTGGAGCGTTGGCTGCGCAAGAGCATTCCATGCTCTGTGGGTTTGAGTCATATCAAGGCCGCGAATTTTTTCACAAATGGGTCAACCCTATTATTCAAATTTGCTAATTCTCTGATAATACTCAATCAAAGTCTAGAATCACGTTTCGTCGATAATTGTTAGGCGGAGATTTTTATATTCTTCTTCGCTGTCTTTTTTGGTTCCAATTCCAAACTGGGCTTAAGCGTTCAACGATCGTGTGAGTGGACCTAGTTGACCATCAGTGTCTCATAATATATTGTATCTTACGCACAGCCAGTCTTGAAAAGTTCAGGATTATGTGCTGAAGGCGAGCACCGATCGCAATCGACAGGACAACGGAACGACATTGGAATCTCAAGCCGGTCAAACCCCAGGGTTACATATCGCTTGCTTACAAAAAAGAGTGAGCCAGAAGTATATTTATGTATATGTTGAAGAGTTAAAAAACAAATAAACAAGGCAGTTTGGAATGGCCATTGCCGGTGTGTTAGCATTCATCACCCAGTCACTTCCAATTCCAGCTCTGAATCACTCGAGATTCAAACCGACGACCCTTTGGTCGTAGAGTGAAACAGTTTACCGTTGAGCCATGGGTTAATATGCTATATGTGTATGTGAGAGGCCCAACGCTCTAAACCCATTGTTTACAGTCCAAATCGAAACCGGCAAGGCGATGAGTCCGCGGCACAGAAGCTAGAAGATTATTCTTCTAACCAACAGTTCGCGGTTTCGGACAACGGGTGCCAACGCGCCTAGCGTTGGATATGGTTGATAGTTTAGAACTGGCCATTCTAGTCTCAGTTTCCTTTGCCTGAGCGGCTGCTGGCGGGGGTCGGAAGCACAACGGGGCGGACGAGTTCCTTAAGTACCTATCCGCCATTAAACATATGTTATCTCATGTGTTCAAACTATAGATACGGCTGTGGAAACGCATGCAGGGAATTTTCTACTCAACCCCAAACAAAATAACATTTTGTGTCAGTCAACAAATTTAATGAAACTTCTTAAGTAAAGGTGTTTTTTAATCGTATAATAGTTAAAAATGAATAAAAAGGTCTTACCGACTTCCGTGCAGGCAAGGGCCGTTTCTGAGGCGATGTTTCGAACATCGAAGTTTTCGGAGTCAACGGTGGACCTCTAGGAGGCACTGGTGATATCTGTATGCGAAAACGAAATGTTAGAGAGTTAATAAGAATAATAAATTAGGATCAGTCTGATATTCCGTTTTGTATTTAAATGCTGATCAAAAATGAAACAAACCAATAAATATTGCAGATTCAAATAACCTTAACCAGAAATCCAACAGAAATTTCAATGTGGCCGACTGATTGCAAGGAAAGCGAAGCAGTATGTTCTGACTTAATAACGCGCATGAGTCAAAGATACACCAAATCCAACCAGACGGAGCCGTATTCTATTTGTGAATTAATTTATTTTAGAAACATTAAAATTACCAATGAATCACCATTCAATGTGTACATCGGTTACACGTTTGGTAGTCATTTAACACAGCAGAACTGTCACCCATTCAAAAATAGTTGAACTGCTTGCTGGGTATATCTGCGATTTTCGTCTATTGAGGTGTAAAATAATCATATCAGGATGAACGCGGTAAACAGAAATATGTGCCTGCTTTTCAAAAAAATAATTCCTGCACAAACGTTCGCGCAATATATGGTCATATTTAAATTATATCAGACCAATGCCGAATAAGATAGAATAACCATTACTTTTCAAACAACCAACAGTTAACGCATAATAAACTAACGTAATTCGAGGTTATTTCAGAGGGGAGATGGATTTCGGCTTCAAGTTCATCATTATTCTGTGTTTCTGGCGTGTCAGTTACAGACAACATTTGCAGCGCGAATGCCACTGATCGGACTGAAGACATGCAATGGGGTACATTAATTACAAATATTTAATTGAAAAATTATGATTATTAAATTAATACATATTTTAATGACTGAAAAGGAAGAATTTCGATAACTTCTATGGACACAGATTATAGGAATTCCGAAATTCGTATAAATCGTGTCCATAGAAGAAATCGAAAATTTTCCAGTCCATTCATTAAAAGTTATTTTACTTTAATAAAATGCAAAGGGAGCATAATATGGAATCGTTGCAAACCACCGGTACCTTAGATGATAGCTCAGTCGTGAGTTCACAAAAATAATCAAGTTTTCTCAAGGTCTTAAATATATATTATCCATCGAAACAAACAAAATGCAACTTTAAAACGAGCCCCTAGAGCTATTAGTAAGCTAGGTTTATAACGAATAATTTTCTCTTTTCCTCCGTTACAGATAAATATAAGCATGATTTTGGAGTATTGTTGTTAGCACACAAACGTCATGGCTGGCACATTTATTTTACTCCTGCTTGCGGAGCAGATATTTCCGGAGAATGAAGTAGGATTTTGCTCGAACGGAAAGTGTTTTAACGAAAATCTGATATAGCGAAGCCTTTAAATGCAGTCTTTATGTCAGAAATTCTAGCCAGCTATAATAGGTGAGCAGTTAAGAATTAGTGGGTGGGTCTAAGTTTCGATTCTACATATCATACGAGCATCAGTACAAACTCAATGGATCGATTTTGGGTAATCTCGTTATATTAAATCTTACACGCCAGATTTATAAATGCACAATTATAGTATCTCTCGCTCATAGACAACGCAAATGACACGAGGTATAAGATGAGAGAAAAGAGCAGATAGTTAAATGCACCATGCGCACTTCATAGAAACTACATATGTTTTAAATGTGATTTTGGAGGATTATAAAAGGAAAAAAACTGTCGGTTATGGGAGTTAATGCACAAGACCTGAGACTTTCATGCTGATGCGGATGCAACGGCGGGCAGGAGAGGCTATCATTATTGCCGGCCGTATATCTATGGGAGGAGGAGGTCTCGATATCCTTGACGTGCCGCAACTGCGACCACGGTAGGCCATTGCTGATTTCCGAGGCTGCCAGCAAAGTGACCAAAAGAGGAGAACATACTACGATCGCAACTATCCGTTGGTGGCTGACATAAGTGAGTTGCATGCATATAGTATGAATTTTATGCAGAAAATTATTTCATAAATAAGCTTTGCTCAAACGTAGCAAGTAACACCAGTGCTATAGAATTCTAGCTTACTCTTAAAGACTTCACTGGGAACGGACATAACAACATCCACTCGTAGAAAATACGAAGCTTCGACCGCTCTATTGCAAAAGGAGAACTCTCCTGTGTTCAGACTGGCCCCTGTTGCACCTAATTCAAATGGATGAACTCTTAAATTCGTAGTTGTTTTTAACTTGAAGACGTCAGCAGGTAGAATGCAGAAGTCCTGACGGCACACTTTACAAAATGTTTGTATCAAGCAACCACGTAGCAGCCCGTAACTTAAAGGAAATATATCGGCATTAGTTAAACGTGTTTCATAGTTTAACGAACCCTGTCTAATCACAAGCTTTGCTGCACGCTCATTAGTTTTGTTGCATGCAGGTTAGGCTAGATTTGAGACCATTAACATGTAGCGAACTTGTATTTCCTAGCCATACTTTGCTCACATTCCCCGCGTGTCTGGCCCGTGCGCGCCTCAGATTGTCAAAACCTCCGTTCAAGGTCACCACTGTCTGGCCTCACTGGCAAGCCACTTCTCAAGACCAGGCGCTTGCTGCGGGGGAGTTGTTTACGCTTAGTCACGCCCAGAACTTACGATCTACTGTTCGGTTGTAATTGGCCAGACTTGCCGGACCGCGCCTCTGGACTTCGACCCATTAATGGCTAAACTGCACTTCTCTGTGAGTCACCTGCTTATTGCTTACATTCTACGCTTGTTACACCTTATTAAATTATTCCTTAAACTCTGGCCTTCCACGCTTTATCCTATCTACTAGCTTATATTTTTTGGAATACGGTCATCTTCTACTTTCCGTCTGGACTATATCGTACCCCACAATCGTCAGAACTAGTGGCATATTAAAAAGGTATTTGGTGCGCACCCAGAATTTAAAAAAATTGTTATGAGGAATAATACTATGCACAATGAGCTTCGCAGACTATCTAGTTTGCAAAAGGTGACAATGGTTCCCAATTTTTAATACAGTGAATTAAAGTTGGAGTAAGTGCGGATGTTGTCATTTAAATAAAATGTTTTTGTGGTGGGGCTCGGAAGATTTCACAGGAAGACAAAAATTATTCACTGGAAATTGGGAAGCGAATAAAGTTGAATTTGCTTGTTGAAGGGCAGAAGATTTTAATTGCTTAGCTGAAAGAGAAGCAGAGTTTAAATGAAAGGAAATTTTTTAACGTGCCATCCGAGGAAGTACATTAATCAGCTCGTTGCGGTCGTATCCAGATAAAAGATAGCATCAGGATGAAGGGCTTGAATAGGCTGGGTATCCTGCAGGACTTATCCACTTATAACTGCTAAACTTTTGGCTTATGGCATAATTGGCCTACATTTTCCGTACACAAAGTCTTCTCTGGAAGAACAGAATTTCATCTATTCGGAACGTTGGACTAGAATTTATAATCATTTGTTTTAAAAACCTTACATAATTCTCTACGGCGTCTGCAAGTTCCACTTGACAAATGTCACCTAACAGACACACTTGCGAAATAGTTGGCTTCGAAGACGCCTTGAAGCCATAAATAAATCGAATGTTTATGAAAGCCGAGCATCTATCAATTTAACGGTCAGGATTACTTTGTGCAGTTTGCTAAATGCGCATCAGTCGCCATTTTCGCGGACATATTGATGAGTTACGGTTGTTTTGATGGTACAAACACATCTAACTAGACAGGTGGTAAGGCTTGTCCGTTATACCGGGAATGGGGAGCCCAGTGATAATTCCACTTTTCCTCGGACCTTTCTCGAAATATTTTTAGCAAGCCTGCGAATAACTTAATGTTGAGTCCGCTTTAGTTTCTTAAAAAACCTCTTAAACCGACCCAGTTATAAATAAATATATAAATTGTATATTTAAGGCCAAAAGGGCCCTTCCATTACAAACGAAGTGCTATCGTGAAAAGAAAAAAAGTAATCACAGCTGCCCGTAAGCAACTGTATTACAAGAGGACATAGTAGTATGTTACACGTGGTTAAATGGTTAGTTAAATCCGATTAACAACGAACTCTCTGAAAAAAATTGTCTGGGCAGAAAAAACTCCTACATCGGGTGACGTTTAAATGAATACGAACAGAAGGTCTTTGGCCTTTGTGTGCCATCCACACTACGAGAACTTGCAGTATTTTTCATCCGTTCCGCCAAAAATAGAAAATGAACGACACATTGGACGAGATCATAGCCACAACAGCCATAGTTTGGTCTGTCCTTGGGAAGTAATGCGTTCAGGTGGATGACGAAATGAAAGTTATTAAGGCGTAGCTTAAATCTACATAAAGTTATTTAACTTTTTTGCCTCCAATAATCTAATCGTCTATGCATATGTTTATTTATGAGGAATAGAAGGATACGTGAATTTAAAATAAAAAATCACATGTGTTAACGTTTCTTGGAAAAAAACTTTCCAATAAGATGTTTATGGGAGAAAGTGAAGTTCACGTGGGTAAAGATTGAATATTTTAGTTTCAGGTAATTTCAAAGAGAGGTTTATCAATTTTTCATTACAGTATTTTAGTAAACAGTCATTAATGCAAAAAACTTGAAATGTTTAAAAAAATCAGTTACCTGATTTTGCTCACAGCGTTTTTTTTAATCATAGGCATGTTCTCTTTGAAATCTAATCCACGAAAGAAATATTTTACCCATACCTTGAAGCCTACTTGAAGCCATACACAAACACAGAATTAGATAATTCCAACCTTTCGTATATTCGGCAAATAATTGGAATTTCAGGATATCGGATCATATGGCATCTGTCACACACATTTTCATTCCCTAACGCGCGACCTATAAGTATATGCTTTTATCACGATGTAGACTTTTGATACGTCTGTTCAGATGTTTGTTACCTTGCCTGCTTCGAAAATCTCCGTTCGTCATGAAGACCGCAGGTGACAAGGTGCACAGGCAGTCGGATTCGCTATGCCTGACTGAAATCCCGCAGAATGAGAGTGCCAAAATGTCACGAAGTGACAGAGTCATTCGGGTATACTCATGATTGACGGCAAAACTGCGATTACTAATAAATGCCTTCGCCTGAGCACCTCCCGAAGAATCCTGAGGCTTGTGAAGCAGAACTTGTTAGTTTTTGGTCTCTGCCAACAAGCACACTTCTGGTGGTTTGGATAATATCTTGTCTTAGAAATAGGCAGGCGTGGGCAGAGACAAGAGGTCCGCTGCAGCTAAAGGGAACCCTGTGCTGAGTCTCAATGGAAAAAAGGCGTAATACTTTTCGGATTTATCCTGCTCGTCCACCTAAACAGTACCCTTCCGTATTTCCACAGTCACCATAGCACACTGGTTCTATATCGAACTAGTAGAGAAGAGGTGGGAGGAATTTGGCCACCGGAAGAGCGCGTGTCCGCGGCAGCAATGGCCATCTGCCATTTTTAGTGTAGCATTTTCCCGGATTTTGCATATTGCACTGTAGACCATATCTCGTGCAAAGTCAATTTTACGTATACGCTCAAAGAGATCTCTTACCAATTATAGCAAATACTTGTCTCACCGCATCATAGACAATATGTTGGAAGATATAAATGACAAAATCTGCTTGAAAAAACCTTACCATATATTTTCAAGTTCTTATGTCCACTTTATCCAATTTGTTTAATTTAACCGAAGAAAAGTATGCAATCTATATAGATTTCTAAACAGAAAGGCCTCTGACTTCAGAAGTAGAATCTTTGATGGTTGGAAAAGAAAGTTTATTCGTTTCCAGTAATCCATTATCAGAGGCAACGGCAAAAACGGGTCTGTGGTCGAAAATACCTTGTCCTACGACAGGAGGCTTTTTGATTGATGTACCACATTTGGAGAAAGCAACTACGTTTGAGAAACCTGGAACCTGCCCGAACGCCAATACCGAGCACGCAGCAGCGGTTAGGAGAATAGAAGTAAGCACCCTGGTTGCAGCTCGCTCGAAGTCACAATCCTCGCAAGAGGTAACAATCACGTTAACTGCGAGCTGCTCGAACTATGGTCCTCAGATGCGAAGTCCATCGACAAGATCAAAGGCTTGCTGTTCTTATATTCCTTATTGCGATACTGACCGGTCAGGGAAATCAGCCACGCGGGGAGGGCTCCGGCGAACGAAAAATTCGAGCCTAGGATCCTGTAACTGGTGGTTCAAAGATCCCAGCTAATATTTCATTTTCCGTTTGAACTATGCTGAAGTCCTATTCTTTAGTCACCCACAGCCCGTTAGTAAACTGCTCCTTTATGGCCTGATCGAAAACTGCCTGTATACACTGCTAACTAACTTTTTTTTTCGCTACATAAGCTTTTCTTTTGAAACAAGCTTTTTGGCAACTGCATTATTTTCAGCCGTATTCTTCATAACCATCTTAAAATGTACATATTGTTATATCGCAATATATTTTTGAGTTGAGGTGAAATATTTGGCAATTACTGAAACCATAAAATATTCAATTCCTTCTCCATGTGCTGGGGATTGAACATAACTAACGGTGCTCCATAACATCGAGGTGCACCCTACGACCATTTCCCTCATAGGCATCCTCAGTAGTAGATAAACACATAAAAATACTTGTCACTAGTCTCGTCTCAGTGAAAGATTCAGTTGTAAATACGACCCGCTACTGTTGTACATTCAGTAGGCTGTATTTTGTCTATTTTGTCTGCAGTTTACAACAAGATGACCTAGGGGTCTCGCCTCGGATCATCGCAGACAAATAACAAAACCTTTAATTACATGATCCCGCAGCGTTCTCCGTGTGGTGTCTGCCAGGTTCAACAGCTGTGAAATTACAGCTTTGCCATCTCGACAAAACTTAATTTACTAACTTTTAAGGAAGCACAAGGCACAGTGAAGCGCTGGAAATCCATTGAATAGCTGAACCTTTTGCAGCTTTATCGTGCAGCGGTGGTATTTCGGCGAGATCTTGCAGTGACCTTTATCTAGGGCATTTACTGCTAGAAGAGAATAGACTAGTTACGGATAACGGTTCAGAAGAAGATGTAATCACTCGAATATGAAGTTTATTAGCCTGGCTCTTCGGACTATCGCAAGAAGCCATCATCAGAGACAAATGCAATTAAGGCTGATGAGGGCACAACGGGTGCAGCGATTAATGTGGAACCGTCTAATTGTTTTAAGTACATAGGGGCATGGCAACTGCGTCATGTAAATCCTACACCCCTGGCGCTTTCATTACCCTTATCTACGACGTCTCTGTTGACGGCAAAATCCGAAATGTCATGCTAATGAACGTTATGCTCCAGTGATGGCCTCTTCTTCTGAACTGTTTTCCATACCTCCACTATTATTGTCTACTATCAAAAAAGGCTCTAGATAAAGATCAATGCGCAGGTCTTGCCGATTCTCCGCTGTTGTACGATACAGCGATTGCACCTTCTTCTTCTACGCCCCTTCTTCTTCTTCTTCTTCTTCTTCTTCTTCTTCTTCTTCTTCTTCTCCTTCTTCTTCTTCTGCTTCTTCTTCTTCTTCAAAACCTGTCCTGCCAGCAAGATTAATCGTGCGGCATGTGCGTACTATGTTGCCAGCCCGGCGTCTAGATTTTGTTTTATTAAAGGGATACACTACTGATAGATGACACACATGGGGTGGGGTGGAGTGACATGCCTAGACACAGGATGTATCTATGCAAGCCATGTGCACCCGATCTCGCTTCCTGTCTTAACAATTTCTTGACACCGGTTCACGTTGTTGGGAGATTAGAGAGTGCGGCAGATGCAGAGCAAGCCCAATTTTTACCATATATTTCTTCCCGCGCAAATCACTATCTGTGCGTCAACTCTCCCGTGAGCTGCATGGTGAACTGTTTTATACTACTTACTTCCTACTGGCCACTTGTGAGCATCACAGAAGTTTTCCGCTGAAGATGATGAAAGTCAGATTGAATATTCCAAACTAAGTTTGTCAAACTCTATTCCGAAGAACTTACATCCATTTAGGGTACTGCTTTTTTGTAGATGTAAATGCAGAAGTCAAAGCACGTCCCGCAACGTCGTTAACATCCTGCGGAAGGATGAGAGTACGTACGCAGTTACCCCTGTATTCATTTATATAGACGCCTGTATGCATTTATATAGACCCCTGTATGCATTGTAATATTTTCGTCAGGCACCAAGGCAATTGCATTCGCATAAATTCTCCGGATGGTGGTGAGTGTGGATGGATTTCTTTCTACAGGCACCAATGACAACCACTTTCTCGAGTAATTGATTTTTTTGATGATTCTTGATATGGTCGACTGTGACGTCGGCACCTGCAGGATCCCCAATTCCTGAACGATTTCTCTCTCGGACACCTCGTTTTGAGCACTGACCATGTCAGCAACAAGCTGCTTATTTTTTTCCGATGTTTGTTCCGGCCTTCTCTTCTCATAAGCCCTTTTGAAATCTCGCTCGTAATTTTCATTCTTGCTCAGGTTTTTTGGAATTCTTTGAATGTCGAATAAGACAAATTCAGAGTTTTGCCTATCCTCTTCAAGGGGATATCCTGCTCAATATTTCACCTCACCTGAAAAATCAGGTTTTTCGTTATCGTATTCCTTTGTGCTCGTGGCATTTCTAAGGGTAAGAGGGATTTATTTGGCAAGTCAGAAGGACAGTATGGTTTGCGGGCTTTTTTAGCTTCTCAAGTTTGGCGTATTTATAGGGCTGCCGCATCTCCAGAATGGTCCTGGCGTATGGTGCCTGAGCGGCCCTTCTGGAAGCTCCTGGTTGGCGGCCACTACCCTATTGGGCAAGAAGAGGATAGGCGAGACTCTGAATTTGTCTTCTCCGACAGTCAAAGAATTCCAAAAAACTGAGCAAGAATGAAAATTACGAGCCAGATTTTAAAACCGCTTATGAGAAGAGAAGGCCGGAACAAACATCGGAAAAAAACTAAGCAGCTTGTTGCTGAGATGGTCAATGCTCAAAACGAGAGGACCGAGAGAGAAATCGTTCAGGAATTGGGGATCCTGCAGGTGCCGACGTCACAGTCCACCGTATCAAGAATCATCAAAAAAATCAATTTCTTGAGAAAGCGGTTGTCATTGGTGCCTGTAGAAAGAAATATATGCACACTCATAAACATCCGGAGAATTTATATGAATGCAATTGCCTTGTCGCCCGACGAAAATATTACAATGCATACAGGGGTCTATATAAATGCATACAGGGGTCTATATAAATGCTTACAGGGGTCTATATAAATTAATACCCCTGTAAGACGACCTGACTGTTCGTTACAACCTCCGAAAATAGCCGTAAGGACTTTTACGTCTCAGATCTCTTGACTGTTCGTCGATTGGAGCGAAGACATATGTCGGCCAATGCAAAACCAATAGTCGCCGCAAAGAATAATATAATCCTCGTAGCCCAACGCCTGCTAACAGTGATTCCTGGCTGTAATTAACCAGGAGCGCATACAGCAAAGAGAGCAAATTAATCAAGGTTTTAAGGCGACCAGATATCTACTCTGAGAAAAGGCCAGCATTGTACAAAGTCCAAACCAACGCTCTTTTGAAGGGGGAGAGCCTTGCAGAAGCACAAGACCTTCGTGTTTAACACTTCAGGTCAGCTCAGCCACTACACAAAGTCAAAAGGCTTGGGTTCTGATACGCACCCAAGAGTATCAGTATCAGCATATTGAGGGAAATGTAGGAAAAATTCCTTTGAGTGCCCTAATAGGTATAAGGAGACAAAACCGGTTCTGATCGCAAGGTTCTTTATTCACTGCAATACAAATACAGCAGAATGGGATAAGCGTGTTCACCACAGCCTATTATAAGGTTCTGGTCTTTCTAGAATAATCTTGATCAATCGCATGCGTGGGGGTTTCTGACGTGCAGGCTGCGAAACGTTTCGAAAACATCTGCAGTGCACGTGCGTGCGGGCGTAAGGTGTGCTCGGGTCGCGCGCGGCCAGCCTGCGGCCATGACTCCACTGGCGTGCACTTCTCGTCTCCATAACAGGTTCACAAAGAGTCAATTAAGTGGTTGACAAAGAACTGCCCCTTCAAGCATTGCCCTGTCTTGGCATCCTATAGAGGTAGGCAAGGGACTAACATGACTGCTCTTCTTGTAAAATCCAAAAAACGCTTCAATATATGCATAATAACTCATCTTTAACATCTATTGAAGAAGACAAAAAGGAGTGAGGAATAAATTTACAGGAGTATATTTAGAGTGATGTTCCGGAAGTACCGTCGGTTCCATCTTCGGAGTGATGTGTTGATTCGTCCTGCCAACCTTAAGGCCTGTTCGGTAGTGCATTCATACTCGACGTACGACCTTTGACCTGCTTGTTTGTGGCTGACCGACCACTGCAGGACTCACGTGACATTTGCTCCCTTTGAAGCTGTCGTAACTGTTGTCACTTCAGTGTGCTTACTGGTCTACCTCTGGTAAGCCGCCGGGCTGACCCCGCGAGTTGATGTCAATTTACTGGGCGCGACGGTTAGATAGTCACAAGAGTCCTCTAGCGATCAATCAGCAGCAAACATGCCTGTGAAAGTGCATTTCTCCAGCACGGATATAATAACAGGCAGGCGTCGAGGCTGAAACCGTCAGGGCCAGCATGACTAAGCAATATATTAATCTGACAAGACCGAGTGTTTCTGAAACGTAAATCAAGGTACACCCACATCGGCCCAAGCAATTGTTCCTTCTACGTTGTCTTCTTTAGGAGAGTATGAAAATGATAATCTATCTGGACCTCGAATCTTCAGAAACATCATGATGTGAAATTAGAAAACCCCATAAGTGGAATATCGACATCCATGTCGGCCGCTGGACACGATAGCTACTACAGGAAGCAATACCTGTACGGTAAGGAGGAACAATGATAGCAATTTCTGGATTATTAACCGTCGTCAGGCAACCATGCAAAACCTTATGTTTAAATAGTTTGGTGTCCGAACCTAGGATTCTCGATCATTACGCGCCAGGTAGTCTCAGGCCATATCATTAAGTTTTTGTTCAGATGTCCTGTCTTTTGCGGTCGGGCGTACTTACCATTGGGGGAAGGGCCGTTTCGTGCCCAGCTAAAGGAACACGCGCACTGTGTTAGCTATGACTGGCTAATACTTTGAGTTGTCCAAATGTGAAAAAACGAAGGCGTTTGGCGGGATTTGAATCCGCATTGTAGAGAAGGCCTTTACCGGAATCTAACGCTCTAACCACTTGAACTCCAGACGCCCCAGCTCGTGCCGTGAAGTTGACCACAATTGGGTCGATTTTAGCCGCCCCACTTTACAGCTCATACGGAATCCACCAGTACGGAAAAGCAAGCTGATAAGGGTAGCTAGTGGTCCTCGAGTTTCCAGTCACACCCGAACATGTCCTAAAGGCAAGCCTTTTTACTCTGTTTGACTGTATCGGCAAAATTCAGTTCAGAATTCGAAATAATCTATGAGTGGAGTTTAGCTGCAAACTGCTTGTTCATTCGCTTTTATTGGTGGCTAACGATCATGCTTTTGCAAGTTAAACTACCTTCAAACAGTCTGAAACTGTAATCAGACCGATCACGGGTGCACAGCCTGTTTTCGTAATTCAGCTTATCCCCTAGTTATACAATGCCCAAAGTATCCGGAGCAACGTCAATACGGATTTATGAGCAGCCATCCCTTGTAGGATTCTGCGTCACATGCGTAGGTCTTTAAACGAGCACGAACAACTAAAAGGGATGGAATTATATCATTCAAAGAGACATTAGTCAAAGTCGATACCGGCCGTGAGGAGTTTGACCTCTTAGATCCCGAGACGGTTCGTTGATTAGAGCGAAGGCCTATGTCAGCCCAACACAAGACTAATAGTTTCGACGCAAAGAATAATACAATCCTCGTAGTTCAACGTTTGCCAACAGTGATTCCGGCTGCAATTAACCAGGAGCGCATACACCAAAGAGAGCGAATTTATCTAGGTTTCAAGGCGACCAGAGATCCACTCTGAGAAAAGGCCAGCATTTTACAGTCCAACTCATCGCTCTATCAGGGGAAGGGGGCTTTGAAGAAACGTAAGACCTTCCTGTTTAACACTTAAGGTCAGCTCAGCCACTACAAAATTCAAAAGGCTTTGGTTTTGATAGTCCTCCAGGAGTAATAGGTATAAGGAGGCAAAGGCGCTTCTGATCGCAAGTGTCTTTATTCACGACAATACAGAGACATCAGAATGGAATTAGCGTGCCCACTACTGCCTATTATAAGGCTTTGTCCTACTACACTAATCTTGACCAATCGCATGCGAGAGGGTTCTGTTATGCATGCTGATTCGTGGTTTTCCACGCGGCGAGACGTTTCGAGAACATCTGCAGTGCACGTGTGCGGGGGCGTTCCGTTTGCTCGGGGTGCGCGCGGCCGGCGTGCGACCATGATTCAACTGGCGTGCACTTCTCGTCTCCATAACAGGTTCAGAAAGAGTTGTGGGATACGATGTGGGCCAGCCAGATAATAGACGAGAGAACGTATCCCAACATGTATAAACTAGTTGAATAGGATAAGGCGTAGAAGGCTACAGTGTCAGGGAGAATTTCCGAAGGTAGGAACAAGCGTACTATGTAAGCAATAGGCAAGTGACTTCTCGACGAGTGCAGGCCAGCCATGAATGAGCCGGAGTCCAGAGAGTCTGCAACCGAACAGTGAGTTGTTGGCTCTGGAAGTGACTGAGCGTTAACAACTCCCCCTACGCTGGCCTTGCGAAGTGGGTGGCCAGTGAACCAGACAGAGAATGACCTTGGACTGCCTGCGCGTTCGCGTTGGCGCACAAGAAAGCCAGACCTGTGGGACATGCAGTTTTTAGAGTACAAGGTCGCTACAATACTCCCCCTGGCAGGAGAACGGAGTAGAAAAATGTTAATGGGAGGAAAATGAGGGTATGTTAAGGGTAGAGTACAAATTGGTAACAGTCTGAAAAATTCGTAGCAAATAGGATCAATGTAGAAAAAGGGAGTATAAATCATAATATAACAAAGTTGTGGATCGAAAAATGTAAAGCAAAGGGTTACTGCGCAACGAAAAAATAATGTTTGTCGATTGTGTTATGTCGAGAATATATGCCAGTAAATCGTCGGGTTGATAGGAGGAAAGTGTATATCGTCAACGAAAGCCAGTAAGTCGGCGCATTGGTGGGAGTAAAGAATATCCTTGAATAATTTCGCCACCATATACCAGTAAGGACATCCTGTCAACGTATACCAGTATGTCGGAACTTTGGTAGAAGAAAGTAAGTGTTTCAAACACCAGGTATTCCAGTGAGAACTGAGTCGGACGAATATGTCAGTGAAGTAGACGCACTGTTGTCCAGACACAAAATTGAGAAAGAGCTAAATGTCTTAACTTTGTAAATGCAGTGATGGGTACACAACTGCATGTTGAATGCATTAGTAAACCAAAAAAACTCACGAATGATGCGGTGAAAATGGTTGAGGGTCACTAATTCGCTTTACGACAGGTTGTCGATAACTGCATCCTCCATATAGTGGTCACAACAAGTAACACAGGAAGCTGCAGCTGACGTCGAAGGAGGGCTGAGGATAATATATTGAAGACAGCCATAAGAGAAGATGAAAATTGGCCTCCTGTCACGAATCATCAGTGTAAGAGATGGAGAGGGGCAATTGTTAGTAAGCAAATGAAATTGAGGGCGCTATGAAGAAAATTGGGTCATTATTGAGATAGAGAGGCGTCGGAGTCGACAGTGTATAATATAGATGCGTTGGGGCCAACAATTTGGAATGTAGAGTTACTTTAACGTCGGGGTCAACAATGTGGGATACGATGTGGTCCAGCCAGATAATAGACGAGAGAATGTATCCCAACATGTATGAGCTAGTTGAATAGGATAAGGCGTAGAAGGCTATAGTGTCAGGGAGAATTTCCGAAGGTAGGAACAAGCGTAGTATGTAAGCAATAGGCAAGTGACTTCCCGACGAGTGCAGGCCAGCCATGAATGAGCCGGAGTCCAGAGAGTCTGCAACCGAACAGTGAGTCGTTGGTTCTGGAAGTGACTGAGCGTTAACGACTCCCCCCTACACTGGCCTCGCGAAGTGGGTGGCCAGTGAAACAAACAGAAAATGACCTTGGCACTGCCGGCTCGTACGCGTTGGCGCACACGAAAGGCAGACATGTGGGACAGGCAGTTGTCAGAGGACAAGATCGCTGCAGAGTCAATTAAGTGGTTGACAAAGAACTCTCCCCTTCACACATTGCCCTGCCTGTGCATCATATAGAGGTAGGCAAGGTAGTAATGTGACTGCGCTTTTGTATCACACAAACGCCGCAATGCATAAATACTAACTTATTTTTATCATCTCTCGAAGAAAACAAAGAGGGAGGGATGAATACATTTACAAAGTGTATTTAGAGTGATGTTTCGGAAGCATTATCGGTTCCGTCGTCGGAAAAATGCATTGATTATTCCTGTCGACCGTGACTGTTTCAACCTTAACGCCTGTTTGTTAATGCATCCATGATCGTAGAACGAACTTTGACCTGCTTTTTTGTGGCTGACTGACCGCTGCAAGACTCACGTGAAATTTGCTCCTCTTGTGGTCGTCGTAACTGTTGGCATTTCAGCGTGCTTACCGGCCTGCCTCTGGTAAGCCGACGGACTGACGACGTGAGTTGATGTTAATCTAGTGGGTGAGAGAATCACAAGAGTTCTCTATCGATCAATCAGCAGCGAAAAGGCCCATTAAATGCCGTGCCCCGAGCTCGGATATGATAACAGGCAGGCGTCGAGGCTGCAACAGTCACGGCCAGCATGAGGTATCACTCTGACGATAGAACCGAGTGTTTTCGAAACGTTAGTCGAAATACACCCACTTCGGTCCAGAAAATCGTTCCTTCTTCTTCTTCATCTTCTTTGGGAGATGATGAAAATGATAAGCTATCTGGACCTCGAATCTTCATATACGTCATCATATGAAGTTAGAAACACCTATAAGCGTAATATCGATAGCCGTGTCGGCATCTGGACACAGTAGTTACTACAAGAAGTAATACAGGTGCGGCAGGGAGAAACGGTGATAGCAATTTCTTGATTATCCGCTGTCGTCAGGCAGCCACGCGAAACCCTATGTTTCAATAGTCTGGTGTCCGAACCTAGTATTTTTGGTCATACGCGCCAAGTAGCCTCACGCCCTACCATTAAGTTTTGTTTCAGACGTCCTGTTGTTTGCGGTCAAGCGTACTTACTATCGGGGCAGGGACGTTCCGTGCCCAGCTAACGGAACACGCGCACTGTGTTGGCTGTGAGTAGCTAATACTTTGAGTTGTCCCAATTGTGAAAAAAATCGAGGCGTTCGGCGGGATTTGAATCCGCATAGTAGAGAAGGCGCTTACAGGAAGCCAATACTCTTACCACTTGAGCTAAAAATGCCCCAGCTCGCGCCATGAAGTTAATCACACTTGGGTCGATTTACCCGCCCAACTTGACCGCTCGTATGAAATTCACCAATACGGAACAGTAAGGTGATTGTCCAAGCAGGATTTCCTAAGGAATCATCTAGAATCCACCAGAATGACTACAAAGCTGACTTAATCATTGGGTTTAGCAGTTTGCTTAATTTGAGTTGTACCAATTGTGAGAAAACTTGGAGCGTTCGGCGGGATTTGAACCCGCATAGCATAGAAACTATTTACTGGAAGCTAACGCTCTAGCCACTTGAGCTACTAACGCCCCACATAGCGGCATGAATTTAATAACACTTGGGCAGTCAGCTTGCTGTTCCGTATATGTGCATTCCATACGAGGGGTTACGTTGGGCACGTAGAATTGACATAAGTTTGATTCAATTCATGGCGCGAGGTGAGGCGTCCGTAACTCAAGTGGTTGGAGCGTTGGCTTCCGGCTAAGGCTTCCTCTACTATGCGGGTTCAAATCCTGCTGAACCCCTCGAGTTTTTTCACAATTGAGACAACTCAAATTAATCAAATCAGCCAAACTGGCTAACACATCAGAAATGGCCGCCCCAGCCTCTCTCCTCTTTATCGGTACTTTGCCTATACATTGTTACACGTTACTATGCAACTGCCAGCGAGGGCTCTGTATGAAGTCCAAAAGCACAGACAAGTCTCGAAAACCGGTCGATTAATCCGCATTCACTCGCTCCCTGTTAGTTTATCGACTAAAAATTACTCTGCACGCCCATTGACACGTGACATGAATAAATAGCGCTCCCCAATGTCCCACTCGCTGTAGTGATTCACAGCTGATCCCCTTGGTCCAAAACAAACCAGTTATTACCGAAGGCTGTTAGACTGCCTGCTCTCTTCTAAGTTGACTTACCCCAACGTCTCAAGTCTCCGACAATCGTAAAGTCGTAGCTTCGATCGCATGAGGTATGTATTCCCGCACGCAAGCCCCGCACAGGTCTTTTAGTCATTACAATCGAGTACGACGCAGCTCACCATGGAGCAGGTTGCCTAGTCAGTAATTTTGAGGCGTCCAACTCGGTAACTCTGACCTTTTCTGACAGTTTCAGGCTGCCGTTATTCTCTTCCGAACGATATCCCCTCTTAGATAAAGGGTCTTCCAGTTTACAGTCGACCCCGAACATGCCCCGAAGGCAAGCCTTTTTACTCTCTTTGACTGTATCGGCAAAATTCAGTTAGAATTCGAAATAATCTATGAGTGTAGTTTAGCTGCAAACTGCTTGTTCGTTCGCTTGTATTGGTGGCTAAAGATTATGCTTTTGCAGGTTAAACTACCTTCAAACAGTCTGAAACTGTAATCAGACCGATCACGGGTGCACTACCTGTTTTCGTAATTCAGCTAATCCCCTAGTTATACAATGCCCAAAGTATCCGGAGCAACGTCAATACGGATTTATAAGCAGCCGTCCCTTGTAGGATTCTGCGTCACATCCGCAGGGCTGTAAACGAGCACGAACTACTAAAAGGGATGGAAATGTATAAATCAAAGAGATCTTGGTCAAATTCGATACCGGTGTAGAAAAAAATCAGAAAAAATTGAGCTGTTAGAAGCCACTGGAAAAGTGGCGATGAGTTTAGTCGGACAAGGCGCGCACATAGAAATCGGCAAAGAGCTTATGGTTCATTGGAATGTTTCATTAGGACGGCGGGGAGGGGGGGAGGGTGCATTATAGATCTGGCAGGAAATAGAGGGCGGAAAGGTGCAGGATTTGAAAACCGGAGGCTTGCACAATAGGAAGGATGCTTTAAACGCCAGGAGAAGTATCATCCGGCTGCTACCGATAAGGAATGGCAATCTCAAAAGTCCGAGTCCTCGCTGGATTCATCATCGGAGAGGTAAGCCCTTCGTGAAGTCATGAGATGGTTCAGCGCCTGACTTAAAGTGGCTGCCAGCATGTCCTTATGGTCGTCTCCAGTTACTATCTGCGTTACCGCCGGTTCGGAATGGTCAGTGACCTGAAACGGAGACATACTGTTAATGTATGCTGACAATTCGCCTCGAAGTCCGTAGGATGCAGTGACAACTGAATTGTGATGTGAAACTAAATTATTCGCTAAAAACCGTGCAACTTTCATAACTTTGTAAAAGTTTGATAATTACTCGAATAACAGTGTGAATGCATTTAGGGGAACTTAGAAATAAGTGTGAAAAAACGTAAGAAGTATTAAGTTTTTGTTATGAAATATAAAGTTTTCCTTATAATTCCCAAGTTCCAGAGACGTAACAAGTAGCTATAATTTAGAATAACACATTTATATATTATGTTCATCTTAAACGTTTACGCAACCACTTTCTTCATATAAAAAGCTGTCTAATTTGGTAATATTTGTACAGATTTTCACAGGTGGAAAGCTATTTATTTACTTTCGTCGAATAGAGTCTGACATCGTTTTCTTCGCTTTCAGCGTCTTCATTGATAGATTGCACTTCGGTTCGACTTTTACATCAAAACCTTTAAATTAAGACATATATATATATATATACATATATATATATAAACAGCATCTACGGAAAAAAGTGTTTTTGGATATTAGGTCTTATGACGATGGCCATGTGGATCATATTTACAAATGTCTCAAAACAACAAACCACAGTGTCGATTGCACAGAACGTCCATAAGATAAGTCGGATATTGTTATTCCTAAGATTAATTTTAAAAAAACTGTCTCAAATAGGTTACTTCTTTAAAAAGCGCTTTGATAAGATATTCAGCTGACGAATTTCTGTGTACATTAACTTTTTCCAAGGTAATGTCACCAGGAAATTGGAGACTTTCGACAATTACTTTAAGCAACCTGCAGATAAGCAACTTAATTTGACTGTAGATGGAAGAAGATCCTTTTCTCTTTATAATGGATTATTTTCCGCATAATTGGATTAATTCAACGATCTTGTATAGGCTTGCGAATGCAAAAAAACAGGCCACATATATGGTCTTTTTATGAAATACTTTCTATTCTTCTGCCTGTTCAGTTTCCAAATAACGCATAGTTGACAAAAACATATGTTTTACATGACTTTATTTCAATAAAGCCTTTGCTGAAACGGCAAGGTAAGCTGTGTGGTTTAAAACAAATGCGATGAACTTTTTTGTTACTGCATCTTCTGCGACGGAAATACACAGGCCAGCTAAACATATGTTTAAAAATATAAATCTCAAATGCTTTTGCAAATAAATGCAATTATTTCAATTTGGCTTCACTTGAACTTGAACAATTTTGGAAAAAGTTTTTCCATTCTGGAAGGGATCTCTTCTACACTTATTTGCATATTTTGGAGATCCTCCATAGTATAATCAGCATTAATAAGCATTTAGCTCTCTCTTTCGTAATAGCATAGGAAATTCCTTCAATATGAGACTACTCCTAATTTCGCCAAAATTAATCGCCACTTCTCTTAATAAACCTAACTAATATGGTGATTTTCCTAACTAAAAGGCTTTCACAGAATTCAATCCACTCAATGAATCAAAATAGGGATACCAAATATATACCAAAGTATCAAGTCAAATTTCATCATCAAAGTTGCACGGTCATTAGCCAGTACTGTCTACTTAGGGAGATTTTATGTGATCATGCCTCATTCACCCAAATTTGATAACAAAACGGTCGGATATGGGCGGTCGATGAGTCCAAATCCGCGTCTAAGCATGCTAGAATATGCCCGATAATGCTCATACGCACAATTAATACTTTACAGCAGGAGTTGTGCCGCATCCCTTGCTTAACAGAATAACCATAAGAATATTATCGATCCAGCCTGCCGGTTGGCGACCTTACTGGGCTGCGGGGCGTTCGGCTGAACGTTTAAACAAAAAAGGGGCGTTGGCAGGTCTGACACTAGAACGCGTGTCAGTGGCCAGTGACTAAGGATTTAGCCACTCATTTATGATTACATGCAAATAGGTGAGCGTGGGTTTCTAAAACCAAGGTGACGAAATTGTTTGCAGCATCCGCTGACACACAAAAAAACACGCCGCATGCGGACATCTGGTTGGCGTAAACAATAGGTTAGACCAGTACGCGCAGGTAGATCAGATGCACATCAGAGCTGGCAGCACAAGCCGTTAAAAACGACTCCTTGATGTGAGAGATCCAAGTGTATAAAGGCTGTTAAACTCTGCGGGCGTCAACCTCCAGTCATCTTAACATTGTCTTGTCGTTGAAGCAATCGGCATAAGAGAAAAGAGGGTGCGGAAGATGCTGCGCAACTCCGATCCATTATGAGTTAATTTAAAGGCAAGTTACCGCTACTGAGTCCGCCATGTGGGGTAGCGACGGTGAGCGGACTGACTTACAGAGTTAGATTGTCTAATTCAGAAAATGTGAATAATTTGGTTCGAGGAAGCGGTTTAGCACCCGTTTGAGGTGATTTATTTTGTTTATTGGATTGAGTTGAGGCGCATAATGCTGTTTACTAGAAGATGGTTCGGATCAAATCGGTGTACTGAAGAAAAAGCGGGCCAACCTGGACCAAATTCAAAGTGTCTTTGATACCCCAGCCATTTACTACGCTATTACACCTTACGCATCTAAAACGTTTGTTTATACGTGCTGTACTATAGAACAAACAAATATAATGAAAACTGCTCCAGTATACACAGAAAAGTGACTTCTTTCCCATTCTTACCACCAGGTTTATCCCTAATTTTAAGCTTAATCAAAAACCCTGTAAACTTTCGCATTTTTATATTGACTTAACCTTCGAAAATAAGCAAGTTACCGCTACTGAGCCCGCCTCGTGGGGCAGAGAGGCCTCACCAGACAATGCAGCAGATCCTGTGCTGACTTCCTGAGAGGATAAGTCTTCCAGTGTGTCCCAACGTTAACCCTCATCGCAACCCGAATTTGAAGAATAATTGGCAATTGCCTGGAACTTAGCGCCAGGGTATGCTTACTCCGAGTGGCTTTAGTTCGCATTTCCCGTCAATGGGAACGGCAACAGTAGTTTTTGTAGTGCACCTCATCAATCCCTAGTCCCAGCATTTTGTCTCACGAAAACGGTGGTTATAGGGTTTCATGGGTTGGGAATTGGGATAGGCAGTAGAATATGCTTTAATAATTGCTATATGCATTTTTATTTTACTGTATTTAGAAATGTTGTTGATTTCTATCCGTAGATTTTCCTAATAGGTATTATCGTCTTACATATTGCGGAAAACCCGATTATCAAAATGCAGGTTCCTTTAAATCCCTGAAAAAATAAAAAGGTGGGTAGTCTACTTCAATTTACGTGGGATCCAACTTACCGTTCTGGATTTAGATTAGGATAGTCTCCGGCGCCAAGTGCCGCGCACATCTCCGATTTACATGCGGCAAGGGAAACAAATTCGACTACGTTTTTGCACCTTACAATTAGTAAAATTTCATTCTGTCTATTCTATATCTTCACCCTCCCAAAATCCTATAATCACCGTTTCCGTAGGACAAAATACTGGGAGCAGGGATATATGAGGTGCACTATATAAACTAACTTTGCCCTGAGATCATATCTGGGGTCGTTTTCTGCAGCAAAAATCGTTGTTTTTGACGATTAAACTTTCATTCCGCATACGCTCTATGAACGAGGTGTTCAAACACTAACCATACAAACAACAAACAAAATTACAACCTGAAGTACTACGGGTTATTTAGGGGCTCCCGTGTCATACTGGTCTTAGCCTAAAAACCGTAACTTGGAAGGCTGCCAATTTGCGGGATGGCTCGATCTTGGTGACACTGCCACTCAGTTGGTATCCGAGCCGGTACGACGGTATACTAAGGGGCAGTTCCGGCTACGCCACTCCTCTTCACCGTATACCGCTTCTGGTCTTCTTGATCTAGTCATGGCACAGGGGTCGGACAGGTGAGGGAGGATGCAGCGAAAGTCATCGTCCTACTACGTACGACCCACGATGGTCAGCGTCGTCATCGACGGTCATCGATGTATCAGGGATAATATTCGAACATCCTCTCCTGGGTGGGCAGAACTCATATAAAGTGCGTGATGTGAAGGAAAAGGCCGTGGGATGTGGACTGACAAAAAGGAATGTTGTTCGTAAGCAGAACAACGGTGATTAGAGTTCGAAAAACTAAAGAAATCTTGTCTAGGCACTTCACATCAAATTGTATTCGCGAGTTTATATGAAGTAGCTGAAACAATTATGCTGGGCGCACGCAAAGGCAGTTGGCAACTCGGTCAGCGAAGCAAATGCCGAAGTGGCTGCTCAGGACGGAAAATAAGATACCCAAGAGTTCAATCACAAAGCACCTGGTGGACACCGGACGTCTTCTGCGCCTTGCAGAGGCTCCTGCAATATGGAGAAGAACACGTGAGCTCTGCAAGCATCTGTATCGTGTGATTAACCTCGCATTGTCATGGTGAGGATCGATAATGGACGCAACCCTCAGGCCCGTCTCGATCTACCTCTACCCTCTGCAGGACTGACTGCTATCCCGCGCGTGACAGTTTTAATTACGCTTAGATAACTCCACCCCCTTCACCATGCACACCCAGTAATCAGATCTGCAGTTCATGCTTTATTTACCAATCACGTTTCAGGCCTCTAGGTCAAAGTTTAGCATGTCTAATTAACACTCTTTGATAAATATTGACCGATCGCTATCGTAACTCACTCGTCCCGATAATCCTCATTGTAGAGCCCCGGAGCCAGCCACACAACGGCTAATTATCAAGGCAGATAGCATTGTAGACAGAAACGAGGGAGGCTGGAATGACTATTTCTTGCTCATTGGCCGTCATCAGCCTTTCATACCCAAACCCAATCTGTGCGTTAGACTTCTGATTAAAAGGTCTCGAGTTCGAGCCTCGGATGTTCCACCACTTGGGCCTGGGTATGACTGGCTGACGATCGCTAATAAGCCAGAAATGGACATTCCAGTCTCCCTAGTCTTTGCCGGCAATGTTGTCTGCGCTTAAGTTGCCGTGCGTTCATGGACGAAGACGGCCCAAATGTTATCTGCCTTGTCTTATTACTAGAAAATGGCCATATGCAGATGAATAAGAGGTCGTGACGTCATTTGATTCAGCTTAACTCGTCGCGTTGCGTTGCGTTGTTCACATTTATTCCGGGAAAACAGTGCCTCAGAAGGAAATAAAAGTACCCTTTTCAGAGTGCTCTTATTGAAACTTTGGATTTGGGACTGGAGGTCCATGGGAATCGACGGTGGTTGCGAGCCGCCGTCGGTGCCATCACTCGGTGCGGGGGCGGGTGCCGGTGGCGGTGGTGGGGGAGGTGGTGCAGCACCACCAGTACTGGCGGGACCCCTCGGTGGCGGCGGCCCCACTCGTGCCGGCGGGGCTGTTGGTCGTGCTGGTGGTGCTCTGGGCTGCACCGGTGGCGGGGGCGGGGGCGCATGTGGACGGGAGAAATTGGTGGGGACAGGCGGTGGTGGCATAGTGGGCCGGTTCGGAAACGAAGGCACGGGAGGCGTGGTTGAACGGGCAGGAGATGCCGTCCGGCTGGTCGGTGCGACGACGGGCGGTGGAGGCGCTCGGCTCTTCATTGCATGATTAAACTAGGCGAAAAAGAACAGACAATGGGATGGAGAATAAAGCCAGCAAGAACAGGCAGTTAAGAACTGTTAGGATGACCGAGCACGTCATCCAGACAGACAGTCCGAGATCACGTCGGAACGGGCCAAGTCACGCGACCTTGAAAGGGCGGACATTAGGCCAGGACAAAAAAGGCACGCGAAGTAAGACTGCTCCAGGAGTCGGGTTGCTGCTATCAGTGAGGTCACGCTGAGTACAGATGCACAGGCGCATTAGCGAGTGCTTGCATGACCACTTGGAGAGCCAATGGGGAGCATTTACGGCTGCCTCTTAAATAGCGAGGCTGCGAGCAGAACGGGGACTCTGCTGTTGGATACGCTGCCGACGACACGACACCGTGTTGTCCTAGACGCGAGACTGCTGCCGAAGCGAGACCGACCCCAGAAGGCAAGCTGCAGGACACGGAGAGTTGATGTACTTGTACAACTGACAGTAAAGTACTAGCTGTTATCCTCTCCTGCCTTCTCTTCCTATCTCGTACTGAGGGACATAACCGGTGTTGACACAGAAACGCTCTAGGTTACAAATAGAACGCTTGGTGTGGAGTCTAAGGTAGGATATGTAACCTCTGTTAGCCACCAATAAAACCAGCATTCTGTTAAACTGTAATAATGACAGTCCGGATAGGAAGGGGGCGGGGGAGAGGCTCACCACAGACAAGCAGAAAAATGTGTGCGAGGAATTGCGACGATGCCGTTAGCGACCGCATCTATGGCACATTGAGATCGCAGTACACGCGGACTCTCAACGTTTTCCTTTTGGTCGACCCTCAATGGTCTGTCGACGATGCTGGTGGGTTATTCTGCCCTCGTAATATTGCCGGTGGACTCTGCAATCAGCAAACGAATATCTGGCGGCATCTTGCAAAATTCGACGCTGATCATCTTGATCTCTATGATCTTATCCCCGTTTCGACTCTAGCCTACAGATGATGACCGAGATGGGGACCCCTGTCTCGCCTCCCTGACGGGTGACCTATAGCTATAGCGGTGAAAGGTAGCCCCTGCCGCTACGGGATTTCTCCCACGACACGGAGCGTGTCGAACCCTTACAGGCTCTCGTAAATATTTTCGTCCCTGACTAAGTCATACGAGTAATCTTGACCAACAAGAGTCCATTTCAACTTTGTTTAATGAAATTAAAACAGGCAAGATGCGGACGAAATTCGATGTTTCTTGATATAGGCGGCTCCATCGCAGCCGTGTGTTTAATCACACTTGGCTCAATTTACCAGCCCAGTCTACTGCAACATACGAAATCCACAAATTCTGACACGGAAAGCTGACTGCCCAAGCAGGATTTCTTAAACAATCAACCTAGAATCCACTAGATGACTACCAGGCATGCTTAATTAATAAGGGACATTAAATAATTCCGTTCACGAAGTTATGGAAAAATCGGCGGCCTCGGTGAGATTAAAATCCACCAAGGAATTTCTAGCGCTATTCAATCCACAGGTCAAAACTTGTGCGCGTTCTGCTTTAAGTGAAAAAAAAAATAATCCAAGCAGGAAGCATTTGAAACAAATTTCTTCTAGAAAAAACACTAACCTTTGCGTCCATGGAAATCAGATGATAGCAGGTAAAAGAAATTGCATTGTCTTCGAAAAAATAAAACAGAAATGAATTCATCCTAACAAAAATGTGCGCGAGTGCATGGCGTCTTGCGCCATAAAACCCGTTAATAAACCTGCGTAACTACAGTTTATGTCACAAGACGGATAATTAGAAGGCGTTCGCTTGTATTATCCTGAAGAAACTGATGCTGATACTGAAATCTATACATCGGAAACCGGCGACATGCTGTCATTTGTTCGTGTCACGCCTTATTATTTAGATGCGTAAAAAGTCCGCATTTGCAGTTGATTATGAAGGGATATGCAAAGTACCAGCCGAAGGATTGCCGTGTGAGTCGTAATAAGAGGCAAGGATATGGTATCTAGCCAAGGTGATTTAATACGCAAAGCCCGCTAGTACGTTTAGTTAAGTAGGCGTTGTTCGATTAAGGTGTTCTTCGGGTTGGGGTTATGGGCCTATGTCCTAAGGCTCCATCCGTATGACCTATTACTAAGGTTATCGTGAGGCGCGTTCCGCGGATTACCTACTGCCGACTCGAACTCCCTACCATAAAATATAGTGTTGAAAATCATACCTGCTGGATGTGACCGCTCGCTCGGGTGTCTTAAAAATCAGTTGAGCTCATATTCCTATCTTTTATGCTTATTAAAAAAAATAGGATGCATGTCACGTACTGCTACAATCATATGAATATATAACTAGAATTGAAATATTTGCATCCCAAGATATTAATTATGAGAATAAGACTTTCTTTGGAAAATGTCCAATTTTATTTCGTGAATTTTCGACACGGACCAACCGGTCGTCGACAGACGTGGAAAACTGTGCACAGTTAGGCGGGTGAAATCGATCCAAGTGAGATAAACGCAGGTTGAAGCGTGGCATTTGTAACTCAACTGGGAGAGCATCTACCAAATCTCCTAAATAATGTTACTTTGTATTCGTTAGGTGGAGAAGTAAGCCTTTTGCAAATTTCGAAGGTGTCATCCATGCCCAAAAATAGGATAATAGGACCACTCTTGGAATTGCCTGTCCAAACCGTTTGTCATACTACTCAAACGCTTAATCGTATACAGGTGCTGCAGACAAAAACCCCATGTGACCCCGGCAGTGTGAAACCGGTTCAATAAATGAAAGGTGGACAGTAAACAGACTTTGGTGAAGGCATTGGATGTTAGTGCGTGCTGGCTTAAGTGCAGAAGTCGAATGACAAAGTTCAGAGCGCAGTCGGCCGTCTCACCGTCAGAATGTGTGCGTGCGCTTATATGCTGAGTGCGTGTTTGTATGTGACTTAACGCCCAGAGAAGTCAGCAGTCAGCTACGACACCCACACTACAAGGTTGAACAAGCAACTAAGCGGCGGCCAGGTGTGAAAGCTGCTGATATTTTTCAGAACGGTTGTTGAGAATGCAATAATGCACAACGTAAGGAAACACCGAAGTCGGGCTATTGAGATAACTATTAACAGTGAATCCGCAATCGTTTTTCTTGTCCATTTCTAGACCAGGGTCTAGTGCTGATGACTTATATGTTGTATGGCAACTAGGATATATAGAGCCCAACCGGAGAGGCAAGTTCCGTCACCGATCGGTGAGCGTCTGCCTACCATTGAAATATCCGTATCCCAAGACATATAATTATTCAAAAGTGAAGTTCTTTGGAAACGAAATATCTTTTATTGCGTACATTCTTCAGTCTGGTTCCCCAACTCGGCATTAGACAAATAAGAGAGATTCTATGATTCGCCAGTGTAAGCGGCACCTGTATTTCATTATCTGGTCGATAGTGGCTGTTTGTGCTTCTACCTGAACTTAAGGTATTTGTGATTGGCATCTAAAGCGATATGCCTGTTAATACATGCCTCGTCTGAGTGCAGGGCGCCTTTAGGAATGCGCGGTCCTTCGAAGTCTGGCTGGCGCTAACGGTTTGGATTTTCTCCCACACAAATTTGTGTGCAGTGTGTGAATAGCAACCTTGGATATGTCGTCTCGTCTTGTCTCGTCTTCTCACTGATAACCGGTGATCATGTATACGGATGGATAGAGCAACAGTAATGGCGGATGGCAGTAGACTAACAGAGACAACAAATGACACAGTTAGCTGATCAGGCAGATTTGTACAGCGCATTAGCAAATATATCTTCTTCTGCACGACAGGAATGAAGCCCGAAAGAACTACACCAGAATGAAGAGTAAGCCCCTAATGGCGTAGAGGCGTGTTGAAAGCTGTACATATCGAAACCAAAGCACAGAATGAACTGCAAAAACAGAAATGACACTTCTTGCAGCATGAAAGACAGAAATTAATTCTCCATAATCGTCAGCAACGACCGCAAACACGGCTTCTGTCGGTCAACCCTCTGGTGCGCCCCCTGCTTCCGTCTCCTACAGAGAATTGGATTCGCAGGTTTCTTCGTTTTGCAGCTCAGCGTGCAACAATATTTGTTGGTGCTCGCAGACTCAAGTTCCGGCAATGCGTTATGCTGGTTGCCTTCCACTGCGTCAGGTGTTTGCGTACGGTTTAGGATGGATGGTTTGCTAATTACACGTCTAGAGTCTTATTGAGGCTGTGGTGGAGAGTCAGCAATGTTGTCCGACTTCATTGTTGGATGCCCACTGCCTTAACCTCAGGCAACTTCCCAAGTATTTGTCGTCAGGGTATACAAGTTGGTCCCGAATGAACGAAAATGTTCGCGTTCCAGGTATTTGCATAGACAAGTTGGGTTCACAAAGTTGTTGTGCGCAATTTTTAGCTCTTTTTTGCTTAGTTTAATCTCGACAATCTCGGATAAATTCTTTAAATATGCGGAAGGGTTTGCCAGTTTGTTGGTTTTTGCACTTCCGTTTTTGTGGCTCTAAAAATAACCTTTAATTTGAACTGTTGTTGCCGTATGCATCGAAGAACGTAATCCGGAGGATATCACTTTTGGGAGAAATGTTGGAGAATGTATTTTATCACGATTGAATAATATCGGAGTGGATATCTTTACAACAAACTAATGTAGGAAGTGTTCCGTCGGTCTTCCTCCGCACGCGCACATCCAAAATAGGAGTTTTTCGACGGCAAATCTAATTCCTGGAAAAGGAGTGTTGAGTTTTTGACGGAGCAATTTTCAGTTGCGCTCTTTCATCAAACACAAATGTATAGTCTAGGTAATGCATCCGAAGTTCCGGATCATCTGTGGGCAAGACTGTATCTTCTAATTCCTGCATGACAACATCCGCCAAGAAGCTGGATATAAGTGACCTCATAGATACACCTCCTAGTTCTCAATGCTATTTCTCAGTAAATAAATGGTTTGCTTCTAGGCAAAGATCGAGGAGTTCAAGCGGGACAGCCGCAGGTACATCGGCAACTTAGGTGTGTAGGAGTTATGCAGTACAAGTCTTTGCAAAGTCTAGATAAATGAACGTGAATAAAGGAATAACGTCAAAGGACACCATGATTTCGTCCATTGCCAAGTGAAGGACTTTTATATCATGTAGGAAGTGCAGCTAGCCTTCAATAGAGGTTTCCGAATTCTTTGTATGTGGATGGAGTTGACAAAATCACCACTTGGGAATCTCCTAATTTTGTGCACCAATTAAGCAGAGTGTTAGTCGCAGTGTAATGCCAAATTTGTGATGCTTTAAAAAGCGCTTATATCTTGACAATCGTTGGTTTATTCTGTTTCAAGGATTTTGGTAGAACTCTAAAAAGTAATTTTGTTCCCATGAGATGTCTCAATACTTTCTCAATGTGTGAGTTCTGTTGTTTTGCAGGGTTGATAGTTAAAGGCGTGAAAGTAGAGCCGTCTATTAAAACTGACGTGGTCTTTCCAGTGCAGTCAGTCTTGTTAAAACAGCAGTGGAATCTGATTTGTCAACTAATAAAAGTATAATGCTCTTATTTCTTTCAGCAACTTCAACGTTCCCTTCTCGTCACAGGTTAAGTTAGCAAAGTCTCTAGGTTCTTCAAGGTTTGAACCGTATTATTTCGAATTGTCAGTCATTCGTCCTCTGACAGGATAGCTACAGATGGATTGGATTCGAAACTAGTAAGAAATTCTACGTAATTGCAATCGGACGGGTTGTACTTTTTTCCTTTGTTGTGATTAGGACTTTGAGGGACAAGTTTATAACCTTCTTCAGAAACGCAGCAGTGTCGTAACTTTTATCAGAATTGATGGTACACATTTTGGCCGAAATTTTCATTTTAATGTTGAGACAAACGTAGAATTTCAAACATATTTGCAGGAAGTCCGTCCTTACAAATTTCGCTGTGTCCTTCTTTCCGTTTTATGAACTTTGAAGCTTGTTGTAGATATCAGATATATAAATTCTGAACAACTCTTGGCCATATTCTTCGGCAACATGATGGCCTCGAGTAGACATATTTGCGGAATTCACTATTGCCAACTTAGACGGTATCTTTTTGCTTCGGCATCGGTGTAAGAAAGATAACTATTCCTGCGTTAAAATTTCGCGAATCGCACATTTCTCCCATCTTCGCATTTACGTATTAAATATTGGCATCCCAAGAGACATAAGCATCAACAAGTGAATTGCTTTTGTAAGGAATGATTCGTTCTGTACATTTTCGAGCCTGTTCCCCCATCTCACCTTAAGGCAAATTAGAGACGCCGAAACCAGTTCACTTAAATCGATGCCTAATGCAGGATTCTACGCTTAGCCAATAAGCGTCACCTGCATTTAATCATCCAGTCGATATGCGCCCGTCTGACCTTGAGAAATTTCAAACTGACATCCAAATCGATATGCCTGTTAATACGCGCCTCGCCTGAGTGCAGTGCGCCTTCAGGAATTCGCGGTCCTTCCTAGTCGGGCTGGCACCGACGATTTGGGTTTTTTGTCATGCAAATTTATGTCTTACGTTCAGTGTGCGCATGGCAACCTGGGATATGTGGCCTTGTCTCCTCACTGATAACTAGCGCTCTTGTATGCGGATGGATAGCACAACAGTGATGAAGGTGCGGAGGAGACTAGAAAAGACAGCACGTTCGATTTTTGAATGATACAGTAAGTTAATGTGGCGGGTTTGTCCAGCCCATTAGCTATTATATCATTGCCTGTGCGGCAAGAAGGAGACCCGCGAGAACTACATCACAATGAAGAGTATGTTTTTGATGGCGTAAAAGACGTGTTGAAAGTTGGACACATTGAAACCAAATACAGAGTATGCAGCAAAAACAGAAAGGGCACGCCATGCAGCATGAGAAACAGTGAATAATTTTGGATATCTGGCCGTAACGACCGCAAGCAAAGCTTATTTTGATCGAGGCTATGGATGCGGCCTCTGCTTCTGTTCCCTGCAGAGAGTGTGATTGGCAGTTGTCATCGTTGTTGACGCTCCAAATGCATCTGTGGACGTTTCAGGATGGATGGCGTGGTCATTTCACCTCCTGAAGTTTTATTGAGGCTGTGATGGAGAGTCGGCAATGTTGTTCGATTTGAGCATGTCGGCTCCTCAACCGACGCAGCATGAAACAGCATACACGACACCCCCTCGGGCAACGTAACACACCAATCATACACCACTTGAACTTGTTCCAAAATTTGAAAAAGTCAGAATTCCGGGATAAGAATTAAATTTCATGTTTTGCTGACCGGAATAAATTTGTTGGTTTGCTGATGGATAAAGTCAGTATACGCTTCGACAAAACACAGCCGGCCCAGCTGTCCGAAACGTCTGTCTGTGAGTTCTGTTCACATTAAATTCCGTCCACAGGTGCCTTCCGCCTTTTACTTGGAGTGTTCAAAGTAAAAATACTACTTAGATTCTAAAAAGCAAAACTGCACTTGATTGGTGTACAATATGCAACTTATGCTTAATTGCAAACGAAGGAATTCATCTTCACGTAATGCAGCTCACTAATAAATATGGGCGGCATGATGCAGAGAGGGAAGTGAATATGCACATGCTAAACCACTCTTCGCAGGTTCTGCGCATATTGGATGAATCAAAATTGTGCTGAGGAAGATGCTCAGCTCTGCAAGTTAGGGAAGGGAAAGCTACAGAGGTAAAGTAACCTGAATACCTTATAAGCTCAATCACGTTCCAGATGATGGTCATATTTAATCTCAGAAAGACTGATCTTACGAGGATAGTTCGTAGTATAGTTGGGAGGGTGCGTTGCAGAAAGGCACGCCAACCGGTGAACTAAGTTGGCATGGTGTGTCTGACAACAGGAAGTAACAATGGTAGGGAGCTTTCTCTGATCATCATGTTGCGTTCACACTCGAACACCGCCAGCGGCCGAATGGCCGCTAGTATTGTATGAAAATTAGAAGACGGGGAAGGTAGGAGAGTAGGCAGATTTAAATAGATAATTAGAACCAATTTTAAAAAATTCGGCGACCTCTGTGCCGTTAACTACCGTAAAAAGGTCGTTGGACGATACAGAAAAATTTAAAAAATTGACTACCCCATTAAACATGAAGACAGAAATTTGAAGCGGTCAGAAAGAAGCTCCTTAAAGGACCAGCATCCTGGCACGGCTAAAAAGACTTGAGATTAGACTGCACGATAATCATTATTGCAGCCCTACATAAGGTTGTTTTGTGAGTGATTACCAGTCTTTCACAAATTGCTGCCTATTGCTTGCAGCGCTCACCATATTGTAGTTTATCCCTGTGATGTACATTTTAAATATTAAATTTACCAAAAGCTGCTCCAACATTTGTGGCAAAGTGAATTCTTTGCTCTCTCACTGACGGTTCACTCTTCAGTGTCAGGGAAGTCAAAAACCGGTCAAACTTTCCAATTTTATCTTGACTTAGCCTTCGAAAAAGGTAGAGTTCGAAGGTTATCGACGTCGAAATATCTAACTAAATCGTTTTTTTCAGGAGGCGACTTTTTATAATAAAGAACATTCATTTATAGTAGGCAGATTTATTAGTGGCTTCTGTTGCCGAACTTAATTTCCCTCAAAATGTGTTGATATGTTTGGGGCATACTAAAACCATAAAAACATAAACATAAACATAAAAAAACTTGCCCAGAAATTCCCTATTAGGTCAAAGTTTTTAAGAGAAATCTTACTTTTACGGTTTTGGTAATCATGTAAAACACAGTGTGTGTTTATAGACAATTGACGGACAACACTAAAAAATCGTAAATTTTACCACCATTTAAAGAATGACCTGAAACTCGTTGTAATCGAAAACCAGAAGAGATTACAAAGAAATTTGACGGAAAGAAAGTTCTCTCAATGTACACAAAATGGTGCACTAACGATTGCACCTGGCCATTGCATTTACATTTACTAATCACTGACTGGCAGGTCGACACGCGAGCTTACTCCTATGACGTCACAATTAGGCGAAAATCTGGTTGGCTTAGTCCAGCATAGGTCACACAATGTAACAACGCAAAACATTACTGACAATTCTCGTGAAGGCATGTTGGAACACCTCACTGAACTTCGGGCTACGTGGTACTGGCTGCACGTTATCTTGCGTATAATATGTAGGCATGTGTATCCGAAAATTTTTCAAAAGGAGTGCTTGCAAATTTAATTCTACCGGTGCTGCATTATTCATTCGACATTTTTCATGAACAGGTTTCCTCTATGTTGACAACTTAAGTTTTATTGGTAACCGCGACTTTTTTACTTTTTTGCTCTACAGAGATGTGAATCTGCTAACGCCTGCAACCTTTTAGACAACAGCCAGACTGTCCGTTCATGACCTCTAAAATATGTTTAGCTCTGCAGACGAAGTAGATGTATTCGGTGCGAAAATATGTATGCACTTATGAAACGGAAAGGGTACAAGACAACGGAGAATCTTTTAATGCAAGAAAAGGTGGATTTTGTATTCAATAATCACACTGAAAAATCTAATAAAGACGTATGTCGTTTGAAATATAACCGGACCAGCAGATGAATACTGTGTTTTGTAGTAGTCCATTGTTCCTTTCTCTTAACCGCTCTCCTTCGTTAAGTAACCTTATATTTTAACTTAAATGAGTCATTTTTGAGTTTTTCATTTTCTCAAATTCTAGTTTTGTCATAAAAAGTAATAACGTACTGTAATGTATGTGTGCGCATTTACTCTTTCACTTACTCCTGTTGAGCAGCATATATTGGCCGAAAAATAAGTCGCCGTGAGCCTGGATAAGTGAAGGTGAAAGTAAATCAAGCTCGAGTTCTATTTTTTCACACCTTGTCGATAAGAATCACCGACTTGATCCTAATGAAGCCTTTCAGGTTGTCTGCTGGATACCTGCTAACTCCTTCAAAAGCCAAAGCCAACGCGTGGTGGCAACAGCCGAGGCAGTGACTATACGGCCAGCAAATCCAGTGCTGTGTTGCCTAAAGACGCTAACACAAGCACTATCATTTCCGTGCCGACGCCAAGTGGCGATCAAATATCGGCCAAACTCACTGATGACAGTTTTTCCCATCATGGAAATAAAAGTTATTTTTACTCCACGTACCCGACCCAGGACCAATGCTCACAGCCTATCCTAATTTCCTCTCCCCCCCCCCCCAACACAATGACTTCTATCTGCAAGCCGCGTGAAACGATGAGTTGTACTCAAAAGACACCAAGTAAGCCTGTCCGACTGTTTTACCTTCAGTATCTATACAATTGTACTAATCGGATGATGAAATGCTGAAAACGCATGCTTGCAAAATAGACTTTGAAAATTTAACAATGGAAATAATGCATATTGTACCTTCCTCCGTGGGTATTCGTTCTTGTCCTGCTCCCATCCATTTGACAGTAACATAACCATCTTTCTCCTTCTTTAACACTAGACGCATTACCTTGCCGTGTATACCCTTGGCATTATCGTTAATCTCAATTACTTGACATTTTATATTAGTTAACACCATATTGTTTATCCTATACTTGATTGTTCCCCATTTTGGTGGTTGCGCCCCTTTTTATTTCTCCTAAACCCCTATTTTATTCGTTTAAATGTCCTACACTGGGCCCGCGAAGATTGACATTATCTCGCTGTCCCGGACTTGGAAACTTTGTGTGTAAGAGTACTATTTATGTTTTTCCTTATCACCAAGTATAGAACCGTACTCGACTTAACGATACTGTTATCGATTTAAGGGAGATCGCGTCTACTCAAGTTAACAAATAAGAACCAGGCCGGCCTTAAGCATCTGGTTAATTATAGAATCCGAATATTCTAAACATAGTAATTAATAGACTAAAGTAAGCACCATCGTTACTTTTACGCTGTAAAAATTTCGGACAGGCAGCGTGGGTAAGTTTTGTGAAACGCATGCCATTTCGTGAGTTAACTCAAGTAATGTAAATTTATCAAACAAATGGACACAAAAGATTACAATAAGTTGACTCACTTTCTTTATGCCAATATTTTTGGCGATGAACTGGGCGGCAAATTCAGTGTCCTCTGCGGTGTTAAAGAGACAGTGCAGATTGTTGTCCTTTAGGAACTCCTGCAGCATCTTCTCATCTAGCACAGACATGTCGAACTGTTGGGAGTCCTTATTGAAACCCATGTGCTGGACATGCCGGAAGTTGGTCGGCGCGCTGATAGTGATGGCTTTCTTCTGCTGCAAGAGACAGTTAAAAACATTTAAAAAAGGTAGCTAAAGGAACAGACGCTTACACAAACACCCCACACAAAGACAACGGGTACGTTCATGAGAGGCAAACGAATCTTAAAATGGCCAGACGATGAGAGCGAGCAGGAAGCGAGTAAAGCGTTAGAATCAGAGCCCACGGGGTTAGGTGAGACTGAGACCCACATAGGCTGGGAGCTACTGCCTAATGACGAAGGAAAAACTTACTTCTACTTTAACCATCCGGCCAAGTAACGGGCCCGGTAGGGAGGCACAGAGAGATACGGGGAAAGAAGGAAAGTAATAAATAAATTAGGCACAGGGGGACAGATGAGGCTGAAAATATCAAAAGTTAGTAGCACCAGTCCCTGCGACCGAATTAGAAAAGTAGAGTAAGCCAAGTTGAACCTTAGGCTCATGGCTGTGTTATTGCTAAATAGTAAACTATCTTACCTTGTGTCGTAAGTAGCAAGTGACAGCCACATAAACAGATGACGCTAGTCATTCTATACATTCTTCGAGATGTGGAGTTCATATTTTGGTTAAAGAGAAAAACGAAAATTCGCGGGGCTTTGCTGCAGTGGATTCTGAATTATTGCGAGCTATTACGCACAATAGCGCAGTTGCTATAGGTTACAGTCACCAGAACAGTCCTAAGATTCCAAGGTAATGAGGAAATCATTCGTAACATGTTTCCGTGTTGTGTTCAACGAATCGCGTCGCCTCCGAATGGCTACCTATCTTCGAGCAAAACCAGTGGAGTCTTCTGCGTCTTATCCGAAAACATTTTCAGGTGGGTGCCGAACACACAAGTTCAAAAAGAGCCATGTTTTAAAAAGGATCTGGTAGCTTTTTAAAGGAAAACGAATTAAGCCAGAAGGGTCAAAAGAATTTACTTTCGTAAGAGTTCACTGCTGCTCGATGGGACGACGATTAAAGGATCCACAAACAGCGCAATGCAATCGACTTGAGCGTGAGAGCAGTACAAACAAGTGCACACCCTGTGCCAAAGTCTCGTTTACAAACACTCACTCAAAGCACACAGTTGCAAATGTGAGGACGGACACAACTAAGGGAGTGCTGAATTGCATCGAGCTTTTACACAAAGTCAGTATGTTTTGCTTACAACAGTGGCCCTTAGTCATATCAGCGCCACTTTTTGAAGTCCAAAGGTTTCAGGATGATGAGTGAAGAGTGAGTGAAGGGTGTGCAGGTCTTAAAAGGCAAACATTAAGGTGAATACCGAAGCGAGACGTTTTGTGCATACGATCAGAAGGTAGCCGAAAGGGGGTGAAATTTTCTGACTTGAGATTTCAACTGAGACTTTCTTTAAAAAAATAAATAAATTACCCTTCTGAAGGCATCTGTGCTTACAACCTACACATATGCAGGAGCCGATTTTGTGTTGTAAGTTTACGGAATTCCATTTTATAGAGAGAGGGGATAAGACGCTAACAGACTGGAAATCTTAAGTGTGGGTGAAAGGGGGTGGTAAATAGTAGAGTATTTCGACAAAATAAATGCGATTTAGGACACAACAGAGGCAGAAAAATTGGATGTAACATTGAAAGACATAGAAATGACACGATGCCGTAGAGTAAGCAAAAATGAGGGGACGTTGTAGGAAAGCCAAAAACCAAAAATCCAAAAATGTAAATATGAGATTACGTTTTGATTGAAGGCTTCTGGACAAACGATTAATACTTTCTGAGGTTAAGGGTAAGCCTACTCTCATTCCAGGCGAATTCTACACACATACATACCACTTTAGATGTTGAAGGATTATAGGCCCGGGGTACTAAAGTTAAGGTGAAAAACGGTTTGCTCCAGCATCTCACCCCAATCATTAAATCAAAGTAAGGTTTGTACACAGAATATACGGCACATCTGTTTTAGGAGGTCGCTGACATCCCATGGACTCATAATTGGTTGTGGTTATTTTTAGGAGTGGTACGAGTTTACTATAAATTATATGTCCTTGCCGCAGGTTTATCTACATGGTGAGATGCAATAACTAGATGATACCTACGAAAGTGCGCTTACCTTCTTGCGGAAACCGGGCAAATTGAAACCGGACTTGGCTGGTTCTGGGACCGGTAGCTCCAACACATGCATGGGATTTATTTCTGGCTGGCTGTCAGATTTTACCATGCCACTGCTGTTTGTCAAGGTGGCCGGTTTTCGGGAAAATTTGGCCAACAGGTCAGAAAATTTTTGCTGGAAGGTGCTAGCTTCCTCCACGTCAGCAAACGCCAGCCCAAGGGGAGAACGATCGCCCTGGAGTGTGTGAAAGTTTGGCCTTACAGCAGTATACTGCATCTCCAAGAAAATGGCCTCCTCGTGGAGCTTTGATGACTTCTAAATGGAAGAGCAGGCAATGAAGGCACTAGTTCCAGGACGCGTCAAACACGAAACAAACCTTCAGATCGTAGACGCGGATAAAGCAGGCTTTTTGGGAGCTATCCTCCTCAATAGTCGCCACTCCGCTATGGAGCTGACGCCAGCTATCAGTGCCGGCAGGAACGTGGACACAGACAACGGCTGCACAGTCCACCACAGATTTGCCATCCAAGCATGCACGAAGCCGTTGTCTGTCCTCCTTCGAGAGTAATCGGCAGACGATAGGCCTTTCCGTGGCCGGTTTCGGCGGCTGAAGAACGATAATGCAGGGGGTGACTACCAGGTACAGAAAGAGGCAACAGGGGGGAGAAGGGTGTAGACCGTAGAGTCCCCCACTTAGCCTACCGACCAACTTGTCTAGTACCAGCATTATTTTCACCAAATATTAGTTATTGACACAGGGTCGATGTATGGCTCTGTGACATCGTCATGTCTATCTTACAAAATGACGGAAATGTATTCGGGACGTATAACACCCTGAAGTGACCTTCGGTTGTTCTAAGAGTCGCCAGCCAAAAATATATCATATTTCGTTAATCAAACAACCAGTAAATGAAAGTTCGGCGGTCGGTTTCGAAGACGTGCACCGCGTGTTCAAACGACCTGAAGGCAATCGCACTAACTTAAGCGTGGATTGGTTTCAAGAGGTAGCAGATTTGTGTTGCATCTACCGCACTTCCTCCATCAACTGGGCTTAGTGTCATGACCAAGCCAAGAAGGCTGCAGGGAGGAAAGGGCGTAGGGGTCTGAGGCCGCCCTTAAGCGGACCATCACACCTGAATCATATCTCACGAAGTGGCAGTGACATAAATGCCACATTCAGAAGGGGCCATTGCAGCCTGACTCTCGGATCACCAGTTGGCCACTCCGCACAGATACACGTTGGACTGGCTGCGAGGTCTGAGCATGATTGTGAAGTAACAACCTTCCAAGCTCCGGCACTAAGTGCATCCTGGTAGTTTGGGGCTCGGATTACGCAGCAGACGCGCCAAATGGAGGATTCAAGGATCATACCTTCGTCCCAAGTGAGAGGTGTTGACTCTGAAAGTGGTATTTTAGTTTTGCACGTGACCGTGTATGAAGATGGAGGTGCGGAGGGACGTGACAAAGCACGGTAGATTCGCGATTGACCGACACGTGATGTGCATGTACAAAGCTTTGCATCCCGTAAGTAAAATAAATCCGAAAACAACAACGAAAAGGGCTTACTTGGTCATAAGACTTTTCTCGGTCATTCAATTAAGTGATGCTGATCCGAAAAGCAACTGTTTGGTTAAATTATCTAGCTGTTAAGAACTGGTAAAGAACACGTTACGGCAGGATAGCTGAGGTAAGTTAAATATTTATCCATACAATCCCACCTATTCCAAAACGAATTGATAAATGACAAGGTACTGATGAACTGCGCAGTGTGCACGCATAACCCTTTTTTCGATCGCAAGGTCGGTCGAGGATATGGCTAGCTGGAAATAGTGTGAAAAGGTGCAAAACAATTGGTTCCTCAGTCTTCCACACCTGTAGTTGTACTTGTTTGTTATGGCTGTGATCATGCCTGATCTAGCCGGCCTCAATGATGTCACGAACGGTACTTCTCCATGCGTGGCGATTGGCGGCAGTGGATCTCGAATGCTCCACCCAGTCCCTTCTCCAGCGACGGAGGCCGAAGATAGAAGGTCCAAGAACTGCTTCCATGTCTTGACGGACGGTGTCTAGCCAAGTCTTCAGTTGCCCTCCTCTTCGACGTTTCCAGGTGGGCTGCGGTGCCGGGTCGAGGGCAGCATAGGTGTGTGTTTTGTAGCCCATAGTTGGATCAGGAATCTCCACCGGAATCCAAACTGGGAGTAGTTGGGAGACGGAGAAAAGCCACGACCTCGACCGGCTTGAGCCAAAGGTCCGCGGGAGTGAGGTGGATGCCTGGCCGAGAGCTGCAGGCGAACAGATGACGGCAGTCATGCAGCGAGACGCCGCAGTCGGGACAGCAGTCGGGTATGGATGGGTCGAGCCGGTGCTGGTACTGGCGAAGGAGCATGCAGTAGCCACTGCGTAGCTGCACCGATTACAGCGAGTGACCCTCGGGAGATGTCGTTCCGAGGCCGCAATCGGAGGTGGAAAGCCACCCAAAAGGACCGGGGGACGGTAACCTCGTTTCTCCTCGACAATGATTCTTTGGTGGAGACGCTGAAAGCCTGTCTTGGTGGCAGAGCTATCAACAGGTAGATCCGCAACAGCTGCCTTGTGGAGTGCTCGAATAGACGGCCGGACGTTGCGGCAGGGCTCGGGAGCGGTGCAACGTTAATGATTGGGATGGCCGGGTTGCAAACAACTCCACCAGTACTGCTGGCTAAAGAGTGTTGTGATATGCGACCGGTAGAACACAAGCCTCCGCATGAAGAGGATCTATAGGCGACATTTTATAGCAACCCGTGATCGTGCGGAGGGCAGCGTTTTGGGCTGACTGGAGGCGGCGGAGGCTGGAAGAGCTCATCGTAGGAGACCAGATTGATGCCGCATAAGTGAGGTGCGGCTTGGCCAGCACCTTGAAAGCAGTCGACAGAGTCTCTTTCGCTCAGCCCCAGGATGTGCCTGCTAGAGCCTTGAAGACCTTGGTGCAGCGGCTTACTATGCTTGCGGTCTCCCTGGCATGGTCTGCGAACGTAAAGAGCGGAGCAAAACGCACGCCAAGGAGTTTGGGCTTGTGGACGAGCGGTAAGGACGCCCCATTGACGGTGATGACTGGGTGACGATTAAACTCCTTCGGATCAAGCGTAAAAACAGTTACGGACAACTTGGCTGCCGAGATCGTCATTCCGCGCTGGGTGAGGAAGTTTTCGACAACAGGCATGAACTCCGTGAGGAGCTGTGCAGCCTGATCGATGTCATGGTGCCGGCAAAAGAACGTAACATCGTCCGCATAGGATACCACTTGCACAGGTACCCGGGGGAGTGGGAGCTCTCGCATGTAGACGTTAAAGAGCTTCGGGCTGAGCACAGAGCCTTGAGGGACGCTACAGGTCTGCTTACGGGGCTTAAAGAGAGCACCCCGGAAGAGGAAACGATCGTGACGGCAAGGATGTAAGCCGCCAACCATCGGAACAGGCCAGTCGGGACGTTCAGCGAGACCAAGTCCTGCAGGAGCTGATCGTGGCGGACGCAGTCAAAGGCTCGTGACAGGTCAATTGAGACTGCCACGGTCCGCGAAGCGGGTTTCTGTTGATTGAAGCCCTCGAGGATAGCGTCGCTGAGCTAGAAAAGCGCCGTTGTAGTCCCGCGACCCGATCGGAAACCATGTTATTGGCAAGATAGTTCCGCCACAGACGTCAGAATTGGGTGGATGAGCCGTTCCAGGATCTTCGCCAATGGACTGAGGAGGGCAATTGGACGATAAGAGGTCGCTAGGCAGGGGTCCTTACCCGCTTTGACCAGGGGGATAGTGATCGACTGGCGCCAGCAATCAGGGATGATTGAAGTTCCCAGTGAAAGGTTGAAGAGAGCGGCAAGGTAAACAGCCACCTTTGGTTCGATGCAGCGCACATGGATAGGCGCCAGACCATCTGGTCCTAAAGCTTTCGAAGCTCTCATTTTCTCGACGGCGGTGAGGATGGCATCAGCCGAAAAGGAAATGTCTGGGGGCGGGGCTTTATGGAGGAGGCGAAGAAGGGGGCGCTGGCTTTTGGGACTGGGCGCCGAGCGGGGCGAGAACAGCTTGTTCATCTTCGCGGCGATCTTACCGTTGTTGGAAATGAACTTGCCGTCCCCGAAGCTAATAGACTGGTTTGATGTATCAGCCCGGGGTTTGATCAGGTTGCGTAAAAGCTTCCAAGTGGCAGCTGAGTTGCCGCTGAAATTGCAATCTGAAACTAATTCATGCCAGCGTTGGCGTTTGCCATCGTTGATAGCCTTAGTGATTAAGCCATTTAGTTCGCCAACGCGCGGGTCACTGGCATCACGCGCTCGTATTTCGTCTCTCTCTCTCTCGTTCCAGGCGGGAGGCTTCGGGAAGATAGTTAGGACGAAGAAGAGAAATGCGGCCGTTAGGGATGTGGTGACTTGCTGCAGCCAGGAGTAGTCGACGAAGGGCTCGCTCCGCCATGTGGACAAAGGTGGGAGGCGGTAGGCCATCGATCTCGGCTTCGCATTCGGTCGTGAACGCTGCCCAATTGGCTTTCTTGAAATTAATGAAGTGCCGGTTTGGGGCCTTGATACGCTCGGCGGCGGTGGCCAATTCGAGCACAATGGGGAGGTGGTCGCTACCCAGGCTGATTTCCGTGTTCCACATGGTGGAGGCTACCAGACTGAGACTGGCGAGGGAAACATCGGGCGATCTGGAGGCGCCGTTGGTCGGGAGCCGCGTTTGGCTGTTCTCGTTGAGAACGGCAAGGGGGCGTGTTCTATTTCATCAGCCAGAGCTTCTCCGCGGGGGTCGGCTGCCAAGTTAGAGCACCACAGGTCATGGTGAGCGTTGAAGTCACCTAGCACCAGACGGTCTCCAGAAGGTAAGTAGGGAGCGATAGAGGCGGTGAAACCGGGAGAACAACTGGAAGTTGGAGGGATGTACACGTTCACGACGGTTAGCGGCGCCGGGCCAATGTCAAGGGAAATCGCCAGTACTTCCGTGGGATCGGCTCCAAGCAGGGGAAGCTGGTGATGGGCAATGGATTTGTCCACCAGGAAGGCCAAACCTCCGCCTTTGTTGCGGCCGCGGTCGCGACGGACAATCGTGCAATCGGCACAGGAAGGGACCTTAGTGGAGTTAGACCACTTTGTCTCTTGGATAGCCGCCACAGCTATGCTGTGCCAGCGCATGAAGGGCAGGAGCTAGTCAAGCTTCTCAAGGAGGCCGTTGGCGTTGAATTGTAAGATCTTAGCACCAGGTGGTGAGGCAAGGTCGGAGACCAGAGGATTTTGGTTCAGGACTGGACGGGCTGGAGGCATGGAGATCGGTGGGGGCACGGGACAGCTGGGACACGCGGGCGACCAATCGGCAGCCGGGGCGAGGCCACTGCAGCGGAGATGGCACCAGCCATTGCAGGAGCCGCAACGTACAGACCAGTAGCGGCGGCCCAGACGGACTCGGCAGAAGGAGCAGTACCAGAGAGGTCCAGGGTTGGCCTCGATTCCGGCGGCGAGGAGGAGGAGTCGGAGCAGTGTGGCCGGGAGGGGCTGTTCCGTCATCAAAAACACGGATTGGACGGAGGGGAGAGTTGATCCAACGTAGGGAGATGGGTGTAGCAGACCTTGGCCGCCGGGAGGGCGGGTGGGAACCTGATTCGTGGATGCGTCTGCTGTGGTTCCCGGCAGCATAGGTAAGCTCGTGGGGCGGACGACGGAGAACGTGTCCAAACCACCTCAGTCGCCTTTCTTGAATGGCCTGAGATATCCTTGTGATACGATCGCAGCGGATGCGGACAGTCTCATTTGAGATGAAGTCGCTATACTTAACACGCAGGATCGTCCTCAGGCACTGGTGGTTAAAGATCTCCAGTCTTCGCTCATCTTCAGCGCGCACAGCCCAGCATTCACATCCATAGAGCAGGACTGACCGGATGGATGCACGCTATACACGAATCTTCGTGGCGATGGAGATGTCACGTCGGATCGATAGGCGCTTTCGAAGGATTGAGAAAACCCAGCGAGCAGCATCGACACGGGAGACAATGTTGTCCTTGCTCTGCCCATTTGGTAGCAACCTCGCCCCGAGGTATTTAAAGCTGTCTACTTATTCAAGTTGATGGCCATTAATCCTCAGGGGTGCCATTTCTTGGTCAGGGATGCAGCTCGAGAACACCTCCGTCTTTCCGGAATTTATGGACATGCTTAACGACATAGCGATCTCATTTAACCGCAAAACTTCCGACTGTAGACCACCAAAGCTTGCGGCTAACAGCGCAATATCATCGGCATAGTCAAGATCAGTTAGTCAGCGTCCGGTTGCAATTTCAACACCATACTCTTCATGTAGGGCTTTGCCGAGAATCCAGTCAATGACGTAGTTAAACAGAATGGGCGAAAAGACGCAGCCCTGTCGGACTCCAGACCGGATATCGAACGAATGAGAGAGATTGCTGTGGACCAGGACTCGTGCGGTGGTAGACCGATAGTAGGCCTTAATCATCGCTATGAGTTTGGTCGGCATTCCATCCAGGTCCATTATTCGCCACAGGGACTCACGATGGATGGAATCGAATGCGGCGACAAATTCGACGAAGCAAACGGACGTCGGTTGCTGGTAGCTATGGCGGAATTCTACAGTGCGCCTCAGTGTGAATATTTCATCCGCACATCCACGCCCAGCTCGGAATCTGGCTTGGTTGGGTCGTGTTTTGGATTCACGTACAGACTGGAAGCGCCTGAGAAGAACAACAGCGAAGATCTTTGCAGCAACATCGGAAGTTCTCACATCTTATCTTATCATTATTCTTGTGGACAGGTACAAGGATACCTGAGCCCCAGTCATCGGGAACGGTCTCTCCTCGCCACGCCTGTACAATCACCTCATGGAGCCGAGGAGCCAGGGTGTCGACACAGGACTTGTAGATTTCTGCAGGAATACCATCCTCTCCGCACGCCTAGTTGTTGCGTAGCCTCTGCATTGCATCGGTAACTTCGTCTTCAGAAGGGATGTTACACGACACTGTGTAGGCAGGAGAGGATTAAAAATCCGCTGTGGAGGAGAGGGAGGGTGTGATGGGTTGTTCGTCAAAGTTGAGATGGTGCTCGAAGTGTTCACGCCAGCGATCGACCTTGGCCGAGTTGTCGGCAATAAATCCTCCATTCACACCGCGAACAGAATCACAGAGTGTCGGGGGCTTACCACTAACCTGGCGTATTATTTGGTACAATTTTCAGGAGTCACCAACATTAGAAGCCTTCTCCATAGAAGTCACCGTTTCGGACCAATACTTCTGCCGGTCATCTCTAGCCGACTTTGCTGTCAGCTTTCGAAGTTGGCGGAAGGAGGCATCGTTCCGGGACCTGGCTCGAGTCGTTTCGGCCAATAGCTGCAGGGTTCTTCCGCTGATCCAGTCACTGCGGCGCTGCTGAGTGAATCCAAGAATCTTCTCAGCTGCCCCATAGATGGATGTCTTCAGTGATGGCCACTTGCTACTGCCCTCGTTGTCAGCCTAGGTCATAAGACGGGACTGGATTTCTGTGCTTAGAGCCTCGGTAGTGTTGGTTTGCCGGAGCTTTGCGACATCAAGGCGTCTTGCACGTGGCAGTTTGGGCCCAGATGAGAGGTGAACCTTCAGGCGCGTGCGACCGAGAACATGGTCACACCCGTGGACGTTACCAGTTTCGGCACCTCGCATCGACCTGCTATCGTGGACCCAGCTGCGAAACCGTGAACCAACTAGAATGTTATCGATCTGACTGGCGGTACGGCCATCGTTCGAATACCAAGTCAGTAGACGTTTGTGATCATGCTGAAACTTTGTAAGTGAAGGCGTTGGTTCAAACTGTGGCCGCCGTGAGCCTCACAGCCGTCTGGGTGTAGAAACAGTGCTTTACCCTTGATTTAAATTATAATGATATTAGACTTGCGTCGCATCTATCGCACCCTCTCTTCCGTCACCTAGTTTGACGAAATAGGGTCCAGAAGATCGGCCAAAGGTGATTAACATAGCTTGGGACCGCACTTAGGCGTGCCAACATTTATCTGACCCAACATAGCCGTACTTATATTAACCTGACCCCTGTTAGCGCAGCAGATCTACTGCGCAGCCCGTTTTAATGTCCCGATTTGCTACGTAGTTGCCTTTTCGTGATCCATACCAATCCACATTGAGTTTATTTGCTCTAGGAAGACAGACAGTGGGCTATTTATGCCCTGATGTGTTGATTTAAATGCTGTCTTGAACTCTTATGAAAAAAATCACTAATCAAATACATCAACCACTTATTGTTGAAAAGCAACTCATTAAAGGTATTTTCACTGATTGCGGTTATGGGAATTCAGAGATTGTTTAGGTCCGTGCCCGTAAACCTTATTGAAGAAGATAGTATAAATCGTCAAGTGTAAAATGGAGGTTGAATTAAACCGGTGGATTGAGTTAATTTTCAGGCTAAAATTGTCTACATGTTCCTTAAATCGTGTAACCGTCAGTTCAAGAAGACGCGTCAACCGATTAGTTGCTGAGATTTAAAGAGGCCATGGAAGACGTGTCAGCTATTGGCTATCGGGTACACCTATGGAGCTAACCTCAAGTGTTATCTAAAGGTACCGGGTTTAAATCGGATGCACTGATGAGGCTTGCAAAGACAGAGCCGAATGACGGCAACTACCACCAGGCAATGTTTATTCATAATGCATCGCATCCGTCAAATTAGTGAAGTTGTCTATAAACTATACAACATGATCCCCAGCCATTGCCAAATGTTATGAGAACTTTATGAGCTCTTGCTCATGCTGTTGGAAAATATGTACGTTTACTTAAACAGAATGTATAAAGTATGCAGCCTGAAAACTTTGAGTTTAAGTGTAACAGCCGATAGGGTTCCCAATAATTCGTTAAATCAGAAACTGTTTAAAATTAAAGGCACCCTACCTTCAAGCATAAAATTTGAAGGGGGTGTCAGTTGCTACCAAAGGAGTACAAAAAGAATATTTTAGTGTACGTCTCCTGTAAAATATATTTGAATTTATAAGGGCAATGAAAGCCAGTAAGAAACGTGCATACCATTTAAAATACAATTTTTACAGGGTATGCTTTTTGCAGGCAGACAAAAAGCTCATTCAAAAGTCGGTATTAAGCCGTTACTGATTTATCTTAGGATTTGACTGCATAATAGTCACTATTACAACCAAACGCAATTTGCTTGAATCTGAAACAACTTTTGGACTTTCCGTTGACATTTTATTAGAAAGGCAATCAACTATAACTCATAAAACGTAACAGAAAAACACTTAAGGTTTTGCATTTTATTAGCTCGTACAAGCGTTTACGAAAATGTTCTTATTGCATGCACAACATATTCTTAGGTAATGTTTTCCGGCAAATTAATCATAAATTAAGGTTTAAATCAAAGTCACTTTACATTCGAGTAATTGCTTATCGTAACGACTACTCTAGACAATTTTTTCATATCAGCGCCTATTTGTCTGCGTGAGAGCAGAAATAAAACTAAGAATTTTAACCAAATCAAGCATTGCCTTTCAGAGAAAACAGGCTATGGAGCAGTTTTAAAAATTTTGATAGTTATGTAACAGACAATGGATCTTTAAAAGTACCTAAAAAGCTGAGTGGTCAGAAAAGCAGATACGTTGACTCTAATCCGCTGAAACAGAATTCGTCACTTACAACAGTAGTATAAATGATCAGGGTGCAAATTATACAGAGTCTGGTATTTACAGAATTGATTATGGCAGGCAAATAACGCACTCGGGATAAAATAATCACAGACTTTACGGAAGACTGCATTACCTGCAGGGGATTAGTGTCGGTTACATTGTGTTTCTGAGTCCCGGTGTTCATCTTTCGGGTCCATCTATTTACAAGACTTCCGAAACAGGTTTGGAAGTTTTTAGCTTCTTTGACATCGGCAAACGCCAGTCCCATGGGAGACCGTTCACCTTGAAACGTGTGGAAGTCTGGTGTCAAAACAGTGTACCCCATCTCTAAGAACATGGCCTCTTCGTGGAGTTGCGAGAACTTCTAGAAAAAAGATATGGCTCCAAAATACGCCAAAAACACGAACCACAATATCATAGACCCGAACAAAATAAGACTTCCGGAAGCTGTCTTTTTCGATAGTTGCCACTCCACAGTGGATCTGGCGCCAACTGACAGAACCGTCTGGAACGTAGACGCAGACTACGGCGGCGCAGGTGGCCACACACTTGGCACCCAGGCTAGCAAGAAGCCGCTGATTTTCATCCTCTGACAGCAACTGACACACAACAGGCTGTTTCAGGACGGACTTCAAGAGAGGAAAAAATATCAGGGAATATATGAAGGGCAGGCAAAATCTGACATACAATAGCAAACGAAATATT
>JAYGXS010000001.1:113468342-113488015 GCA_036362985.1 Ligula intestinalis | reverse complement strand
ATTTATTACTGTTCTGATATGGAGTTGCTGTAGAAATTGGCTCCTTGTGCACTTTTTTCGAGGGACTCAAAGGACTAATTTAAGCTACTCTTAACTGCTTGATGACAATTTTTACCGAGGATAAAAAAAGTTCATCTCATTGATGAGGATTGTGGTGATTGCCTCTTAGGTCGTTCATCTTCATCTTAAATATATTTTACATACGACAGTCCGACAGAGGTATAAATTGCTAAAGGCTCCTTCTTATATTTATTCGTAGCACCACAGCGTTAACTCACACAATGGACCCAAGCCACTAAAACTCAGTTATATTTTTTTCGCTCCTATCTATCAGGAACTTCTTCCGTCGTTCGGTCAACTCGGCACGAATTCGCCCTGTAGATTTTATTCATTATCGTCTTCAGCCAGGTCTGAGCTAGCTGCAAGAGAATCTACGGCCTGCCTTACGTCGTTTCGTAGAGCGTTACTTCAGCTCAGGGAGCATCTAAAACCCCGTTTTATGTGGGCAGTGGTCCACCAGACAGTGAGCTGTTACTTTTATCGACAATAGACGCTCCTTACACGTCTGATTTTTCCGGAATGACAGCTAGGCTATCTTCTCGAAAAAAGGAGTTCACAGAAGTAGGTTTATGCACATTTCTGGCCAATGATTGCGCTGCTGGGCGTTTTTGTGCCTTGAAAACGCATACAATCGGAGTTGTCTTTGTATGGGAGCGTATGCATTTTAATTTTAATATAAAACGCCTATCACTTTAGAAAGTGCCGGGCTCTATGCCAACCGTAGAAGATAATTAGCTTCACTATGAGGTTTCGCTCGTGGCTTGTACAGATGACTTTGCTGATGGGTGTTTGAAGAAGTGTAATTCTTCTTAACTGTTGTTGGTTGTTTTGGTGTTGCACGACGAAACAACTATGGAAGACCTAGGCGATAGAAATAGTTCACGAGCGGCGTTGTCATAGTCGCCGAGACGGTGTAGTTGCCTGCGGCCGATATTTTCTTGGGAAAACGAGCGTGTTCTTGTCGTTTTTGGACGAGTTTCAAGGTTGAAACGATGCCTATGTACGGCGATTAGAGCATTAATAGGGCGAATAAGGGTTGAGTAGTTAGTTAACCTTGGCAGTGTGCAACTTGTTGTCGTGATGGATTTAAAAGTGACAAGTAACTAGTTTTTGCAAACCAACTTGCAACCTTCGAGACCTTGTAAGGCGCGCAGGTTCCTTCACTGCGGCAACTCGCCTATGGAGCCTTTGTGTATGGTCCAGGTGACCTGATATGCGGCTTTTTATTCCAGTACTAGCTTTGGAAAGGTTGAAGATGGTGAGACACGCAGAGTTTTATGACCTAGCATCGTTGATGAAGGACTTTGGATTCCACACAAAAACCGAGCGGTGAACTAATTTCAATTACTTGCATACGTCTTCTCGGTATTATTTTGTCGATGACATCCGCGGTATGTGGTTGGCTGCGAACTGTCCATGTCTACCCTGTGCCTACCATTTCTATGACTGGTGTCAGGAGTTTTTGTACGTCTGTCGAAAATTCTTCTCTTCAATTGGGAGTCGTCTTAGTCTTCTTAGCTATGGATTCTTTTCAACTTTCATGCTTATATTTGGCACACTCTTTTATGGGTGTTTGTAAAATGTTAGTTTCTGGTGAAACAAAGGCTGGTTTACTGGAATTAATCCTAACACAACAGTTTGCGAATTAACAAACTGAGATTTGAAGCTGAAAGAAATTTAACAATCTTAGAAAAAACGGTTTCAGATGTTGTAATTCAGATAATTTACGCAGACGCAAGTGCCAGTTCTCAAATGCGGTAGGAACGCCTCACTTTGCATGCCAGCTTGCTCTGTCGTGATGCCCGTAGTTAACATTGAAGGTCGTCGTGCATGTAAATATCGATTTGCTTCCTAGAGGGTCCCGTCCTTTGCTAAAATAAAGGCCTATTCTGCATTAGCGGAATAGCCCTTCACCCTCTGCACCGACCATTTAGATCTTCGGCCTCCATGACATTGCCAATCTATTTGCGTACTTCACGACTTCCACCGTTTGCTCACGCAGGCACGGTGACTTGAGCATCTTCCTCAGCATATGGCCTTTTTACATGCATCGAACATACTGATAATTTTACTAATTCGGTCCGGTTTTGGGAGCAATTGCTGGAGCCAAGTATTGAAGTAAAGCTCACTTCCACCAAGATCTGCATTCCTGCCAATACAGGTGAACATGCGAGTCCCAGGACGTAATTGCGAAGAAGCAGGTGGGATCGTTAGAGCAAGAGACAATAGCAGAAACGAGTAAGTCATACGCAGGGAGTTGCACTGTGTACAGGATACAGTCGCCATGCTACTGCATCGGTATGATAATTAACAGCCCCTTTGTTGGGGGTAATATCCCGCTTTTGCGCTATTTGCTTGATGGCTGGCGTGCGGGTCGTGATCTGCTGAATTTTCATCATAAGTGCTGGACTTGGGCGTGATGACTGCTCGGCCATCTGTCTCCCTAGCGCTGGCGTTAGACGATGCGTTTGCTTGTGTCTTCCCGAGTGACGAATTGCTTTGGCCTCAGCCCTTAATCTGGATCGGACAGTTCGTCGCACTAGTTTATACACTGGGCCCCGTGGACCATGACTCAAGTAACTCGCAACTCACACGATTTTCACCTCTTGCAACTTCTCATGCATCATCTGTTTCACTAGCTCTTGTCTTGGCTGTCGCTTTGATGTACAATTTCGTGCCAGCATTCCCACCACTGGTTGGTGACTTCCCCTGTTGTTTCGATTTTACTTCAACCCGTCTCAGTCCGCAACAGAACAACCCATCGCCTGCAAGCTGCTCACAGAGGATGAAAAGCAAAGGCTGGCTGCAAACCTGGGTACCAAGTGTACAGCCAACTGTGCGGCTGTCGTCTGTGTCTACGAACCGGAAGGATCCACCGATTGGCGTCTGCTTTACAGCGGAGTGGCAGCTATCGTGAAGGACCGAACCCGACGGTCATACTATGTCTGCGTCTACGATATGGAGGTTCGCTTCCTTGTCAACTTGTCCTAGAATAAAGACGCCCACCTCCTGCTACTCCTGGTCCTCCACTCTTTCCTGTTTTAGAAGTCTACTCAGCTCTACGAACAGGAAATCTTCTTGGAGATGATGTACACTGCGGCGCTGCCTAACTTTCACACCTTTCAGGGTGATCGTTTTCCAGTGGGACTGGCTTTTGCTGATGCCGAGGAGGCCAGCACCTTCCGGGACAGCTTCACCCACCTGCTAACTAAGTGGGGTCGGAGCCGGGACAGTGTGACACACAGTCACAGCGTGGACAAACCTAACACCGTCCAAGTTGACATGCACGTAGTGCAGATGCCTGTGGAAGCGCCAACTACAAAGTCCTCCTTTCGCTTCGGACTTTCGAGTTTCCGCAAGGTGAGCGTTCTATGCACGCGTGTACACGTTCATGTTCGCTTTTGCTGATGCTTTGATGAAACTCCATCAGTCCAAGGCAGCCGCCGAGATTACTTTTAGAACGCACTCTGCGACCTCCGAGAAATAACAGTCAACAGGAGAAGTCGCCACCCCTCCCCTGGATACTTTCTTAGGGGGCATCGTCTCTTCGGGTAGCGCCGTTTTGAGATCCTTTCTGGTACACCAGACACGACCACTCTAGTCTGCGTCCTACTTTTGATAAGCTTTTCGGTTGTTGAATGTTCTGGTGTAAAAATGTAAGATCAAGCAGAATTGTCCGCGACTCTAAATTCACCCGATCGCTGTTTACGGCACGAATTTCTAAGAAGATTCGAAATCTTCCGTCTGTAAGCCAAGTGAACCCAGTTCTAGTCTCAGGCTTCCCAAACTGTGTTTTGCGTCTGGCTGACTGATGCTGGCAACTAGGCCAGAAATGGTTACTTCCGTATTTCCTCTCTTTGTCAGAGATGTTTCTCCATAGTCAATTTTTCAGAGCTCTACGACCTCGCAAGTGGAGTTTGAGACGATTTTTGGGTGGGGCACATGCCTGATGGCACTAGCAGTCTCCTGGTCTCTGCGAAAATAACTAGCGCGAATGTAAGAGAGTAATGTGTGAGCCTGGGTCTGGATTCACATTTCAGACTGTTCTGGGACTCCAATTCGAAATCTAAGATTTACTTGGTCCTTTACCAGAACTTTGCAGGGTTCATTCCTTGTCAGGGCAAGTGTGTATAGCGATTTTTTCTCGTTGAACTTTCACTCCTCGCAATGTGAATTCAAACAAACTGAGGCGAAGAATCGGAATCCAGTGCTTGCTGCCATTGCTAAGATCATTATCGGTTTACTTATAAGCATTCACGACACCTGATAAAGAATAGACCGGTGTTTCAATTAGGATAGCCTTAAAATCATTCATCTGGTTCCACTTCCCGTGGATTCTTCGGTGCCAAATTTGTAGAAGTAGGGTGCCGCATCACTTCTCGCGAACATGCATTCCGGTCTAAGCAGTCAACGTTTTCTCCCGAAACGCCAGGCTAATTAGCATGCTGTTCACAATATGTTCGTGTCTCTTTTGCGCACATGTTAGAGCATGTTTCAAGGCCAGGCTAGGCAAAATTGGAATGCAGTATGACCAGCTAATAAAAGTGGTAACAACACCGTGGGCCGCGACCTGCTTGAGTCATCGGTCTCAGCCCGCAGTCAGTTAAGCAGCATAATGCTCTCTGAATGAATGAAAAAGTTCGCGTTCCAGGTATCTGCACGGATACGAAAGAAGACATGTCGAGCACCGGATCAATTGATTTATTGCCCTGAGCTTTTGAACTCTTGCAGGAGTCCATCTTCAGAGATAAGAAGCAACAACCAAAAGGAGGGTAATTATAGTCACCGACCCTGACAGTTGATTGGCCCTTGGCCACTATGATTACCCTCGTTTTGGTTGTTGCTGCTTATCTGTGAAGATGAACTCCTGTAAGGGTTCGAAAGCTCAGAACAATTAATAAATTGATCCGGTGCTCGATACATCATCTTCCTTATCCATAATGATTTCTCGTTCCCCTGATCTGTGTTGAGGAATCAGCCACACGGGAGCTCGTGAACGATCAAAAATGCCAAGTCATTATCAAGTCAACATCCAACATGCATGACAAAACCGCGGATTGAGAAGCCATCATCGCATCAAGTATCATCCCATCCTCTGAGCAGCCCGATAATATTTTCTGCTACAAACAGCCAAAAGTTAGACCCCGTAAATTCTCATCAGACACCGCACGTCTGTGCTGCCGAAAATAGGAAAGATTCCATTCAGTCTTGAGGCCTTTGTTTTTTGGCTGTGTGCATGCTTGGGGCGCCCCTTAGTCTGTCTTAGTTAACATGTTCGGCGTGAAATTTGAGAATTGGCTGGATGTCAATCACCAGGATCTTAAGTTTGATTGAAATCCGATGGCGATGAGGTGCAGTAGCTGATTTCAGCTGCCGTTCTGTACGGGGCGTAGGAAGCCCTGGTTTCCACTTCAGGAAATTAGCGCAGGTAACACTTATAGCAGAATCCTCTATTTCCGCTTGGCTCTCTTTAGGTGTTCAGAGTTTTTGGGTATCCGGCATTTTGCTAACAGTTACCTTTACTTGCTGTGACTACGATCACATCTATTCCAACTAACTTTGGTGAGTTCACACACTTGTGATGAACTGCTGTGGCCAATCCGGTGCGTTCGGTTCACTTTCTCCTTCGTATTCTTCTTCTTCCGATGGAAGAATTTATCGATAAGCCAACGTCCTGCTTTGAATCCCTTTATAAGGAACTTGAGGGCAACGATGGTTTTATGGACTGGATAAAAGGACAAACCCCCTCTCCTCTTCCAAACAGTTTAGATCGTCTTTTGAATCGATTGGGATAGCCTCGAAATGCTGCAACGAGTCGTTGTCGAACCGTGGCAGCCAAAAATGCCTTTTTAGTACTGGCCTTCTGCACATCTAGTCCAGAATTCATAACTAGATTGTCTGGAGGTGTGTTCTCCGAATGCGGATCTTTTCACTTATCAAGACATCACGATAATTCCACAGGATCTTTTGAGCATGACGAAAAGACTTCCAGACTGTCGTTTTCCAAACCATACTGTTTCTTACCTGTACGCTAACCTATACGCCCTACTTTGATGTCTTGCTACTCTTTCACTTCCCCAAGTCCGACTATTACATCTCACGAGAGATCTGTTTCCAAAATCTACGATGTTTTTCTCAACTAAGTTACTTTGCCTCAGTGTCGGTTAATAAATCGGCTAGCTTCTCAGACTTCTTTTTCGGCCGGCTCAGTGCACAGTAGATTAACACCGGAGGTGATATGTAATCATGTAAATTCATGTCACATAATCAAAATCGATACACCTTAAACCGTATGGTGCACAATAAAGTACATCCTTTTCAGAGTCCTGACAGGGCTCAATCTGTGTTCTGGCTCCTTCTCGCAGGCATTCACATTCATGCATAGAAAGTGTTATCTGCTACCACCTTTGTGACTCTAAATTTCAATGCAACTCCATTTAGTAATCATTTCTGTCTTATCTTACCCTCTTCCCACCTCTTTCCTTTACATCTATCAGAAAAAACCAAAGGTGAGTCTTTCGTGCCCATTTTTTCATTTCAATGTCTGTCTCCTGCCAACTGCTGACTGTCTAATAACTAGCTACTCGACTTAACCTCCCACTTGCACGTTTTCCTCCGCTGCACCTAGTAGCCTGTCGTTAATTTCACCGCCATGCACGGTGCCCATTTTATCCTGTTTTTGTTCTTAACAGAAGCAAACCCTGCCCATTGGTGCACCCACCAACTTTGTGCACCTACAACATCTGGGCTTCAACAAGGAGTCGCAGCAGTTTGATATGTCGGGTATCGATGACGATATGCTGCAAAAGTTCTTTAAGGACAACAATCTGCAGGGTCTCTTAAAGTCTCAAGAGGATGCCAAATTTGCAATAAATTTCATCGCCCAAAACGTGGGAATCGAGACGGTAAGTCATCTTTCTAGCTCTCTCATTTGCTTGTCTGGTGAGATTACCCTGCTAACACTTCAAATCCTGAGGGCATTTGCACCATCCACAGTTTCAAATTGACCTTCTGCCTGCTGGGTTTTGATGTTTTGGCACAGTGACCTATGATGCGAGAGGCATTTCAGTCCCTAGCAAGGTCGCCGACACGTCGACAGTCACGCCTGGCGCGCCTAGTCACCCGGGGCGGGATAGAGCGAGGAAAAGAGGCAACACACAGTGAACACCACTGAGGTTTCTCTGTTGGGCTGGCATGCACCATTGCTCGCTCCCTAGACCTGCACGTAACCTGACCTTGAAGAGCTCAGTTTGTGCACACGCGCTGTTGCGCGCACACAAGCAATCACACGCAGCCCCTGTTTAAGGCGTGTACTTTGTGGCGTCTTCGTCTGACCCTCTACTCCAATAACAAGCGTGTGCATTTTTGTGGAGTCGAAAACATGTTGAGAACATCTAGCCTGGAGGTGGACATCTCAGCCGTAGCTTTGTGTTTGTCGCATTGGGGTTTGAAGTTACAGTAGTCGCTGGTTATTAAGCCCACCTCGGGCCCAGACCAAATTGGGCTTAATAAGCGGTGGGCGCGCTAGCCGGAGAGTCCTGTTTCTTGATTAGCAGACGCAGAATAGGCACTATACATTACATACGTACTGTATTATGTGAAGAGCTTGGTTATGTACAAGAAATGAATGCTGTTTGTCTGTATTTTACGTAATATCAAAAACAAAAAAAAAATGATTTGCGACACGTTGAAAAAAAGCGGTCTAGTGTCAGTTGTTTTGGAGGAAACTTTACTCGCAAGTGCTCTTTGATGTCCTTCTCCAGACACCAGAAATCGTCGAATTTTGTGAAATCTGTTGGCAAACTGGGCTTTTTAGCCGGCGACTGGGCTTATTAGCCGGCGGATTTTGCTGTGTAAAATTCCGTCCCAAGCTAATTTGAGCTTAATACGCAGCTGGGCCTATTAACCGTGGACCGTCGACTTCTGTATTGTCTTTCAGATCTGTACATCCGGTCTCTCAGGACGCCACGCCGTAGGTGCTTCCTGGCACCATCACTGCAACCAAAACGCGAGAATTTTTTTATTGAAGAAGTCAAGATAGGCGAACGAACCTTTTCGATTAATTCATCATCAGGCTAACTCTACCCCCTTTATATTATTGTACACACCCGATGATGAATTAATCGAAAACTTTCGTTCGCCTATCTTGACTTCTTGAATGCTTAAATAGGTATAAACGCTGAATTTTTTATTGTATGAGCGATGGTATGGGTGAAGTATTAGCGTGGGTGGGGGGCGTTTGTAGCTTAGCGGTAGAGCATTAGCCTCCGGCAAAGGCTTTCTCTGATGCGCGGGTTCAAATCCCGCCAAACGCCTAGTTTTTCACACTTGGGTCAACTCAAATTATATTATAAAAATATTATAAAAGGTAGACAAATTACCGACGTTCGCGTATTACAGGATTCTGGGTTTTTCGGTGCCCGCGATGGTACCTATAATAAACTATTACTCGTGCTTTAAGCTGTTAAGTCATCTGTTAGACGGTATGGACAGTTCTAATCTACGCTGTGCATGCATTCAAACTTCTTCATTTTATGCGCAGAGCTTCATCGGTTCGTTCAGGTGACAGACTGGGTATTTCATTCCGTCATCAGATGGAATGAATGTATAAAAATGCGATTTTAGCACTAGAATATCTGCGCGCATAAAGGATACATCGGCAGGTAAAATTCCTTTCGGAGGACAGTGGTCATCACGTCATTACAGGCATGTCCACCAGTGTAAGGTTTGCACATTTTACTAATGGCTTGCTGTGTTGTGTCAGTCGCATGCATGGTTCAAGAACATTAGTTTTCTACCCAGCCCTATCTAATAAAAGGTTCAATGGTTTGCAGAAAATGACACCTGTACGCTTTCGTTTCATTTCGTCCTCTCCTCAGGATTCGCTATGCCCAGTTCCCTTTGCACTTTCGTATTTGAAGATGCTATTCATAGTTATATGTCTGTTGGTACATTTTTGTCTGAGTGCATCGCCTCTAGGCACCGTTATTGGGCAGGTTCCCATAGCACTACTTTTCTCCCATGTTGAAGTTTTTGAAATACTCAAAAACTCGCGTTTAGCAAACATGCGTTTTCAATTATTTATCATCAGGTAATTATAATAATATGAGTGAAGGCAGAGTGACAATACATACTTGATTGTACTTGTTACGGCTGTGATCATGCCTGATCTAGCCAGCCATCAATGATGTCACGGACGATACCTTTCCTTGCTTGACGATTGGCGGCAGCGGATCTGGAGAGCTGCACCCAGTCTGCCCTCCAGCGACGGAGACCGAAGATAGAGGGTCCGAGAACGGCTTCCATGTCTTGGCGGACGGTGTCGATCGAAGTCTTCATTTGCCCTCCTCTTCGACGTCTGTAGATAGGCCGGATCGAGGAAAGCATTGTTAAGCTCATAGGGTGGACGACAGAGGACGTGCCCAAACCACCTCAGTCGCCTTTCTTGAATGGCCTGAGATGTCCTCTTGATACGATCGCAACGGGTGTAGACTGTCTCATTCGAGAGGAAATCGCTATACTTAATTTGTAGGATAATCCTCAGGCATCGGTGGTCAAAGACATCGAGACTTCGCTCATCTTTAGCACGCACAGCCCGGCATTCACATCCATAGAGGAGGACTGACCGGATAGATGCACAGTATACACGAATCTTCGTGGCGATGGAGATGTCGCGTCGGATCCATAGGCAATTTCGAAGGATTAAGAAAACCCAGCGAGCCGCATCGATCCGGGAGACAATGTCATTCTGCCTATTCAGTAGCAGCCTCGTCCCAAGGTGTTGAAAGATGTCTGTTTCTTCAAGTTGCTGGCCATTAATCCTCGGGGCTGCCTTCTTAGGTCAGAGATGCAACTCGAGAACAACTTGGTATTTTCGGAATTTATCGACATGCCAATCGACATAGCGATCTCATTTACCCGCGACACTACAGACTGTAGACCACAAAAGCTTGAGGCTAGGAACGCAATATAGTCGGCGTAGTCGAGATCATTAAGCCAGCGTCCGGGTGCAAGCTCATTACCGTCCTCTTCGTATAGGGCCTTCCCGTGAATCTATTCAATGCCGTAGTTAAACGCAATGGGCGACAAGAAGCAGCCCTGTCGGACACCAGACCGAATATCAAACGGTAAGAAGAGATTTTTTTGGACCAGAACTTGTGCGGTGGTGGACCGATAGTAGGCCTTAATCGTGGCAATGAGTTTGGTCAGCACTCTATCTTATTCCATTATTCACCGCAGAGATTCACGATGGATGGAATTAAATGCGGCGGCGAAGTTGACAAAGCAGACGGCCGTCGGTTGCTGGCTTCGATGGCGGAATTATAGAATGCGCCTCAGCGTAAGTATCTTGTCCGTACATCCACGCGCAGCGTGGAATCCAGCTTGGTTGGGCCGCCTCCTGGAATCACTTACAGACTGGAAGCGCCTGAGAAGAACAATAGCGAAAGTCTTTGCAGCTAGTCTTGGCTAATGTTTGTAGATAGTCTCACTTCCGAACCGACATTTGATGTCTATGTATACGCGCGGGGGCAGATTTCCCAGTTTGACCAGAATAGACTGCAGATTTATATCGGAATTGTCGACCCTGTTCGTAGGATGTACGCGCTGACAAGACGAAGAAGATTTTTATTTATCTGACGTTTCGAAGCCCGTCGCGGATTCTTCATCAGAGACATTAGCTATTATAACCGAATGTATTCCTGTGTCAACACCGGTTATGCCCCCAGTTACGTGTAAGGAATAGAAGGCAGAACTGGATAGCTGATAGTACTTTACTGTCAGTTGTACTACTCAATCAGCTCCTTTATCTGTGTGTCTAGCAGCTTGTCTTCTGTGGTTGGTCTCGTCTCGGCAGCAGTCTCTCGTCTAGGGCAACATACTCTTGTTCTGCTCGTAGCTTCTTGGCTTCTGGACGGCCGTAATTCTGCAAATACCTTTTTTCCCTTTTGAACTCTTGATGCTTTATGCAATGGCGCTCAAATTTCAAGGGGTCAGAATTTTTGGGAGATACTTTTTCGACGACTGACCGAGAAACTCGTCACTTGGCAGGACCTAGAGTCGACTTACAGTGGCTGCTTCTCACTGTTGCCGTTTTGGCGTTCTGAATATGTACGTACCAAGCACATGGTTGTGCGTGGCACGCGTAGATGGGCTGTTTGGCTTTGTAATTCACTACGCCCGCACCCAATTCGATCGTCATAACCTCGAAGCTACTTGAGCGAAGGAATTGTGCTTGTCATAGATGCTGCACAAGGCTCCGTCGCTACTCCCACTCCGTAAGGCTATGTTCGACTTATCAGGTACTCTCATAATACAGATAAACTGAGTAGATCTCTTTACACTCAGTTTGTGTATGTGTAATCTACCAGTCTTTGGGTCTACAAAAGATAAATGGCTAGAACTCTGGCTTTAGGGGATTTTAATGATGACAGATATATCTTGCACATCTTGCAGCCATTATCTCGAGTTAACTGTGCAGAAAGCTGTAGCTCCCCAATTCAAACAGAGAGCCGCTTATGGATTTATGAATGTCTTATAATTAGTAGTCATCATTTTAACAGCGTTGCATGGCAAGGTCAGCATGTTGAGGTCATTAGAACCGCGGGAGGGGGAACGATGGTAGGCTTTGTGAGTTCTTGTCTTGGGTCGAAAATGTGGAGTGCAAATCACTGCCACGTGCACAGAGTGAACAAATATCCCCAGGCGGTAGAGGTGACATGCAATCGCCACCTTGTAACGCCTTAAGCCATGTAAGTGGAAGTGTCTGTAGTAGCCTCTTCATTTTCTGAACTCGCCAGCCATATAGTCACTGTCTCAGCTGTTGCTAGCACCCGTTGACATAGGCCCCTAGAGAAGTTGGCTGGTTTCCGGTAGACACCCTGAAGGGCTTAGTTAGGATCGACTCGGTGGTTTCCATCGTCAAGGTGTGTGTGCATAGAACTCGAGATCAGCCTAGTTTCATCTTTACTTAGTCAGGCCGGTGGGTGTTCACGTTCCCTCTTTTCAAGGCGCCTAGTTGTTCCGCCAATGTTTCCGGCTCCACAAGAGCAAATGAAATTGTAAATGTACATCGAGACAGAGTCAGGGCTTTCCAGTTCAGTCAGAAAACCGCTTATAAGTGAACCCATAGGAGCGCATATACTTTGCCTGTAGTATTGCTCTTGCCCCTTCTCCCATTGGCCACAGTAGTCTGTCCAAGAAAATTAGCGAACTGGCACAGAAGTTGACTCAAAAATCAAACACATGGAAACTTCCACAAGGTCAAAATTATTCGCCCCTCTGAAAGGTACTACTCCGCCACCTAATTTTCACTTTTGATTGATTATACGAATGATTGTATGGCGTCAGTTCCTCTTCTACTTCTACTACTATTGGCCATTTCAAGCCTGAGTGCGGGTGCGGCGACCGACGTAAAATGAGCCTCCCTTTAACAAGGATAATCAGTTTACAGGAACAACCGAGGTACGCTGTGCCTACATGGCAATTATCTCGAAGCTTTTGTTACCAGACGTCGACGATCTCGCTGAAGGAATATTATCGGTAGTAGTGATCAGACAAGTTTGAAAAAGAAACAAATTCCGTTTAGAAAAAATGATCGATCATATTAATTAGACAGAACCCAAAATACGAGCTGACGAAACCTGGATGTTGTGAATCCTACATCTCCCGCCATATGCGGTTTTACAAATAAAATGGGGGGAGGGAAAGGGGCGAAGGTTGGAAACGAAGTCACGCGAGCTCAGAAAGACTGTTCGACGGGAGGGCCCATCATTCCAATTGGCCGCGCACAGTCTTGGGGCGCCTTCACTAATTCCATCTTCTGCAACACGTCTAGCAAAGCTTGCGTAAAATGCGTCAACTTAGATGACATCAGACCTTTTGTGAACCTTACTTCCACCATGGACGATTCAACCCTCATTGCACGCCGTCTTGCTCTCTTCTTTTTCATCTAGTTTAATGAGGTGATGAAGGGCCGTGCCCCTCCACGGCCAGCTGGAGCCCCACCGCCGCCGCCGCCACCACCAGCAGCAAACAGCAGTATTCCGACCACATCCTTTAATCATGGTGCACCAGCTGCTCCCTTTCCTCCCCGGCCCACGCTACGGCCGCCGCCGATTCCGGCCAGTTTTCCCCCTCCCCCCAGTATGCCGCCCCCACCACCCCCACCAGCAAGAACGCCGCCGCCGCCACCACCACCGGCACGAGCACCACCGCAGCCACCGCCAGGACGAGCACCACCGCCGCGCCCAACACAACCACCATGTCCTTCTGGAGACGTCGGTGGCGGCATGGCACCTCCTCCTCCTCCTCCACCGCCACCGCCACCGCCAACACCGGCGATGTCCTCCGGTGGGCCGCCTGTTCCTGCACCGAGGGGGCATCCAGTTGGTGGTGGGTTGCCCACGACGACTGCCCCCGTTGACCTCCAGTCAGAAATCCAAAGCTTCAATAGAGGACACTTGAAGAAGGTAGAGTTTTTTTGCAACACTCCTGGTGAAGCACTTCATCCCAGGGCATTTTCGCACTTGGTGCACTTGAAAGACTAGTAATTGTCTTTGTCGGAATAGCAATCTATTATGCGGAACACCACGGAAACCAAAAATATAGCAACTAAAAAGTGCGCGATAATTGAAAAATAAACAAAAAACAAGTTGCGACAAATCAACTGTGACTGCATAAACCGTCTATGAGTAAACCAGAGCAGGTCAGTAGCGAATTGGAAGCACAGCCATTAGGAAGCAAGAAATGTGAAACTGAATCCCCCAAATGGCTACAATTATTTGAGCGTTGTGAGCGCGGTGTTACATATAGTAGATTGTTTACACAGCCTCTGTGTAGCTGCTGCCGGGGCACAGGAATGAGCCCCAAGACAGGAGGACTCAAGTTAGTTCCGTTGGCGATCGGTGAACGCCCATATACAATCGTTCTTATTCCCGATTGGAACTGACAAGCCAACGAAATCGCGACGCAATGAGTTCTAGCCGCGGGTGGTGCAAAACCCGAGGCTGCTGATGGCTAATTAGCTTAAAATGGCCAGCGTGTGCTCGTGTATGTGTGTGATCCAAGCATGCGTCCAGTCTGTCCTGTGTAGTTTCAAGGACAGTTTGGGTGCGGTATGCGGTGCATTACACCCGACTGCTCATTAGGATTTAGAGAGAGAGAGAGCGATGCGCTTTGTTTTGAAAGCATGATTAAAAAATATTCAGCTGAAAGTCCTCTAGCCACCACGAATTTTAATAAGACAAACAAACCACGCAACGCCGTCGAATCACCAACAGTGCGTAATGGCCGACTACTGCAGTCTTCGACATCAAGGAGAATTGTCCTTGAATGTGTGACAAAATGAAGGTCAAGTTTTACCTCCTTCAATTCGATGCTAGCGTCGTGCGCTGATGACTTCATTGTTGTATTTTAAATGGCAATAGTAGTTTACGTAGGCCCACTCATTAATCTCTACTCCCTGCATTTTTTTCCGCGAAAACGCTGGTTATAAGGTTTTATGGGTGAGGATTTAGGACACGCAGTGGAATATACTTTATTAAATGCTGAATGCATTTTTATTTTTCTGTATTTAGAAGTGTTTTTGATTTATATCTGTAGATTTTCCTAATCTGTATTATCGTTTAACTTATTGCGGAAAAACCCGATTATCAAATTGCAGGCTTCTTGAATTTTCCGAAAATTTAAAATGGAGGTTAGGAGGTCGTATATTTCAAATTACCTGAGGTCCAACTAACCGTTCTAGAGTTAGCTTAGTATAGTCCGCGGCGCGAAGCGCCGCGGACACCTTCATTTTACATGCGGAACAACTTACTCCCAGCGGCCGTGGGAAGCAAATTCGACTACATTTATTCACTTTGCACTTACTTCTAAACATTTCCTTCTCTGCTTATCCTATTTCCCCAGCCCCAAAAACTCTACAACCCCCGTTTTTGCAGGACATAATGCTGGGACTAGGGGTATATGAGTGGGCCTACATAAGCTACTTTTGCCGTTTAAATATATAAGAAGAGTTAACCTAGATTTATAATGGGCGCACTGGGCCGACCGATGTATGCAGGAGAAAATCTACATGCGAATGTAGGGAAGGAAAGGTAATGGCAGCTCAATTTCAAAATGCCGCTCGTTTTAATAGGCAGTTGATTGCCGGGACCCTGCTGCGCATTGTAGCCTTAAGCCGGCACCCAGTCCCACAGACATTCGCTCTGCGCGTCTGAGAATTCCTAGGTGTATGGCAGCGCACGCCATACCGTATGGTCTGGCTCTGGTTATGTCCTCCAGGTGAACGCAAACGTAAGCGTGGATAGCCGCTGCGCACAAACTGTTCGCGGAAATATCGGACCTCACGTGTTTTTTTGTCCAAGTTGCTGCAGCAATGAGACCGGACTCTTTTGGAAGATTTCAATTATATTGAAAAAAACATCCCACCCATTTTCATACCTAAAGAGCCTCCGGACTGCTTGCTTTCCCGCCAGAATTAACTTCTGACTATCATAGCATGATGAAAACTTTCGACATGATGTTGTGACTGTATGCCTGTAGCCTGTTGTAACCATCTACAGCGAAAACACCACATTGTTCTGATATGAATTAACTGGACCCCATAACTGCCCTATCCCCCCAATCCTGTTTTAGGTTGAGGACCAGCCCGTCAGACCGGAAATCAGTGGGGATGGTCATAAGGACATGTTGGCAGCCAGTCTGAGCCAGGCTCTGAATAACCTTCTAGCTTCCCGACGTGCCTACCTCTCGGACGATTCCAGTGACGATTCGGACTTTTGAAGTCGTTACTAAGACCGATTTCCTGCACCGAGCTGCTTCTGCAGGTGGAACACTAGATATTGGAGTTGGTTTATCACGCACATCCCCGCCACCACCACCACCTCAACACAGTCTCCCACCCCATCCTGCGCTCCTTGCCTTCTTTGTTTTAATCGGATTTGTAGCCCCCCACAACCGCGAGAGATGCAAGTAGGAGTCCCCTGTTATGCAGTGCCTTCAGACTTTCTTGGCTGTGGTCTTGCTATCCTTTAAAAACTCTTCAATTTTTTTATATTTTTACTTAGCTATTGAGTGCTTTCATCTGTTTACGACCATTTGCTTAAAGGTCTTTTTGAAGATCGCTTTATTTTTTCATTCTTCAGGAGGAAGCGTCTGCATTTCATTGTACTCGGTAACATGCATGCAGTCAAGGTCATCGTCCTAACCATAGGCTGTATAATGCTACTATATGTGAATTTGGACAGAAACATGGACTTGAGCTTAAATTGAACGGTGGTAGTTGATAGAATCAATCTTTCGATTGAAGTTCTGGTTTAACCGCTCAACCCACAAACAGAGCCCAAAACGGATGCCAAAGTAGCAGTTCCATTATGTGAAGTAGAAAATGCAATCACTGGAGAGAGACATTTACTAGTCTGGTACTTCAGATTCGTGTTCGAACCTATCAGCAAAGACTATCACAGGAAAGGTGTGATCGAGATACAGTGTGAGCAGCATTTATAGTCCGGAGTGGCCACGCGGCCGCATGCGTAATTATCAGCTCTCCTGACCACTGTTGGAAGGGGGGTCGTAGTTGAAGCCATGATGGTTTGGCAGTCCAAGTCCGAAAGCAGAGGAGCTGCTACTTGTTTTCCGAACGTGGTCAGGTGGCCAGGTATGAAAACTGTGCCTAAATCATCCTTTTCTGCGATTGTCCGATGGTGGATTGGAGCGAGAATCCGAAATGTCAGGCTAATGAACGTCTTGCTTCAGCGGACGCATCTTCTCATCCCGAAATGCTTCCTGGAGCTCGCCTATCCATGTTTATCAGCTCCCTTGTCGTGGATGGTCGTACAATCTACGCCCTTCCATCACCAATGTTGAGTATTAAAGAGCTAAAATTTTCCCTTTTTTGGATGGCTGATTCCGTTAAAGGGTGCCTTGTTAACTCACACGCAGTGTGGTTAATTATCTTGGGGGTTGAATATGGAGAAGGGAGGTATCCTTACATTTGACAGTGAACTAGTAGTCTAGCCGCTCGCGGCCCAAACGGTTCTCACAACCTTAGTGGTCGTCGTCCTAATGACATCTCTCGAATATGAGACGTCTTCCGCATGATGGTCGTCGAGAGCGTGCTATTAAGAGGGGGAGAGAAATAAGCGAACCACAGGGTTTCCCGCAGTCCTCTTACGGGCAGTGTAAGAGAACTCAGCTTCGTATACTTGTGCAGTGATCATAAAAGTATGCCTATCTATTTTTTATTGTTTTCTGTGGCCGGCAAGGGAAGGTGCAAGTGCCGGAGTATCCGTCGGGATCAAGTAATTGGCATGAAGATATATTTAAGATAACTTTAAACTGCCATTTTAGCCGGATCCACAGGCTTCAACTGATGATCGCTCAAGTAGTGAATTAAATTAACACTGCAAGCGAAAAGTCGAACCCCGGGAATTGGTTGAATAGAGAGACGTGACTGTCGGTACAGAAAGCGCATTCGTTCAACGTTCCTGATTCGCCCCCGAACACGTCCTCTAAGCTGTCCCTAAGGGTGACAGAGTCTCTTGGAATTAAGGGTTGCACTGAGGCCAGGAGCAACTCTCAGGCGTCAATTAATAAGACTGCAAGACCGATTGTTGCGGTAACGGACCCCTCGCATACTTTACTGGATCCACTTTGGTTGTGGGTCAAGGAACTTCAGAAAAACTCGAAATGGTTTAAATGACTCGGATGACTGAACATGCAACATCAAAGAGGACTACCACGAAGTTCGTGATTCATTTGAATAGACCAAAATTTTGGTGATAGATGACAGCGGTGGGCTGCTTGAGTACTGTTTCTCCACCCTGCAGTTCATTAAAAAAATGTTTGGTCGTCCCGCTCCTTATTCAGTGCTGAAAATTTGCGTAGGCGTGGTGTGCGTGAACGAAATCTGCCCTTAGCGGCATTGGTAGAGATCCCAATGGCTGTGTATCACGCAAATACTCAAGGGCTAAGGAAATGGCAGTGGTATAAAACCAGGATGCGAGCCGAGCAAGCACTCTCCGTGACAAATATGATCATCGGTGACGAATGCATGAGCTGTTAATTACGATAGGTATGTGGTTACATGGTAACCACAGCACCTAACTGCCAAACTTCGTGTGCGTTCATCGCTCTTATCTGTGGTTGGCTCTGCTGATACCCTCGTGCGAGAATCCGAAACGTCAGACGAATAAATTAGCTCCATTGATCGCGTCTTCTCTGTGGAAGTGCTCAAGGTCAGTTTTCTCCGATTCGGAAAATACGGTGAATAAGATTCGACACAGTGTTTTCAAATTTTCAGAGAGTATCCATTAAATAATGGAGTGATGGTCAACTATGGATAAGATTATATTTTTTGCGAATGCCGCTTCCGTTTTTTGCATAGCTGTCTTTTAAAAAATATTTCTGAGAATTTTGTCAGAAATTGTGATCGAAAAAATACCCACTGTCGTCAGGGTTGCCTCTAGATGTGGGTAACCAGTAAGTTGCATGGAACTGCAAACTGCGTGGTACAAGCCGAGACCTCTCATGCGGAATCCAAATGCGAACCTTTCTCTAATGCCTCTCCAAGCCAGCTCTCCACTCGTGCAAAAGCCTTCAGATAATTATTCCAGCTTTCCAGTCCGCATCTGCGCACATTTCAAACGTGCATTGCTGCTGTGGGTTTAAACCGCTCAACTGATTATGCCGCACTCTGATAGCGAGTTGATATGGCAACCGATCGATAGCCAGACCTGCTCTATCCGGGGTGCATGTGTGCGACACAGTCCAGCCATGCTTAAAATTCACGAGTCTCTTCAACCCCAGGAGGGCTGGTAGGTATTAGCTTTACCGTTTTTATTTTCACACAGCTGGCCTACTCTCCAGTGCATGTTTTCTCCTGCATTTGTGTTTCAGCCTATTTCAGCGGTGCGGCTAAGCATTTTGAAGGTTTGATGTAGTATACAACTAATGTTGGCGATCGAAAGCCTTTTTTTCATGTAAGTCATTGGCGGATGCTCTAGAGGGCTGGGAGAACTATTATATTCTATTTTTTGACATCACCAAGCATTGATTGTAGGTTTAGTTTTTAATTGAGGGAATGTGTAGAAAGACTGACATTCAATATTCAGGCTTACCGCTACGGGTTGGAAACCTGACTTGGTAGCTAGTGCGTATTCTTTAGTGGAGTGTATGCAGCCTCTTGATTTGTAGGTATAAGCGCAGTTCAGGTTGGCCATAGTAAACGATAATGCAGGCGTCAAATTGCATTTAGTAGATCAATTCTTCATTGGCCTTATACACAACATTCACTTTGGGGTGTACGCAGGTTCGGTGCGAAATGCAATCGTCGATTTTTGGGCACTTGTCTTTCCTGCTCCATCAGCCGTCTTTATGAGATTTTAGGCGCTATCTTTATGTAAAAAACTACTCTGCAGTTTAAAGCATCGTTTCCCAGGTACAAATTTGAAGACATCGTATGTAGCAGAATTTAATGGCACCATAAATTTCGCGAGCGCTCATCAGCCGCTTCCGCTCGCTGCATGAACAGAATAACGAATGATAAATTGCATAATTGAATTCATACAGAAAAATCGATCCAAAACATCAAGGTCACTTGAGATAGCCAAGAG
>JAYGXS010000001.1:113424208-113463342 GCA_036362985.1 Ligula intestinalis | reverse complement strand
CTCTTGGCTATCTCAAGTGACCTTGATGTTTTGGATCGATTTTTCTGAATGAATTCAATTATGCAATTTATCATTCGTTATTCTGTTCATGCAGCGAGCGGAAGCGGCTGATGAGCGCTCGCGAAATTTATGGTGCCATTAAATTCTGCTACATACTTTGTACTCTGCAGTTATTTTTTATTGGGCGCCTGCTTGAAATTGCCCATTTCCTTTGCACTTTGCTCGTGCTATCCAAAGGTCGACGAAAAATATCTAGATAATTTACATTTTTTGATATATTAAGTGCACTGAGCAACTTCCATTCACGGAGCAGTAGAGTAATGTTCAAGTAAGTAGGCGGGAAAGCCACATATGGAGGGCAAGAATACTAGGCGATGAACGCGTTCTGATTGCTGACGGAACGCACTCCTCCCGTCCTTCCTCGGGCTTCACGCTTGAGTCCAGCCATCAGCTGCACAACAGCTAGTATTAGAGGTCGATAAAGTCACAGTGATGAGCGTTCACGTAACCGCTAACGGAACTCATCTCTCCCGCTTTGCCTTGTGTATCGACACAGGCCCTGGCAGCCGTAACAACTGGTAGTATAGGTATACATTCTTTTCGGCAAAGACAAGGAAGACTAGAAGGGCCATTTCTGGCACATGAGCCGTCGTCAGCCAGTCATACCCAGACTCAAGTGGTTCTCCACCCGAGACAAGACACCCACCGGCGAGACGACGAGCTGATAGCTCACTGGTTAGAGCATTTGTCACTGATAAAAAAGGTCGTGAGTTTGAGGCCCAGATGGGAAACCGCTTGACTCTGGATATGGCTGGCTGACGACGGCTAATGAGCCAGAAATGGCCATTCGAGCCTATCTTGTCTTTGTCAGCAATACTATCTGCCTACTTCTATTGAGATAAACAGTCTTCTGGGTCTTTGTCGACAGTGTTAATCTGCTTACAATAGCAGCTGCTGGGTGGCTGCTGGTGAAGCTCCAGGACAGAACAGGACGAGGGAATTCTGTTACCCATTGGTGAGCGTTCATCAACGAATGTTGATATTCCCGAACTAAAGCGACAAGAAAACAATCCCGTGGCTGAGTGTTAGAGTGCTGCACTTCTTATCAAAAATTCGTGGGTTTGAGCCTTAAGTGGTGCTCCACTTTTGGTAGGTATTGTAGTAATGGTAGCCAAGGCCGAGGTGTCACTGCCCAATTACGCCTTGTGTGAGCCCCTCAAGGAAGAACACGACAAGGTAAGGACAAAAGCAGAAGCCTTTGAGCATAATTGGTACGATATATTTAGGGCAAAAACGTGTGTAAGCTAGGTCAATCGAGCTAATAAGCTTCTGTCCTGGCTCGGCTAGTGGCATGAGTGGCTGGTGACTCGACGACTGACTGTAGCTTGTATTTTAATGTATTGATGGATTGACGGCCAGTATGCGTTCGCCTCGTGTAGGCCCATCGAAAGCCTGCTTGCTGCATGCTATCTGCCTGTTAGGCGCCTCCTAACAGGTATTTCTAGTAAAGTATGGCTAGTAGGTCAGAAATGGCCACTCCAGTCACTCCCGCCTTTACGGATAACGTCATGTGCAAAAATAGTCTTGAGTGAGTAAGAAGAAAGGCTCTTCGTTTTCTTTTCAATTTATTGGCAGGATATTGCTACCGTATGTTGATAGGATTTGCGCATAGCAGCAGGATCTATCGCGAGCATTTTGCCATTGACACATATTTTCTCTAGTAGAATATCGTTAACCGGTCACAAAACCGCGCAAGTAGTCTTCTGTGTAGCTCAATCACAGTCTTAAATTAACTGGATCGAATTTCTCGCATTGACTGATCAACACTCCGCTGTAGAGTACCATATTGTTGCCAAGCGGCTCACGTGGTCGTCTGCGCTCTAACATTGCGAGACAGAATACCAATTCTTGCACGTGCTACCGTGCGTCAAAGGACCTTTAATGCCGTCAAGAGTTTTCTTACAACACTCCAAATTTGGATCGAAGGCAAGTCTGGGGTAACCGCTCGAATCCTATTGGTGAGCCTAAAATGACCCATTGCCACGGCAAGAAGTATTGGAGAATGTGTAGCCATCTGAAGCAATTGTGGTTGAAGTAACTTTATACGAGATCTATGTAAAGGACATGAACGATGAGGTAAAACAGTGCCAGATTACAAGTAATAGCTCGTATGACTAACTAAGTTATGTCTTAAAAATTTGACAATGAAAGATTGACATATAGCCACCTCCATTAAATCCATGCTTGTGTGGTGCTCACTTACTTCCGTTAAGTAGACGTCTCTATTTTGGTACCAAAATGTAAAATTATGTCCCCGAAAGCATTTTCGCCATCTCCGTTAACTTGCAATATTGAGATTCAGTTGAATTTTATCTGTATACCGAAACAAATACAAACATACTTGTCTTTATTGTTTGCTTAGTGACAGCATACCATATAAGACCGCAGACACAGAAACCATAGTATCTTCATAAGGTGATTTACTTTTATCGATAAAGTCTAGCGGTTAAGCACTATGACACATGATAATATCATCAGGTTTAATAATTGAATGAATACGGGGTTAATAAGAAACACGCCCTTTGGGAAGGCGCGCTGTAGTATGTGATGCCATTGTGAGAGGCTTATTCGATTAACTCTGTTATCGCAGATATATTTGGTCAACATTCAACAATGAAGTGCAAGCGGTGTTGGGATTTGTTGTGCTTACGGGATAAAGTGCAGTAGGACGTTGCATTTCAAAGGTGTGCACCTACGATGGACGTAAGAGCCAGGCAAATAAACACAAAGCAAGCCATTGGAATTTCTGTAATTCGTTTTTCCTTAGCCGCTGTGATAATGCTGGAGGCATGGTTCTCAGGCCTCCAGTCCATCAACAAGCGCAACGATTTGGCGTTTCCATACGGTGTACTGGGAAATTTCCCGAGCACGAGAATCAGTCACGTGGGAAGGGCTGGGCGTAGCAACAACTCTGATGATAGCGGGCATAATAGCCGCGCAATTATTAAACACGCATCCGACATGGACAAAAACTCTGAGGCAATTAATGAGACGTCACCGCAGCAAGTAGACCTCAAGTGGTGGCCACAGGAACTAACCATTATAGTACGCATGCAGGTGACCGCTACGAACTATAAATAGCATGCAATCTGTGCATATCTCAGAATTTTTTACGATTACCTATGATTAAGGATTACCGATGGAATCCAAAACGTCAGGACAATAAAGCTTTTGGTCCAGTGATCGCTTTTTTTTCTAAACTAGGCACTCTCACACCAACTGCAAAAATAGGAAATGCAGGTCTTAATATTATTTAAATAACTATAATAAACCAAAATAGCGGTGGTTACAGGAGTTGATAATTAAAGTAGGCACACAGATGACTACTACAAATTATAAATACCATGCAATCTGTGCATGTTTCCCACCGATCTGTTCATGGCTCAGACTATCATACCAGTACCTATTAGTAAGGATTGCCGACGGTATCCGAAACGTCAGGAAAATAAACCTCTTGTTCCAGTGGTCGGATCTTCTTCTTCTGAATAAAATATACGGCCCGATTGACGTCCGTTGGGGCACAACCATGGCTATATACTCCTATGAATAGTGTAGGTTACTTTTGAGGTATCGTACTTTGAAGTCTATGATACGTTTTCCGTGAATCTTACAGTACACGCTTGAACTAGAAAATCAGTATTTGCTCAAATACAAAACGAGAAGAATATGGTATGCAATCGGGCTTAGCACCAGATAATCCGCGGAACTTGTCCTATGGGAATGATCTACGTGATTTTTATAGGGGTGGGAAAATTCATAGGGAAGAAAACCCGTAACCTTTACCTCAACCAGAACTTAAGATATAGACATGATCTTAACCCTAAGCTCACATGTAACCCTAAAACGAATTCACGGAAGAACCTACTCAAACAACGCCTACATAAAAAGTGTAGTAGCCAGTATTGAATGTTAAACCCATTCCGACTACAGTCACCTCTGATTAGTTCTTCATCTAGGAATGGCGCGCTAGAACTTGGCGTCTTCTTCTGTCGGCCGCATAAGGCGAGTCTTCTTAAGGCACTTGTTTATGAAGAACTTTGGATAACCGTTGGCTATAAACATGATATCCCAGTATTTAATCTCCTCCTTCTTCTCACTGCTGTCACTGCAGTGTGTCTGAAAGCTGTGAAAAGCGGTTTTAACACAACTGCGTTTGTGCCTAACTGGGTGGTTGCTTCTAACGATGTAAGTGTGAATGCTTTTGAAGCATCACCATAAATAAAACTTGGTCTCAGAAATTGCCCCATTCTTTTTTTCTTCCGGGGATGATGACAGCAAAATTATATCTGGGCCTCGAATATTTGCGCATGTTTATCTGGAGTGGTCCGACAAAGACAAGGGAGACTGGAATGGCCATTTTTGGCTTGTTAGCCGTCGTCAACCAGTCATTCCCAAGCTCAGGGAACGGAACCCCCCAAGATTCGAACCCGGGTCCTTTGGTCATTCGGTTTAACACCTTACCACAACCCCTGCTTTTTTACTGAATCAAAGACACGATCGATATTCAAAAGAACACACATACCTTTAATTATAAGGTTCAATTTATTAGCTTATTGAGCAGTGCAATAAATTCTTTCCTTACACATCAAGTACCTGAGAACTCAAATGACTGAAAAAGTCAGCACTTATTTCATTGCCTTGTAAAGTGCAATAAAATAGCAAGTCTGGGGATATAGACTTCGTGCTGAAACTCCTGGACCGTTTGGGCAAATATTTCCTTTTTTCTTATAAGGTTTCTAAATAATTTATTGGGAAAATATCCAACATTGACGGAATATGAAAGTTGCTCAGGAAATGTTTGTGTGATTAACCGAAATGGAACATATTTTACACCAACGTGTTTTTTTAACAGAAAATTACTCTGATAAAGAATCGTTTTCCGAAATAATCTTCGCCAAAATGCAATCTTAATTTTTTCTTCCGACTACAGCTTGTTATAACAAAATGTAGGACCTAAGTTAGTACTCTGAACAATATTTCGAAACAAAACTATCGTCTTTCCGAAATATAACTCCTAAAATGCAGATTTTAGCATCAAAAGTTGGTAAGAAATTTAAGATCCACTCGAATGACGCGTCTTTGGATATGACACAGTTGAACTGCCACAATGCGAACCCTTCTCGTGCTTGCTGGATTGTTGTCCAGGTTGTGCGGCAATCAACTCTCAAGGTGTTTCAGAAAATACATATTTTTGCGTGTTTTCAGCTGATCTTTTTAAATTTTTACCCGAATTTTGTGCAATAAGCACCTCTATAGCAAATGATTGTTAACCTCCATTTTGTGCTTTTATCGACTCCTTCTTCACCAAGTACTCCGTTAGGTTTTCAAAAAATTTCCCTCAGCTTGAATTCACATCAATATCTAATTCGCATTTGTTTCCAATTTCAGTAGTCCAAAATAAGACTTAGTAAACAATGAAAGTAGAGTGACAGTTTTATGTATCATTTGCAACTTTGCGAATTTTTAATGAACTCTGGTGACTGTATTGTTTTAAATAAATATACCGACTTAATTTGCAGTCCGCGTGAACGTATACAACTTTGAAATTTGGACCTCTCTGTACATTGCGAAAGTTTATCAGCCCTTCCTAGTTCTTTTTAAGCTTTCAGGGATACGTTACGTGAAGCTCCGGATGACCAGCAACTCTATCTACGAACATTTTTGGAACAGAGAGAACCATTTGCAGGAAAGTTTTTCTCTAGAGGAACTTCCACTCGCTTAATCAGTTGTCAGCGCATATGTGTGCCATAACCTGCGTTGATTGATGCTCCTAGGATGTGTGTCCTCAATCCCCTGGAGCCCATCAGTGCACTGATGCAGCTTGATTGGCTGCGTTACGCAAGCCGAGCATTTGTTGACGAGCTCGGTGCCGGAACTGATTAAACTTGTTAGCCAAGGCTCTACTGTTTGCCCCATAGACTCGCACTCAACTCCATATAGGCCTTTGCAATGCTACCTGACGCAGTCCAATTTGATTCTTACCCCTCATTTAGTTCATAAGACCGAGTGGATTCGAACCATGTACAAGAAAGCTTACTTTTTTACTTTGTCCTTGCTCTTACTTCAAATCAGGATATTTAGAATGGCATTTGGCTAGATATATTTTGCAAGGATAAGCCCTCACTGCGAGGGCTTAAAGATTGTGCCGGCTCTTACCCCGGCTCTCATTGCACTACAGCACAAAGTACCCAGTCATCTCTAGGACTTTGAGCGTGAATATGATTGGCTGACAACGGCCAGAAAACTGCGATCGCAAATACCCTGTGCTCAATGCATACAAAAAGCAAAAAAAAAGAGTCAATAACCTTGCAGCCAAGCTTCGAGCACGTGGCATTTATTTAACCAAGAATAGCCCCTCTCCCGTTGCTAGTAGAAAGCGGTTGCGTAACTAGTAAATACGTCTAGTAGACTTCTACCTCAGTTGGTCTGATGCCTCCCATGATTCATGATTTGGCATTTTCAACGTCACCATCAAAATAACAGGCACCACCAGCGTTTTTGGAGTGAAGGTCTGACGGTTGTCCATGAAGTGGCCCACCGTTACGTTGCCGGAGAAGCAGCGACTGCCGTGTGAAATTTTTACACATACTCAAACTTGTGTGGCCTCCACCTCGGGCTCTCATCTTGCATCCACCCTGGTTTCGTGACATACCAACGTCATGACGAGCGAAGCACGGGTGGTAGGCTAGACCCGGCGATTCACAAAGTTCACCCGTCTGAATATGCATGTCACAATGGCTTCCCTCCTATTTTCCCACGGAATTGTCTTCACAAATGTGGAAGTCCCAGACCTCAGTAGAGTAAGGGTGCCAAGAAATTCATAGAAAAATGGAGGTATCGAATATTAACCGTACTTTCTGAGTAGAAATAAGTAATGCTCTGGATGACAGCCTTTCCTATTAGAACTGTTTGTGCGTACTGATAGCTTAAGTGTATGATTGATCGTTTATTAGGAATTTTTAGTGTCTCAGAGTTTGGGTATAAGGGAGAATCAGACGAATTCGTTGGGAACAGGAACTGTATGCGCCTGAAATTTCGGATCCATGTCCGGGAACATCATCAAAAACGGCAGTGGATACGGATGTCTCTGAAGATGGTTGGGAACTGGGAACTGAGAGGGCTGACGAATAAATATACTGTCCTAGCGATTCTGCCTATGTTTTCTTAAATAAATTAGTCAAAAGACTTCATTCAAAGCCATAATTGAAATAAGACTTGATATACTCAGTGGTTTTAATCCCGCGAAAACTATTTGGAAAGTAAAAGTGCCTGTTGAGATCAGTTTGTTTAAGAGAAATAGGCAAAATTTTGGGGAGATCAGAAGTTGCTTGATATCGAACAAATTTCTCTTTAAATTTAGCAACGAAACCCTTTATTTTTATCCACTGTGCTATGGGAGCACAAAAAATTGAGCAAGAGAAGCTTACAATATATCTCTTTTAGAACTCGAAAATGTAGTCTTAAGTTGGTGTTAGTCAGGTAAAGCCAAGCTTAATGAATTGTACGGTATTCCAGAAACAAGGAGCAATTTTGCTTTTAAGTTTTATCTTTTGCCAATTTCTAATGTTTTTTTGTAAAAAACGCGATAAATACGTTTTGACAGCATATTGTTTTACCGCAACAATAATTTTGGAAGATGACCAAAAAGGCCTGTGCTTTGTTACGTATTTGATGATAAAAAATAATGTTTTTCAACATATAGGATGTGAAAAGTTGCTTTTTTAAGATATTGTTTCCGCTTATGTGGTATTTAGAAACAGAACAAACAGAAAAATAACTGTTTTCGCAAAATATTGGTATATATTCGGCCAGTATTTCTGCGTTCGAATTTTGAGAACGGGGCCTAAAAGTAATAAAATATGACCGAACGTAGATCAATATAAAGCAAGGAGGGAGTTCTTTCATTTCCACGTAAACTGTATCATTTGTTTTCAGCTAAATTAAAAAGCTAGCCTAATATCTACATTGTTATTTTGACGTTACCGTGGAAACAGGGTAACCTGCACAGATATTTATGTAATAAGTATATAATCAGAGCACCTTTTCAAGAGATAGACAGTTTTATAATTAATTTTAGGTGTAAAAATATTAGACTTCGCATGTGGCCGTTGTTTTTATTCGATATGACTAGTTTCATTGGAAATTGTATTTAAAAGTTCTCATATGCTGGTAAATACTTTTCAGAAATGCCTTATTAAACGTCGCACAGAATCCAAATTTGTGGAAGACTGCATGAAAACACTGAAAATCTTCGAAGATTTACCGGACTGTTTGACACTACTTGTCACCTTATACCTGAAATATGCAGAAAGAAACTTGACTTAACATTCGTTATTATATTTTTTTAAATGTTATGTTTATGACTTCACCTGATGAGTAAAATTAAATTTACTGGTCTGATTTATAGCTATTTGTCACGTCTGCGGTTCTTGAGTATTCTATAGAAAATTGGATTTTTCGTTTTAAAATATTAGTGCTTTATATATTTCTTTGGAGTCCCAAATTGCCCTTAGGTTGCTTATGAATATTTGACAGTTTTCGTACATGCGTTCGTGCTAGTTTGCGAATGATAATCAATCTTTCAAACATGCTGCCACTTGGCATGTATTTTCAGCAGCGCTGAAATTAATGTGATTTGCATTTTCACGCATATCAAACTGTGTATTCTTAGTCACCTGAAGCAAATTCAGATTAGCGGAAACCATCAAAAACACCTTGAGTTGATTTTGTAGGCAACAGTCTCAGCCAATGACCGAGAGCGTCAATTCGTGCCGGAATGTCCATGAGTCTATTTTAGTTATTTTTTCTAGGTTTGTGGAAGGAAGGCCAAGTGTTTTTTCAGTTTTTGGGTACTGCACTACCTGAGGGCCTGGTTGAGTTGTATTTTGTGGCTACATGCGTACCCGTCTGCAGTTGGCTAAATAATTGCAGGCTTGCCTGAATGTTGGGTCCACGCATGCCACGAATGTTCAGGAAAGCGTGTGATCAGTTTACTGAGGACCTGTCTGTGTACAAGCGACGGAGATGTCGCTGAAATACATTATACAAGGATATGGTGATATAAAGTCCTATCATGAAGGATCCCGTACAGACTGACATCCTTTGTCGGCAGCAGCCTTTCAACCCATAACTATTTAGCTTCTGGAGATGCCTTCAGTGTACGCGCGAGTGTGCTGGAATGTTTGTTGCAATGGGTGCAGTAACTGGCTTGAGGTGAGAGTCTCCGGCTTTGGGTCTCGTCTACGTATTACCCCCGCAAGATTAATCTAGGGGATGGTGATTTTATCACAGGGAGTAAATGTTAACAATTATGCCCATTGTCGTCAGAATTGTTGCTTAGCCCGAACTGTCACACGTGTCTGCTTCTTTTGCTCAGGCAATCTCTCAGTGCGCCGTATGGGAACGGCAAATCCTTGCACTTGTTTATGAACTGTGCACTTGAGAACTATGACTCAAGCAACTCGCGGCACATGCAGTTATCACCTCTAGCGAGGATTTCAGCCTCGTTAAACTTGAAAATGTGGCCGGGTCCCGTCGAGTGAACTACAACTACAACTTTCTTCTTAACCACCGCTGCATGTTCGACCATTTGAGTCCGGAGTAATCTCCCGGTTACTTCGGCTACACCTGCAACAGAACCGGTAAACGATTCCAGCCATTTCCTGCCGTAACAGTGGATCTTTCTGCATAATAACTTGGTGCCTGATGGTTGCTTCTAGCCTGGGCGTAATTCCAACTCCAAGTTGGGTGAGCAGGCAGCTGACTGCTTCCGATATATTCCTTAGATAAGGAAGAGCTCGCCAAACGCTTGGGCCACTTCGGTGTGGTTTTTTCTCTTCTCTGCGTATGCACTGGCTGACAAAATTTCGCGGATAATAATTCGCTCTCGGTACCCGTCGAACATATGCAGGGTCTCCACAAAGTCTAAGTGCATAGGAATTTTAATATTCTATTTATTTATGCTATTTTTGTTGGGACGGCAGAGTCCCATTATTCGTCAACAACGTTTAGGCTCTCAGCGCAGCTGCAGCGCAAAGTCGCACGCGTGGCTTGAAAACGCGTCAATAATTATTGATTTTTCGTCCTATCTGATTGAACCGTGAATGCTGACGCCTCCTCGCTTTGCGCGCTGAATAAATAACCTGGAGCCTTTTTCTGTGACTTACTTGCACTCTTACATTCTGATTTGCTGCCACGCTCTGCTTGCTCTCACGTGCTCTGTGTCTCAATACACGCTGTTAGAGTGACCGGACTTCCGTTGTTCTCTCTCCGTGGGCGTCGGGACTAAGCGGGTAGTTCAGCGTTCGTCTAGTACCATTGCAGGTCATAAAAAATTTTCCTCCCCAGATCGAATAATGGCTCTGTCTTACGAAGCAAGAATCGAGTTGGTACTCTTAAGTGGACGAGAGGGATGGTTATATCGCAAAATTGCCGACGAATTTAACCTTCGACACCCTGATTGGCAACCTATTAATTTTATTGCCATCGGGAAATTGGTCACGAAGTTTAAAGAAACAGGCAGTGTCTTGGACAAACCCCGTTCCGGGTGACCAAAGACTTTAGACAAAACGAGAGAGGTTGTTATGGCGAAGATTGCTGAAAGCTAAAAGAAATCACTTCGTCGGAAATCCATGGGGTTAGGTGTTCCAAGGTCAACTATCCACAAAATCCTGGTAGAGCAGAAGTTCCATCCGTACAAATTACAGATATTGCATCACTGAAATTAAGACGACCCCAGTAGACGAATGCAGATTTACGGATGGTTTTCAGATAAATTGGATGAAAATATCAATTTTTCTAAGTACCTTTTGCTGTTCAGTGATGAAGCTTTGTTTTATGTTAATGTTAAAGTCAACAGACAGAATCTTCGATACTGGTCTCCAGACAATCCACATTGGATGGATCCATCCAAACAGCAAGGCTGCCAAAAGGTGATGGTGTGGTGTGGTTTGTGGAAACCTCATGTGCTAGGACCCTTCTTCTTTGATGAACATGCTACCCATGAGACTTATCTGAACATGTTAAGAGGCAAATTTATGCTTCAAATTGCGCGCCTAGGCGAGGGACTTCCGGACTTGGTTTCGCAGAATGGAGACCCTGCCCATTTTGCTACAAATGTTAGAGATTGGCTGAATGGCACTTTTCCCCACTGGATTGGAAGAAGAGGTCATGTGGAGTAGACCCGTCGTTCACCAGACCTTTCTCCCCTTGATTTTGTTTTCTGGGGTATGTTAAAAGAGAAAGTTTTCTCAATGAAAATTGCAAATATAAAACACTTGAGAGAACGCATTATCAGTCAGTGTGCTGAAATCGACGGCAATGTACACCTATTCAATCGAGTTCACCAGAATTTAGGAAGGCGCATCGAATTATGCATTGCAAATAATGGAAATCATATTGAAAATATAATTTCGTTATATCATAATAAAATAAAAGTGTTTTGTTCTAAAGGTATGTTTTTATCCGCCATGTACCCAGACTTCGTGCACAACATGTAGTAATTTAGTAACTTTGTCCTCCACTTTGCTGCAATGCGTCTCAACGCGCCGGTATAGAGCTCTTACGCTGCTGCGTATGTGACTGATCGGGTGGTTGCTGTTGAAGTTTAGGATTTGTTGCTCACTTACGTAAACACTCTAGTTTTTAGACCACCTCCTTCTGTGCGGCAAATGAGGACATCCAGGAACGCTAGATGGTTGTTTTCTTCTTCCTCCATTCTAAACTGAATGTCCAGGAAAGCGGCGTCTTTATGGGTCTTGAATGACAGCACCCGATCCTGCTCAATAACAAGGAAGTTGCTTTCCACATATCAAACACAGAAATTTTGTCTGTCATCGGAAAACCAGCGAATCCAACCGTTGCAAGACCACCTGTACTAGGACCCCGGAAATTTTCGAACCCATAGGTGTGCCCTTCACCTGCTCTTATGTGATTCCGCTGAAGGTAAAGAACGTCTTCAGACAGAACTTTAGGATCTGGAAAATTTAGGCGTGCCCAAGGCGATTCTCCGTTTCATCGTATTTGTCTCGTAGGAGTAATTGGATAGTCTCGAGTACCGTGTCCTGTGGAATAAAAGTAAAAAGGGACATAATCTCAAACGATACCGTGACATCATTTGGCACGAGGCTTACCCCTTTAAGTGTTTCCAAGAATTGTGCCGAGAACCTGGTTGTTGTGTCTGAATCAGTGGTCAAGAATTTGAGCCGCCAAACAGCCACTCTGTTAGTCCGTAGGTTGGAGTTCCTTTGAGCGATACAATTGGTCGTAGGGGTCCGCCCTCTCTGTGCATCTTGGAGAGCCCTTAAAAGCGGATGAGGACGTTTCTTGCGCTCTCGCCATGCGTAAGTCGATTGATGATATTGCACCGGAGTCCTACATTGCCAACAGTTTTGTGTTGATCTCGAATGTCAGAATTTTTATGGTGTTACCCTTTAATGGGACCTAGGACTGACGTTTTCTCTAACAAAGTTTGCGCTTTTTGAATGTTATCTATCCTGTCCAATACACCAGTGGACCGCCCCTTGTCCCTTCTTCTGAACTGCTTCCTAGAACTCGCATATGCTTCTATCGGCAATGTTAATAATGTTAAACCTTTTCAGCTGCGATCTTTAGGTCAGGTTTCTTAGCAGAAGTGAGAGGCCAGAGTGGTAGGAACAGTCTATTCTGAACAGAAGGTATAACAGAATAGGTAAGAGAAATCTGACCCTCAGGCTGGCAAGCGTACGACCATGATGGCCGACCTCCGAGTTGTGTGAGCGCGGGTTTATAAAAAGTGCCAACATTGCTACCTACGTCCACTACCTTGCGGGGCTGAATCAGGTGTGTAGTCAGCGCTAGAATTGTCATAAGCGCTCGGAGTTGCCTTTGTATGAGCTAGCCTCAGCGCGATGAACGGCCAGACCAGTCAGCCCAGACTGGAGTAGGCTGACATCGAGGCGGACATGCACATTGATGCCCGAGGCCAATGGTTGAGCGTTAGTGTGCGCGCGGGTTGGAAGGAAGCACGGCTACGGCCACTAGCGTTTCGTGCACTGCCGGGCATTGTGCTCAGACGTTACCACAGTCATCTAGACCCGGCGTATCTACGGACGTGGCGAATGAGACATAGAGAGAAAGGTCAATCAAGGGTCTGAGTCACTGCTATGAAAAACAAAAGGGTTCAGAACCTATCACAAGGAGAAAAAGGTCCTGGATATGAGGTTGGTCATCCGACGGAATGACCTAATCGTTGACAGAAGTGACCTACCTACTTTGGCATTTGTGAGAAGCCATTTACCTGGGATCCAGGACAACTCCTTTCTCTGAAGACTATTTCATGACAAATACAGCCAGACTGTTTGACTTCGCCTCCGTCAGAATTGATTTTCACGAATTTGGCTTGTCATTAAGCAACACTGGGCATGGATGAAGAGTATCAATAAGGGATAGATAAATTCCACTACATTGTATGCAATTTCACCTGCAAGTCAGTACTATTAACCAACACGATGCTTATCAACATCGTCACGTGAATTTGGCAACGTATGTGTCTAAGGCAGACCTAGACTTTGCTGGTGTACAGCTATATCCTCTGGCCAAAAGGTGCATTGCAGTGTCTGCTCGCGTTGCGAAAACGTGAACACGTAGAATAGACCGAATGTCAAATGGCTGTAGTTCCTGATGCTAGTTGTGCAGCCACAATGAGATGTGTTTGTGCGCAGTTGCTCATATCTGTACATTATTTGCAGGTGTATTTGCAAGGGTAACGCAATAGAAATAGCCAGTTTGCTAATAACTGTCTACTCTGTTACGGTCCATTTTCTGTCACCTGGTCACCATGAGCCGGTACTGGAATGTGGTGCTCAAATGAAATCAGGTGCAGATGCTGTCTTCAAAGACGGTAGTGGTAATGGTTGCAGTGTTTCTAATCGTGGGAGGCTTCTTGATCGTTTTCATTCTGTGGAGGATCTGCAAGCTTCCAATGGCGGCAATTTGAGTGCTTACATTGACAGGTCTTAGACATTGACAATTTTGGTTTCCAAAACCTGCTGTTTCGGCTGTTACGACAGTTGGTTCCACAAAGTTTTAAATGACCGAGTGCTTAGGTAAAGTCTTAGCATCGTCATTTTAGTCAGCTTTAACTGCGCTACCTCTAGCAGCCTTACCAAGGGATGCCCGTTTGGGCAAGTTCTCCCCAGACCTTGCTCGAGGCAGCCGTTCCGCTATGATTGAACATGTTTCAGGACTGAGAACACCCGTTGATTCTCTAACTTGAGTGTCTCCTCCTATCTCACTTTTAGTAACCTATAGAAGCCCCTTTGGTGAAAGGCCTTTGTTTTCTGGTCTACTGTCTACGTAATGGTCCGCACGTTTGCCCTATAATCCTAATTTTTGCTAAGGTGAAGATCCCAGCGATTATAAATTCTGTTCAACTGTTTATTCAAAGTGTGACTGACTTTGAAGTGTTGGTTTTTAATTGTTCAATTCATACATACACTTTTTAAGATAGCCAAAAGCTGGCATGCGCGCTCCACTGATAAATGCTATGAGAGTTAGTCATGTGTGATTAAATTCAAGCCTTTTGGTGTGCCTAAGTTATAAAATTGATAGAGAATTAGCTGTATTAAAGCCTTTTAGGTTGATGTGTGAGAAGAAGACGACCCGATCGCTGTACCATTATGTTTACTCGCCTGACGTTTCAACATCCGTCGCGGATCATCATCAAATACATTAGCAGCAAACGGTAGCAGAAATGTCTCTGAAAATGAATCCCTGACGGATGTCGAAACGTAAAGCAAATAAACGTATTGTCCCAGCGATCGGGTCGTCTTCTTCTCAATTACTTCCTGGGACACGCATGTTCGCTTGTATTGGCAGGTTTATGTGTGTTCGAATCCCGCCGAATCCAAGCCTTGTTGAAAACTGCGTCAAATGCATTTTAATTAGCCTTAATTAACTAAGTTTTTGTTAGACTGATGCTACTATTAACAAGACTGGCTTTAGATATGCAGAAATTTCAAGCGCATACTTTTCCCCCATAGTGAGAGTTTTACGTGCAGCTGAATGCGATCAAATGAAAATCAGCGACCATACTATGCTCATCGAAATGCGTTTGCTTGTGCGCGGACGTCTTGGACAGCTGGGCCGGCTGTCCTTTTTCGAAGCGTGAACTGAATTTATCGCTCAGCGATTCAAGGTTGTGGCTGTGCATGTTGGCCATGAGCTGACCGTTTTATTCGATGGTCACAGCTTGACCCTTCGTGTGGATTTCGGCATAATTTGACTGCAGTCAGTGTTGTGTTTCCTCTCCATTGTAGAGAATTCTGGTAATCCTGCCCCTCCTCTGGTGGATTCGTCACAGGACCATATTTATTTGCAAGAAGTTCCATTTAACCTGGTCTTTTTCTTAATTCACGAAATGGCGTAGGACTTTGTTGGACGCGGAGAGGTCCAGAGGCCTGCTGACGGCGTTGGCATCGAAGTACCACGCCTCAAGTATTAGTCTTTCCGCTTTTGAGGTTCACCGGCCTGCGATTATTATTCCTTAAATGTCGAAGTAATGACCAATTTCTCTGATATGTATTGCAGGCTGCGAGCTCCGGTAAAGCCTCCGGGCCACCGCCTCGTGTTCGTTTAGGCAAGTCTGCAATTTGCACCCCGTTTCTCCTATATAATCTGAGTCTCCATCATTGCAACGTATTTTGCAGACAAGTGCGGAGGTTTCAGTATGGGGTAGTCTGTCTTTAGGTTACATCACTTGGCGACGTATTTTCATTTAAGGTCGATGGGTTGTAACAGTTGAGAGACTGCTTCTGAGATTCCTTTTATGTGGAGAAGGACACTCCAGACTTTGGGTTGCTGTTCTTTTGCCCATCGTCTATTTAACTGGCACTTGCTTTGATTGATAAAATAATAAGGGTATTCATTAGCTCGAAAGATGTCACGCAGGTATTGATATTTCGCTCTTTTGTCAGCTGGTGTGCTGCAATATATTTCAACTATTAGGAGAAGAGTAAGAACACAGCTACATTTGTGAGACAGAAAGTGACTGCTGATTAAGTGTAGTATTTGCTTCTTCCTGGTGGATTTTCTGATTACTGTGGTTTGCAGTAGTTCAGACGAACATCGACGCACCAGAACGCCGAGGAAGGGTAGTCGGTTATTTCCTTCCGCTTCCATTGTGAATTGAATATTTGAGTCAACCGAGTTAAGTATCTCATTGAGGTGCTTAATGTCGGACAATAGCCAACACGTACAGGCTCAACTTTTAATTGCTGATCGATAAAGTCAGTTCACGCTCTGACGAAGGGCAGTCGGTCTAGCTGTCCGAAACGTTAGCAAACAAACTTATACATTTCGATGAGCGTAATATGGTCTTATATTCTAATCCCAGAATTCTGACTTGTAAACCAGAGCTGAAGGGAAAACGCCTGACATAAGACTCATTTAGTTTATAAAACAAATTTCTCCGTAATCTGCCACTATCGTTCCTATCACACAATTTTACTCCAAATTTACTGATTCGTATGTGCCTATGCGTTCACCTCATTCACTTTTGTTTATTCACTTGTCTTGCTTGAAAATATTTGCTGATTTTTAGACGCTTTCCCTAAGTGGTTTCTTCAGGTGCCAGTGTTTGCATATTTTTTAGTTGATCTTGGATATAGACGTGAAGCAATTCGCTGATCACTGGTTTTCATCCCCTCCACTCTAGCCTGATGACTGCAATGACCTTCCGTCCCATGCGCCAAGACTTCCGACACATATTTTGCCATTCATCAGACTACTGACGTTCTGCATTACCATTTCCATCACAGAACATCACGTGTACAGAGACCAAAATACAGAAATTGATGTTGGAACTGTGTTGATAATAAATCTGCATTATATGTAAATTTTTGGCCTCTTGTTTATTTTTCTACTTTATCCTGTGGTGCCAGTAAATGGCGTCATTTTTGTGGAACAAATTGGTTGCTTATTTTAAAATTAGTATTTTTATCCCCTCCTGTCTTTCTCATTCCACATGAAGGACATCTAGTCCACCGGGCTAGTTGGTTCCAGCTGCCACTCCGAAGGCGCTTGGGTCCTCCTCCGCAAATCTGAGGTAGAGGGCCAAATTGACGTTGACGTCTATTTGCCATGTGAATGCTGATTTGTTGCTAGATAAAATTATGATTGAACCAATAAATGGTCGGTCACTCATGACGCAGTTACTATTGCAGACTGCAGGCTACGTTACTTCATCAATATCCCACTGTTTCCACGGGGCGCTCAGCTGTAAACATGCTAACGCCTATGTGTTCATTTTTTCTGAAATAGTAACCTTTTTTCTCCGCACTCAGTTCTATGGCGAATGAGGTTTACCACTATACAATTACTTTTACAAATTCACTTCACTGTCTATCCTATTTTTCCTCTCAAATAACCCCTAATAACACCAGTCACGTATGATCAAATGCTGAGGTCTGGGGCAAATAAGGTCCACTACATAAATTATCTTTGTCGCAAAACAAAAACGCGGGACATAAGTACCGAAATGCCACCATGTCGCAAACAAAGAATTGGCGCCGAGGTCGCTTGCACATCTTTTTTAAGTTATCATATGAATAAGAATACGCTGACTTAAAGGAATTCCTTAAATCAACCAGGCATTCAATCGGAAAAATTCTGACGGTAATCCGGTCTCCGTAAGATTGACCAATAATCAGAGGGAGGTGGTAAGTGCAGGCATGCCTCCTGCAGTCGCGGTTCTGCAATTTTGAAAACACAGATTCGCCAAAACTTCATTAGAACCAAATTATTCTGCATCGTCAATGTCTTCAAAGTGCGACTCGAAAACCTTTTCGAAGAAATTTATGAGACTTAATCGTTTTAAATATAAAATCGGTGAAAAAACGTTTTTCTTTACTGAAAGCTGAACTGTTTTGGGTTCGAATTAAACACAAACCAGAAAAAAATCAGGAAATTATTTTTCAAAATACTCTCTTTTCATATAAAAGGGTTTTTGATGCAAATAACTTAACTTTGCTTGTGAAAGACTGTACACCCCTCTATCAATAGTATCCCAATTCAAAAGTTTCACGTAGCATTATTATTTAATAATAGCGTCGTTGATTTACTGTCTTGTAACAGTCAATTATATTAGCTCAAATTGGGAAATATTATCAAGAATCTCTTATCATTAATAAAGCAAACACACCCCATCGCGTTTTGACACTGAGAATGTACCTTGATGAAACGCTGTTAAGGGTATGAATTGTAGGTAGCCAAATGAAATTATCTCTATTGGGAGCGTGTTTCAAAAGGGCTCAATGGCTTAAATTCGGTCATGGGACGTGCATACCCGACTATATCACTATGAAGAGACAACACCGGCAGAGCAATATAGCTTGGTTCTATGACAAGAAACCCAAACTATCTCACATGCACTTACCCACAGAAGCCTTAGTAGAAACATTTTCCTCTACTTGAACAGGGGAGTCAAAGGAGCTGTGTGTCCTCAAGGATGCCGCGCAATCCTTTTCATTATTTATAGCCATACTGCACAGTTAAGACACCATCGGTAATTACTCCTACTACTACTGTTGTTTGTGCGTTCTTCCTCCTCTTATTTCATAAGTATAACGCACTTTTATTTTGAAACGTTAGTATTTCTTTGTATATCTTTAGGTTATTTTAATTTGACTGAATACATGTTTTCTCTAGTACTAATGATCATAGATTACATAACTGAATTTTACCTTTTTATAAAGCTTCATTCATTTAGGAAAAGTCCTTAGTTCACAGACAATAGGATTTATTGTTTCAAATAAATTTCGCGATGGCTTTACAACTGCAACGCATCTTTACAAATGGAAGCAAACAACAGTTTGAATTTTCACAGAAAGTTAATGCCTGTAAGCTTTGGTCATAGTTTAATACAAATAATAATCCTGTGAAGGACACGACCTTCAACTATCATCTTCATAAGAAGAAGGAGGTTAGGATGTTAACACAAATTATAGTAACGTTTAAATCTAGGCAACACACTTCCAAGGCAATTGAAGCTTCACCACGTGGTCTAGCTGCTTGCATAGGTTAGTTTTCTCGCGCCATATGTAAATCGCTTACAAGCTTTGCAGGATCCGATTTGTTCGTGCCCGACCAAGTACATAGAAAGCTGTTTTGGGGTGGACGAAGTGACCATTGTCTGGCAGATTTTGAGCAATCGAGGACGTTGTTACTCTATTATCTTGCTTGAAAAGCGAAGTAGAAAAATGCTCAGCATCCCTGGCTGACGGTGTCCTTTGTGTACACCTAATGTTCACAGATATCCGGAAGTCACCGTGATTTCCTACACGTAATTGGAGTGATGTGCAACGGCAAGGCATCCCTTGCCCGGTTTATGGAAAGGTTTTTAGTAGGACCAAAGGAGACGAGTTCAGCTGCGTTGCATGCCCCTTTTTATGGTGCAGCTTAACCGTTGCTGAACTGCGTTTCAATTATTATCACCTTTAAAATGTAGGGAGAAAATAGGAAGCTTTTTCGGAACTGACTGTTCCATCACTTTTGGCTGTAAAGCGTTGCTGTACATTTGCATGAAGCGTGCATTATAGCCCCGGTTGCTGAAGGCTGCTTTGATTTAGGAAAAAGTCTGCCACTACGTTCTCACTGTAGAAAATATTGCTTGCTATTTATAAAGAGTGTATATCAGAGTTCACCTCTCTTATATTGACACAAAAGTGATAAAATGTCATTATTGCCCTCTCCAATAAATTTGTGTAAAAAACAGGGTCTAACAACATTATCGGGGCGTGTTGGCCTCGTAACGCGATCGGTGAATTCCCACAACCTCTTTTAAAATACCCGATCGCCATTGACAGGACAACCAGCCCGCGGCTCAGTAGTTACGGCGTTGGATTTCTAATCAAGCCTCGCACGTTCTAGCCTCAGGTAATGCAATACCTGGTAGTTGCGCCCGGTGCGCCGAGCATTCCAATCTCCCTGGTATTTTGTCAGCAATATTATTATTCATGCGTGGATCTGTGACTACTGGTGCGGCTTCAGCGTAGGCCCCAATTAAGAACGGTACCAGTGGCTCCCATAACTGATCAATGGGCGTCCCAGTACCATATTCACCGAGAGAAGTACGCACTAGAAAGTCACAGCATCCGATGGTTTCCAGACAGTTTCGCCTACAGGGAATAGGATTTAATTTCCCGACTCTTTAAAGACAGATCTAAGTCAGTGCTATGGATCAGGCAGTTGGGAGATTAAAAGCTTATGTAGGGAAAACTAACTTGAATGGTGGTTTAAACAGGTGATGAGAACATGAAGTGCACACAATACCTATAGCTTGCGTCCAAATCCAGAAAGGTTGGTTTTTGAGTAAAGGTTAAGTTTAAGGTTAAAATTGGCGTGAGAATCAGGAAATATTAAGGGTTACTGAAGAAATAGAAGAGGCGATCCCTGGAATGGCAATCTTATTCTTCTGTGTTTTCAGCTCCACACGAGAAATCATCTTCAAAGAAAATGAGAAAGCAGCAAATTTTGGCTACGCGTAAATGGGATTTGAAGATGGGCGGACAAAAGTGCTTGGTAAACGCCCACGCCACGTGCATGCGCACGCCATCTTATCATGTCTCCCCTGCGCACGTCCCTGGAGTTATGGCGGGAAATTTAGACGTGGCAGCCAGCGTGCTTGGACAGGAACTGTGCCGTTGTTTCTGCTTGCGAGTATGGATGGAAAAATAACAAGGAGTTGGATCCGCATGCCTATTGATGGAGTTGGAGTCTGAAAGCCAGGCCTACATTAGGTCTCCTTCCATCTTATTAGCGGCGCGTGCAACTATCCGTGTGCCCGAGAAGTCGAATGAATGTGGGTAGCGATCTGGGACAGTGGGTCGCCTCTCCGCATTTACCAATTTCTTGTGTCTCTCAAGGCCTGTTTAGATAATAAACAAATGCCTTGTCTTGTAAATCCACATTTACAAATGCAAATGATAGAAGTCTAAGGGAGCATGGGCCAATTAAAACTGTTTCCCAAATGAATGTGTTTCTTAAATTAAAGTTTACATGCTTGCTATTGTTGATGTTACCACTAGGTAAAAAAACAAGCTAAAAAGCAAGCATACCCCATGCCTTATGGGGGATGGGTTCCTGCCAATATCAAGTGGCCTGAATTATTTTTAAATCCTGGAGAAAACTTAAGATGTCCTGGTACCGAAGCAGCAGCTGTACTCATAGTAAGGACTTCTCAAATTCACGCTGTATATTTGCAGTGTAATTAAAATCACATAATGCTCTACGTTATTAAGACGAGGTTATATGGGGCTGAGAAACTGTTTGGCAGTGTATAATTACCAGGCTATATATTTTATAGGCAGTATATAAGATGGCCTGATATGATGCCATGTGGATAAACATGTCATGGTAGTGAAAATATGATAATTAAAATTTCTTCACCGAAAAATATATTCTCTTCTGCCAAACTACTCAAAGAAGAAGGCTTTGCTACAAATGTGGACAAGAAATGCTATTAAGCGTACGTTTTTTATAAAAAAGCTATTTGTGTATCACAATGCATTGAAAGTCAAGGAGAAAACATTTCACTAAGTAAGTTTTTACTCCTGAGCGCAAGATAATTTTCAAGGTGGAAGAAAATGAGAACATACAGAAACTGAACTCCTGTCGTGCTGCAAGTTAATGCATCTTACAAATTCACCTCAATAAACATTTCCAATCAAATTCCACTTAAAAATTATTGAGTTATGTCAACAACTGTTTAAAGCAAAAATGGTTTAATAAGTCGGTATTGAAGGAGAATCGGCAACAGAAATGTAACCAGTCTTACCCTGAGATCAGAAAGATTCCTTTTTGTAAATCTTCAATATGCGCGAAATGGAAGAGAAGCCGAACATCAAATAGATTCCCTAAAGTATAATCTGTTTTTTAATGGTACTGATTTTAAGGCACTGTATGCTAGCAAAGAATGACTAAGTAGTATATTCAAGGATTTCATTCTCTTTTGGATGTCCATTTCACTCGCTAAGGTCTATTTTATTACTCTTAACATTACTACTTCTACTGCTTCTAAGAAAAATAATGCCATCACTAGTATGAGTCTCGCGCAAACAACGCAGTAAGTAGTTGAAGTAATTTGGTGTAAGTTTTACCAGGCTTATGTTCCATAAAGCGAAATTTCAATGAATTTAAATGGTACATTGAATTCCCCGCAAATGCCTCATTTTCATATAGCTGATAACGTCAACACTAGGTGCTCAGGAATAGATTTATTTATCAATGCTTGAGGGAGAGCATTTACATCTTGCGTTTATTTGACGTAGCCAATGAGGTTTCAGGGTATATGGCACTGCCGACCGACTTTTTTTCCAGTGTTGTTAGTAAACCAAGCCCAATCAGACTTAAGTCCATAGCACGAGCTCGTTTGTCAGCAAGGGCGAACAAAACTTGGTTATTTACAACAACCAAGTGATCCAACGTCCATTGTTCTCACCTTGGATAGGTCCGTTCCGGATAACCACACAGTGATCCAGCGTCCACTGTTCTCCACCAGGAAAGGTCCTCCCCGGATGACCGCACAGTCGACCCGGTAAGGGGCGAGGAGAGACTGACTGTAACAAATTCTCGAGCAAGCAGAAAGTTAACTTTCATGTACACAAATGCAGAGAGTATGCTTTCAAAGCTAGACGAGCTGAAGATTCCTGCCTTTGAATTATCACCAAACATAGTTTCAATAACGGAAACTTGGCTATTTAGTTGGTTTGGCAGATTAGCTTAATTTGAGTTGACCCAAGTGTGAAAAACTCTAGGCGTTTGGCGGGATTTGAACCCGCGCATCAGAGAAAGCCTTTACCGGAGGCTAATGCTCTACCGCTAAGCTACAAACGCCCGCTTCACGCCATGAGTTTAATCACACTTGGATCGATATTACCCGCTCAACTTTTCGCTCATATGGAATCCACCAATATGGGAGCAAGTTCACTGCCCAAGCAGGATTTCCTAAGCAATCATCTGAACTCCACCAGACTGACTACCAGACTGACTACTTGGCTGTCTGCACAGGTAGCTGACGGCGAGGTATCCATGCCTGGCTATCAACTGTTCAGAAAAGACAGATAAGGTCATCAAGGCGGTGGCGTAGTAACATACGTGAAAAATGGACTCACAATTTTAGACAAAACGGATAAACTGGCGTGTACTTCCGAGGCCATCTGGCTGTTCATTAAAGTACCAGGTGCACCCAACCTCGATGTCCTGACACTCTACCGACCACCGAGAAAAGAGCCCGTAGTGGATGCCCTCTTGCTAGAGGAGCTGGAAAAAATTACTGCACGATCGGGCTTCCTGATTGTGGGGGACTTTAATGCGCCTCACATCGACTGGGGTGCGGCCTGCGCACATAGCTCCGATCTAACCTTCGACAGCTGCCTTCTGAGCATGACTCTAAAGTTATTTCTCACGCAAAACGTCACTTTTCCGACAAGGATGCGCGATGGCCAACAGTCCAACTGTTTGGGCCTCGTTCTCACGAAATCGCAGGACAGCATCGACGAAGTGTCATGTCTCCCACCACTAGGTAAAAGCGACCATGTTGTACTGCTATGGGAGTACTCGTTATTCTCAATACCGGAGAGACCCTCAACAGCCAGAAGAAATATTTGGCGAGGCGATTTCGATCGAATGAAAACCGAACTCCCGTGTGCCGAGTGGGAACCTCGATTTTCCGGAAACGTAACTGCGGACTGGAGAGCGTTCCGGAACACACTGCACAGAGTCATCGACAACCACTGTCCAATTTCGCGAAAAAAGGTACACACTAGACCGCGATGGCTTACGTAGGCCTTAAAAATAGTAGTGAACAAAAAGCGAAACTGTGGGAAAAAATGCTAGCAGACAGGACTCCTGCATCTGTCAGTGCCTACAAAACTCAGCAAAACCGGGTCAAGGGCCTTATTCTCAAACAAGACGGGCTTTCGAAGCAGGCTTGCTGAACCGGGCCACAGTGAGCCCCAAAGTGTTTTACAGCTAGCTCAGGCAGAGTACCAAAAACAAAGATCCGACACCCCTGCTGAGGACCGCTGAGGGAAGAGACTTGATAGATGATGAAGCGAAGGCTGATCATCTGTCAAAATTTTTCCGTTCAGTCATCACAAAGGAAACGGCATATGATCACCCCACCGACGACACCGAGGCGGATACAATAGTTGAGACTGTCCAATTCCCCGAGGCTGTTGTTCTTAAGGAACTATTAAGCTTAAAAGAATCTAAGTCACCAGGTCCCGACAACGTACCAGCCAAGATTTTGAAGGAGCTCGCCAATGAGTTTGCCAAACCACTCTCTATGCTCTTCCAAACCTCCTTCGATACTGGATGCCTACCAGTAGATTGTAAATCCGCGAGGATTACGCCGCTATACATGGGGGGAAGCCGGGTCTTAGCGAATAACAACCGACCGGTCAGCCTTACTGCAATCTGTTGCAAAATCATGGAAAAAATTATCAAGCAACAACTTATGCAGTTCCTGGAACAAAACCATCTGCTATCGGATGCTCAGCATGGTTTTCGTAGAGGTCGGTCCTGCGTAACAAACTTGCTTTACTTTTTAGCACGGTAGACTAAGGCAGTCGATAGTGAAAACTCAGTGCGTGCTGTCTATATTGACTTCAAAAAGGCTGTCGATATTGTGCAGCACCACCACCTCCTTTATAAAGTCAGCCGCATAGGAGCAAGGGGTAGGCTCCTTACGTGGATAAAAAGCTTCCTAATCGGTCGCTCGCAAACTGTCCACATCAGCGACCAACACTCAGCCAAGGTTTAGGTTGAGAGTGGTGTTCCCCAAGGCTCCGTTCTCGGCCCTATCTTGCTTGTTATCTACATCAACGACTGTGTCCGCGAACTGGATTGCGGTATCGCCATGTTTGCCGATGGAGCGTAATTCGAACTACGGCTGATGAAGTGCACTTACACCATTAGTCTCGGCCAATCCGGATCTTCAAACGGCATGGCTTACCGACTGAATGACATACCATTGAAGGAAGTGAACACCCAGAAAGATTTGGGAGTCTGGATCACGCCCTCGCTTAAACCCTCCCTGCATTGCACAAAGGTAGCCAAGTCCGTGATTTCGATCCTATACCTCGTCAGCTGAGGTATTTCTACCTTCAATGAAGAGTGCTTCACAAAAGTCTTCGGAACCTTCGTACGACCGCACCTAGAATCCGCTATCCAAGCTTGGAGACCCTGGGCCAGGAAAGACATCAACATCATGGAAAAGGTACAACGGCGCGCAACCAAACTTGTTATGGGGCAGGGCATGCAGCCTTATGAAACACGGCTGCCGAATCTCAACCTCTTTCCATTGCGCTACAGGCAGCTTCGGGGGGACCTGATAATGGCATTCCGCATAGTACGTCTTCAAAACTGCTGTCTTATATCAGGGGATTTTTTCGAATTAGCAACGACCACGAATCTGAGGGGTCATCCTCTCAAATTAAAGGTGACAGGGGCCAGGCTGGACGCTCGGAAACGCCTCTTTTCAAAAAGGATGGTCGGAGCGTGGAATGCGCTTTCTCAAGATGTCGTTATGTCAGAATTGCTAGAGGGTTTTAAGCGAAAACTGGATCGATATAGCAGTGCACGATGGATCGGAACTGACAATGTGGAATAATAATAATAATACTTCCAATTTTTCAGTGGTATTAGCTTTTATATCCATTCACGTTTGCTATTTATAACGCCCTCCCACGCAATGCCTCATGCTAAGGTCTCCGAGGTCTACCCTACTTGGCTATCTGCGTACCGTAATGACCCTGCTAGCGATCTTATCAGCCAGACCTGATGGCCTAAACATTCACCCTTGGTTTAACCCAAAGCCGACTGTCGACGATTTGGACGGATGCCTCTGTTTTTCCAGTTCCGATGGCGGACTCTGCAATCAGCAATGACGAAGCAGGACGTGGCTTCCACACGGTGATGATCCTGGAAACCTTTGCAATGCCCCCTTCCCCATTTGGAACCCCTTTTTTCTCCTTAATCCCCCGCATTACCCCCCAAGAGCGACAGTTTTTCTCCTGAAAATCCCTGAGGAGTTTTTTCACTGTCTGCTCCTATTTTCATCCTATGACACAGGACAACTGGCCTCGCCTACAGTCTGAGAAACAAATTATCTGCTACCACTGTACATATGTACAACTAGGGCACTGAAAGGAATTTTTCCTACATATCCCTCAATATACTGATGCTGATACTGATAATACTGAATTCATTAGAATGCCTAAGGTTGAAACATAAAAATAATGGGACAGCTCTCCTAACACCACCATTAGATTCCTATACCTATCCAAAATTAAATGTCAATCAACTTGTATCAACATCCTTTTCAAGCTTCAAACCGACATTTACCCTAGTTCTCAAATAAATGAGCATGGTAAAATTAGCAAGGTGAGTCGAGATCCCAATCACATTTCACTAATGTGTAAAGCTAAAAAGTGTTGACAGATCGTACTCAATATCCCAGATGATGCATCCGTTTGTCGAGGAGGCCCATAGTGAAACCGGATGTATTGGAAGACAGTGTACAGCCCACACGCCAATGTTGCATCATATTCGAGAAAGAAATCTTTCCAGCACTCAAGATATATGTAAATAGCAGTTTCTGATAGCCCGGGCACACACTTGGTTCATATAAACTGGTGCTTCAGGTAATTTGCATACAGCCATGGCTCGTCACGTCTACATCTGGGGTAAAATACTGGCTTTGAGGACAACTATATGTCCAATGCAGTTACTGACTGCTAACTCATTAAATGTAAATTTTTAGCAAAAGTGAAAGCACCAAGACTTCTTGAAGGTTTTAGCAAATAAAAATAAGCGGGTATCTAGTTATTTCAGGAAAGGCGTGCTTTTAAAGGTGACTTCATTGAAACACAGCAGACTATTTCGTGCACATCGAAGGACTTTCTTCCCAAACATGAATTCACTTCAGCGAGTTCACACTCCATGAAAAGTAATATTTGACTTGAAAAAACAGACGAATGGGATGGTGTCTCTGAGCAGCTAGGCTCATTGCGGACGCCAACCTAGACAAGTTGGACAGCATGCATTGAAGAGAGTTGTCCTGTGATATGAAGGTGAGGGCAGTTAACCTTATGGCTTCAGAGTCGTTTTTGTGTACAGAAGAAATAGGCTGCTTCAGTACCGAAAACATTTCTATATAAATCAAACGTTTTGAACTCATAAAATAGTCCATCTTCAGGAATGGCGGAGGCAAAAAAGAAGAAGCACCTAAGAGGGTAAGAAGATAGTAAACAACCAGGAATGCCAGTCTGGAAGTGACGGCGCAGCGCTCTGTACGTCAGACTTGGGCCTCAAATAAAAAGGCAGACGATCGATATATCGATCCAGCGTCGGTAGACAGAGCCCTCCGTAGTCCCCTCTGAAATGGATGTTACTGCAGTTTGATTAGCTTCTAACTCCTTTAATTGTTCCTTGTTCCGTTTTTGCCTTCACCCTTGACGAAATAGTGAGTTGAAATGAACCAACAAAAATAGTTTAGGCGTTTAAATGGCCATATTCATCCCTGCGTAAAATTATTCCACTGCCATTCTTCAGCTAGAACCAGTCTAGAGCCGATATTTGATGTGTCAGTCCTTTACGGGTAAACACTGATCCATAGGTTCCCGTGACTACCTGAACCAGTTCGCTACCTGCTATTTGCACAATTTCAAACTTTGCCGCGACCACGTGAAAAGTGAGCATGGCCTTTCAGCCATCAGATCATCAGCGGCTTTAGGTGCTTCTGTTGACAGGCGCAGACATTTATTTGTCAGATGGGAGATGAGTTGAAAAACATAACTGCTGGATCAGACCGGGTGCCTACAGTCACCTCAGGAATGGATGTGGAAGATGGAGATCTCATATTCCCATGTGTTATGCTAATTTTAAAATTGGGGCAGGTCTTATTACTTATTAATACCACTGTAGGAATCACAAAGCTTCCTTATCCAATTGATTCTGGAAAAGGTAAATCCTTGTTTGAAAAAAGATATTTTGCAGATCCTAAGCTAAAGGTATGTACTGCAGCCAATAGAACTTGGTCTAGGAAAACGGCAAATGTCCATATATCACGGTCTATAGGCATAGACCGAAATTGTCAGTGTATACTCGTTCTGAAACCCGTAAACCCCTGTGAAATATACACATGCTTCGATGAGACAGCCCTAAGTAGTAAAGATTGACGATGAAGCTTACCATACTAACAGCCTAGGTACATCCTCAAAGGCCCAGACACGTGTTTCGCCGGTATTCTGCTGCTACTTGACACAGCTGCAAGGGCTCTGGCTCATCAGTGGGTCGCCCAGCATGCCTTATCTGCTTTCTGGTTGATAAATTGGCTTTAAAATTCAGTTTTTGAATCTCCGGAGAAATAAATTTCGGAATCGCGGTATACATCAGCATAAAAATTGAAGTTTAATAGGCGTAGACCGAAATTGAAAGTGTATTTTCGAGCTGAAACCCGTCAACCACTGTAAAATATACACATGCCGCCATCAGACAGTCCTCAGTAGTATAAATTAACGTTGTAACTTACCATACTAACAGACTGGGTACTTGCTTAAAAGCCCAGACACGTGTTTCGAGGGTATTCTGCCACTGTTTGGAACAACTGCGAGGGATCCGGCTCATCAGCGGGTCGCCAAGCTTTCCCTGTCTGCCTTCTGGTTGATATACCGGTTTTGAAAGTCCAGCTTTTGAATCTCTAGATAAATTAATTTCTGATCGTGGTTTATATCGAGATGCACATTTAAGTTTTATAGGCGTGGACTAAAAGTGAAAGTGAATATTTTTTTGCTAAAACCCTTAAACCCCTTTTTTAGTATAAATTGACGTTGTTACTTACCATACCAACATCCTAGGTACTTGCTTAAAAACTCAGAAACATGTTTCGCCGATATTCTGCCGCTGATGGACACAGCTGCGTGAAGTTTGTCTCATCAGTGGGTCACCCAACTTTCCCTATCTGCTTTCTGGTTGATCTATCGTTTTTTAAAGCATAGCTTTTACAGCTCCAGATTAATTAATTTTTGACCAAGAATCTAGCAGTATATTTAAGGTCTATAAGCGTTGACCGAAACTGAAACGTATATTCGTATTAAAAACCTTCAACCCCTGTGAATTATACACATGCTGCCATCCGAGAGTCCTTAGTAGCATAAGTTGACGTTGTAATATACCACACAGCCAGGGTTCTTGCTTAAATGCCCAGACACGTGTTTTGCCGGTATTCAGCCGCTGCTTGACACAGCTTAGAGGACTCCGGCTCATCAGTGGGTCACCCAGCTTTCCCTATCTGCTTTCTAGTTGATAAACCGCTTTTGAAAGTTCAGCTTTTTAATCTCCAGAGAAATTAATGTTTGATCGCTGTATATATCAGAATGCATGTTTAAGGTATATAGGCGTAGACCATAATTGTAAGTGTATATTTGTGTGAAAAAACCACCAAACCCTGTGAAATATACACATGCCGCCATCAGACAGTCCTCAGTAGTATAAATTAACGTTGTAACTTACCATACATACAGCCTAGGTACTTCCTAAAAGGCAACAACACCTGTTTGTCTGCCATTCTCCCGCTGCTTGAAAAGCAGCGAGGGATTTGTCTTATCAGTGGGTCGCCAAGCTTCACTATATGGTTTCTGGTTAAAATCCGGTTTTGAAAGTTTATCTTTTTAATCTCCAAAGAAATAAATTTCTTCTCGCGGAATATATTAGTATATTTAAGGTCTATAGGCGATGACCGAAACTGTTAGCGTATATTTGTGTTGAAATCCGTCAACCCCTGTATAATATACGCTTGCTGCCATCAGACAGTCCATAATAGTATTAACTAACGTTGTAATTATCAAACTAACAGCCGAGGTACAGCTGCGAGGGCTCCGGGTCATAAGTGGGTTGCCCAGCTTTTCCTATCTGCCTTCTGGTTGAAATAACGGATTTGAATTTTAGCTTTTTAATCTCTAGAGACATTAATTTCTAATCGCGTTACATACTAGTATATTTTAGGTCGATAGGGGTAGACTACAATCCTATGTGTATATTCCTGTTAAAACCCATCAAGCCATGTGGAATTTAGACATGCTGCCATCAGACAGTCCTAAGAAGTACAAATTGGCCTTTAAAATTACCATACTTACAGCCTGGGTACTTGCTAAGAGGCCCAGACCCGTGTTTCGCCGGTATTCTGTCGCTGCTTGTAAGAGCTGCGAGGGCACCTGGTCATCAGCGGGTCGCCCAGCTTTCCCAATGTGCTTTCTGGTTGATAAACCGGATTTGAAATTTCAGCTTTTTAATCTGCAGAGAACTTTATATCTGATCGCGGTATATATCAGTATATTTTAGGATTGTAGGCGTAAATCGAAATTGTAAGTGTATATTTGTGTTCCAATCCGTCAACCCTGTAAAGTATAGTCTGCTGCCATCAGACAGTCCTATGTAGTATAAATTGACGGTGTTAATTACCATAATAACAGCCTAGGATCTTGCTAAAAGGCCCTGATACGTGTTTTGCCGGTATTCTGTAACTGCTTGACACAGCTGCGTTGGCCCAGCTTTCCCTATTTGCTTTCTGGTTGATATGCCGGTTTTGAAAGTTCAGCTTTTTAATCTCCAGCGCAATATTTTTCTGATCGCCGTGTATATTAGCATGCATATTTAAGGTCTATAGACGTATGCGAGCGAATACGCGTATTCCAGGAATTTCTATGGGTAAAGGAGACATATGGTCGATCACTGGAATAAAATTTATTTTTCCTGAGGTTTCGAGCTCTTACAAGAGCCCATCGTCAGAGGTGGATAAACAGTAACAAATGTGGAAGCTACTTGGGGCGTGTGTAGCATAACAAAAATTTTGAACGTGCCACTGAGGGCTGTGCTAGCCTGTGCTAGCCTGTGCCAGTAGGCAAGATCGACAAGTTGGGTGGAAATATTTACAGAAATAGAATCGTCAACAAAACAAGTAATAGTTATGGTGGGAGGGATGGGCAATTAAAAAAGTCATAGGAGAAGGGAAGGAGGATGAGAAGCGAGGGATTATGTAGGCTTGGGCACCAAATGGCCACGTCAGCATCGAAAGTGGGATGATTATGGAGGATTTTGGGCCAATTGGTTACGGTGGGCGTCTGGGTGTGATCGTTTGCAATAGCGTCAGGCCCTGTACGCTGGCGCCAATTCGACACATCTGTTGACCGAATTCTCATCCGTGGACCAGGCTTCGATAAATTCTCTGCTCGTCTTGTTTCCCGCGTGAGCTAGTACCTTGACGGCAGCGATGTTGAACTCATGGCCTATTTCGTAGGTGTGAGTTGCAACTTGTGATGATTCGTCGCCTAGTCGCATGGCCTGCTTTTGTTTACGTATACGCGATCCGAGCATGCGTTCCGATTGACCAATATAATTACAGGGACAGTTTTGGCATGGGATGCGATATAATACACCAGATTGTTCATTCTGCGTAAACCGGTCTTTTATTTTCATCACTCTGCTGCGCATTGTAGCTTTAGGTCTGTGTGCAATTCGAACACCTAGTCCCGCAGCGATGCGCTCAGTCGCTTCTGAGACGTCTTTTATGCATGGCCGAAAGTGCCATATCTTCGGTGGTTCTTATGTTTGGGTCCTTCGGGTCCGAACGCGTAGGCATCGTGTTAAAAACCCGTAAATTCCTGTGAAATATACACATGCTACCATCAGACAATCCTAGGTATTATAAATTGACGTTGTTACTTACCATACTAACCGCCTAGGTTCTTGCTCAAAGGCCCAGACACGTGTTTTGCCGGTATTCTGCAGCTGCTTGACGAAGCTGTGAGGGCTCCGTCTCATCAGTGGGTCGCCCAGGTTTCCCTGTGTGGTTTCAAGTTGATATGCCGGTTTTGAAAATTCAAATTTTGAATCTCCAGAGAAATTAATTTCTGATCGCAGTATATTTCAGTATATGTGATGTCTATAGGCGTTGACCGAAATTGTTAGTGTATTTTTGTGTTGAAAGCCCTCAAACCTTGCAGAAATGATAATGATGATGAGAACATTATTTTGATGATAATATCATACTTTCAGCAAAAAATGGCTCCATTCACGGAGAGCAAGAACAAAATTAATTTAAAAGGTACAAAAACTCAAGAGTAAACGGTGGAAAATCACAGATAACTCAAAGTAAGAAGTCGACACAGTTACCACATCAGTTATGGAGTCAGGTTGGCCTTCAGCTTCTCGATTTCCGTTTCTTTACAGGTGAGAAAGTGTGCTAAGAATTGGAGTATCGAGTTCTGGTAGGCTGATGCACGATATGTCATATGTCGGAAGTTTCGGCACGTCGTACTAGAAGACTTCGCAGCCATTAGTTCGAAGTGGAGAGGGTGAGTGTCATCACTAAGAATACGGTCCACGAAATTCTTGACCGATTTGAAATGTCACTAAATTATAAGGTCAGCTAAAAAGCATAGGAATAGCCGACAGCTGATGAGAGCATGCGGAGAATACGTTAAATAATAATAAAGTCTTCTTTTGAGTAAGTAGCGCTGGAAAGATTACTGGAGAGCAGTTAAGAATGAGAGGGACGATACAAGCGTCTATAAAACGCCATATTAGGGCTTGCGGGGTGCGATAAGAACGCAAGCGGCGGATATAATATCAAAGTTTGCGTATTTTAATAAAAAGTTCTTCAATATGAAGAGTAAGTGAGAGGTTGGAAGCTATTTTACACCAAGGTATCGGAAGGAGGATACCTTGTTGGGCAGAAAGTCGATGGTTTCAGGACTGGAGGAGGGTCGCAGTCTGAAGATACTCTGGACTGACTGATGAGGGGATAATATAGACCCCTGCAGAAGTCCACAATTGTTGGGAAGGATCGTGGATTTTCGCTTCCCTATCTGAACCAATTGGGTGCGGGAAGTAAAATAGTCCCCAAGCCAAGAGACGGCCCAGCCAGGAGAGCCGCATGCAGAGGTTTTATTAAGAGGAAGATTAGCGGGATCAGGTTGAAGGCAGAGGAGTAGTCAAGAAAGGCACATGCGTATGAACAACAATCTTTGTCCAAGTCTCTAAGAGCAGAGTGGACTACCAGAGCAACAGCATCTAGTGTAAAACGCCTAGCCTTGTACGTAAACTGCAAAGGATCTGAAAAAATTGGATGAAAAAGGCTTAATGATGTTCAGAGCTGCTCGCTCTGTAACTTTGAGGAAAGCAAAAGAGCAGACAATTGGGCAAAAGGATTTGGGACCCGTTGAGGTGGTTTTTTTCGGAATAGGAGTGATTTTGACCGAATGCCAGCCGTCAGGAATCTTCGACTCCGTGAGAGATAAATTAATAAGATGTGCCAAGACAGGAGCTAATTGAAAAGAGCAAGATTTAAGGAGAAATGGGGAGACGCCATCTGGTCCAGCAGTTTTTGTACCTTTGACCTTTTTGAGGTGCTTCATGACTGTTGCCACGGGCACTGGAGAAAAATCACTTGGTGGTAAGGAAATATCATTTGTCGGGAGATAGGAGTCGGTGGGAGTGTGGATGAAGTTTGAGTTTTAGCTGTCTAGGTCAGCATCAACACGTGCCAGTGTATTGCATTTACCAGTGAGACGTTTGAGACTCTTCCATATTTCGGAGGAAGTGAGAAGAGCGGAAGGGGTGGAAGAAGTAAAAAGCTGACTAACAAAGAGGTCATTCAGCCTGGAAATCTCATGCTTTATCCGGACGTTCAGATCCTTTAGTCTATCTCGCAGACCTAGTTTATCGAGCAATTCCTTTTGACGTCTCAACGTTTTTAGGTGGGGAGAAGATATTCTGTCAGGTCTAACCATGACAGTGTCAAGAGAACAGCAGACGTTAAAAATGTTGTTTAAAAAAGAAGTGAGATGCCTGTAGCATGATTCGACATCTAAGTACTCTAGAAGGGTAGAAATATAGTCAGATATGACGGTGTGGATCAAAGAAATATTATGGGGGGAGGTGTTCCGAACCCTTAGTTTCCTCTGGGGAATTACTAACAGCCCTTTGTTAGAGCTGCAATAGATGGTTGGCAAGCCCAATAACACAGAGTGATCTGAGCCTGCCAACGGTGCTCTATTTTTGACGACAAAAAGTTTAGGATGGTTGGTCAATATGTGATCCAGAGGGTCGTTCGCACGAGTGCTGAAAGAAACTTAATCGTCTTAACCTAACAGTGTAAGGGGACGAAGATTTACACGGTCGAAATCACCGCTTAAAATTATTACGTGCTCGCAAGACATTGCAGCAAGTTTTTGGGAATTAAAATCAAAAAAGGTGCCTAAAGCACGTTGGCATGTAGAGAGAGTAATGTAAATACTGACAAAAAATGATGCTTATAGAAATGCTTAAAAATCGGGGCTTGCATACTACAGCAAAGGCGTCTATTAAGTCGTCTGAATAAGAGAATAGGGACTAACAATTTGTGCACCATTGCTGGTTTACAAGACAGCCACTCCACCACCTCTGCCGCTGGTTAAGGATTTTCTGTCCGAAAAATAGGCTTAAAAATATTGCGCGTGATGAGTTCCGACTCAATGTCACTGTTAAGCCAAGTTTCTTGCAGACAGATGACTGCAGAGTTCTTATGTTCTCTTTTCAACATGAGTTCCGATAATTCGACAATTTTGCTAAACAGGGATCTGCAATTTGTCGACGTGCAACCTGAAAGTGAAAATTCTTGTAGAGGCTTACGTTTGTTTTCTTGTTACCAACGTGATCTGTGCGTTCTTTTCCGTGTGGTGCGGAGAATTGTCGAAGACATTAAATTGCAAATGCGACAGATTGGCCTCATTTGACAAATGTTGGAATGTTGCTGTGTTGCAGATACGATAACTTGTTTTCGTGCATTTAAAAAGGTAGCAGTGTACTGTAGAAATAACTTAATGATCACAAGTGCAGGCAAAAAAGCAGAGGATTAGAGAGAATGGAATGGGATAATAAATTCCCGCGTGAATGGAGAGGGAAAAATAAGTGGCTACAATTCGAAAGCCACGCATTCAAGCTTTTAAACAGTTTTTCATATTACCCAAACATGTCAACTCATTGCCGTGGAAAATGAACTTCTGCAGCAAAAGACGCGAATAAATAAGCCTAAGATTGATTTAAAAAAATTATATTACAATTTACCTCGTATGCATTTCAGCGTTGAATGTCTGTAAACATTATTTTTTGAAGATTCAGTCAAGATAGCATTTTTTGCTTAACTGACATCGTCTTTTGCTGAAAATGTGAGCATAACTTTTCTGTGTGAACCGGAGTAGTTTTCAGTGTCTTTGATATTAAGCTCATTTGTAAGATAACAAAACACAGGAAAGTGGTAAAATATCAAAGAAAATTTTCAGAAAACTAACACTGACCGTTCGGTTTAAAGTTTTTGCATAAATTAATTCTGCTTTATAGACAAAAAACATGTTCAGACATATTTTAGATACAGCTTGATTGAGAATACTGATGGCATGTTTCGGGCGTTTGTATATGTGCTTGTCGACCGTTGCTTTTTTCGAAAAGGTATTGAAAATAACAGTCTGAAACTTCAGAGACATGACAGACAGAGTCTGAAACTTGTATTTCTTTGTTTTCTGTGCTTAAACTCAACGGACTAGTAATCATTTGTTATCTGATAATTTCGTGAGAACAATACCAAATTATCTGTCCTCTAATCTTATGATTTAAAAATGCTTCCGTTGTTGAATGATCTTTTAAAGTGCAACACACACAAACAAGTTTTTTTCGGCGGCCTTTATTTGGATATAAAAAATGACTTTGGATTTGGCTCATTTTGTCCCATTTGCCCTCAGTAAACTGATATCAGCTGAACGCTTTTCTAGTAAACGCCATTTTGCACCTCAAGTCACTCAGTAAAAAAAAGCAAAAACCTCCAATGCGCATTCACTCACCCACTCAAAATCTGAGCTTCCCCTTCATCGGATAAACAGTCAACTGTAGTTATTTTATGCATTATAATTTGCGTTTTATTGCACATCTTTCTTAATAGAATAGTTAAAAGCATTACAATCTACTCTAAAAATAGTGAACTACACTGCCATAACTGTGACTTTCTCGTCCTTCTTTAGGAAGATTTCAAATTATTGTTGGAGTTGTTGTTGCACTTCCCGCGATCCAGTCGAGGCATACTTTTCTATCGCGATTTTGAGAAACTGTAGTAGGTTCCATTCAGTTATCGCCGTTTTCTCCTCACCTTACGTCTGCTGGGATCGAGTTAATACAAAGCTTTCTGCGTAGTTATGCCTTGTCGTCCGCTATGAACTTCAGCGGCCGGTTTCGCCCTTGAAATTTAACCCGCTTATACTAACACTCTAGCTGTGTTAACCTTTAGAGATATGCTATGACATCTCTTTAAGTATAGCTAGTCGTGCTTAATGTCTTGTTTTCCGAAACATGATACGTTTACCGAACTCGATGGCTTTAAGATGCACCGTCGTCTTTTTTGACTTGATGCGAAGTTTAAAAAAAACATATTTGCATATCTAAACTTGTCTTCCTCTGGTACAGTTACCGAAGCTTTTTTCTCTGAAGGAAAATATGGGCAACTCTCTGAACGGCTTTATGTAAGTTTGTGGACACTATACCTCCTCCTACATTCCCGAAAGTTTTTCAGAAGTGAGCAATATATTTTGCTATATTCGCTACGAAATTGACATTCCCTAACATCAAAATACTTTTGTTGCGTTTGGCAGAAGGCGATTTTATTGAATGGCAGATGCTGTAGTCACACCTATGAAAATTGGCGGCTTATTGCACCATGTAAATTTAAATCAGCCGGCAACAGTTACTTATGTAGCCCCAAAAATAAATCCCTACAAACTGCATGTTTTCCTACGAAAACGGTGTTTTTCGAGTTGTATGGGCAGTAACTTAGAACACTCAGTGGAAATTACTTTAAAAAAATATAAGTGCATTTTTATTTTACTATATATGGGAGTGTTGTTCATGGGATGATAAATACCCGCAAGAATGAATAGCAAATGAAAAAATGGGTGGCTCAAATTCGAAAGCCGCGCATTCAAGCTTTTGAACAGCATTTCTTAAGCACTGGGCTAGTTTTTCATATTACCCAAACATGTCAAATCATTGCCGTGAAAAATGAACTTCTGCAGCAAAATATGCGAGTGAATATGCCTAAGTAGCATACTTTTAGGTTGTAACCTACCATACTTACAGCCTATGTACTTGTTAAAAGGCCCAGACAGGTGTTAGCCAGTATTCTGCCGCTGCTTGACACAGCTGCAAGGGCACCGGCTCATCAGTGCGATGCCCAGCTTTCCCTATCTGCTTATTGGTTGATATGCCGTATTTGAAATTTCGGCTTTTTAATTTCTAAAGAAATTTATTTCTGATTACAATAAATATCAGTATATTTTAGGCCTGTAGGCTTAGCCTGAAATCGTAAGTGTAGATTTGTGTTAAAACCCGTCAAAATTTGTAAAATATTCACATGCTGCCATGCTAAGAGGCCCAAATGCGAGTTTCGAACGTATTTTGCCGCTGCTTGACACAGCTGCGGGGCCTGTGCTAATCAGTGTGTCGCCCGGCTTTTCCTTTCTGTTTTCTGGTTGATAAACCAGTTTTTAAATGTCAACTTTGAAGCTCCGGAGAAAGGAATTTCGGATTGGTGTATATATCACCATATTTAAGGTCTATAGGGGTGACCGAAATTGTTTGTGTATACGCGTTTTGAAACCTATCAACCAATATGAAATATACACATGCTGCTATCAGACAGTCCTTAGTAGTGTAAATTGACCTTGTTACCTCTTATACTGACAGCCTGGGTACTTTTTAAAAGGCCAAGACACGTGTTACCCCAGTATTGTTCAGCTGCTTGACACAGCAGCGAGGCCTCCGGCTAATCAGTGGGTCGCCCAGCTTTCCCTATCTGCTTTCTCGCTGATCTACCGGTTTTGAATGTTCAGATTTTTAATCTCTAGCGATATATTTTTCTCTATGCCGTATATAATAGTATGCATATTAAAGTTCCATCGGTGTGTATAGAAATTGTAAATGTATATTCATGTTGAAACCCGTCAATTCCTGTAAAATATACACATGCTGCCATCAGACAGTTCTCAGTAGTATAAATTGACGTTTTATCTTACCATACTAACAGCCTAGGTTCTTGCTCAAAGGCCCAGACACGTGTTTTGCCGGTATTCTGCAGCTGCTTGACACAGCTGCTAGGGTTCTGGCTATTCAGTGGGTTGGCCAGCTTTCCCTATCTGCTTTCTGGTTGATATACCAGTTTGAAAAAATCAGCTTTTAAATCTCCGGCGAAATATTTTTCTGATAGCCGTTTATATAAGCATGCTTAATTGAGGTCTTTAGCAGTGTACAGAAATTGTTATTGAATAGTCGTTTTGAAACTCCCAAACCCATGTGAAATATACACGTGCTGCCATCAGACAGTCCTCAGAAGTGTAAATTGACGTTGTAAATTACCACACGAACAGCCTAGATACATGCTAAAAGGCCCATTTAACTGTTTAACCGGTATTCTGCCACTGCTTGACGCAACTGCGAGGGCACCGGCTCATCAGTGGGTCACCCAGCTTTCCCTATGTGGTCTCCGGTTAAAAAACCGGTTTTGAAAGTTCAGCTTTTTAATCTCCAGATAAAGGAATTTCTGATCGCTGTATGTATCAGCATGTTTAGGTTTATAGGCGAAGACCCAAATTTCGAGTGCATATTTGTGTTACAAGCCACCAATTCATGTAAAGCATACACCTGCTGCCATCAGAAAGTCCTACGTAGCATAAAATGTCGTTGTTTATTACCATAATAACAGCCTGGGTACTTGTGAAACGACCCAGACAGGTGTTATGCCAGTATTCTGCCGCTGCTTGACATAGCTCAGAGGGCTCCGTCTCATCAGTGGGTCGCACAGCTTCCATATCTGCTTTCTTTTTGATGAACTGGTTTTGAAATTTCATCGTTGAATCTCCAGAGAAATAAATTTGTGATCGCAGTATGCATCAGTACATTTAAGGTCTGTAGGCGTGGACCGAAATTGTGAGTGCATATTTGTGTTACAACCCGTCAAT
>JAYGXS010000001.1:113395149-113424108 GCA_036362985.1 Ligula intestinalis | reverse complement strand
TTTTCGACCTCTTAATCAGGACATGACAATAGAAACACCCTGTACAAGTAATAAAAGTAACTCAGTGTATAATCACGGAAAGGGTAAACAGTTTGTACTGCCTAAACGTCCCACTATTCCGCACGAAAAGCTAAACCATATCTTGAATTATAAATCGATTCCCAACGTTAACACTAACTCTTCAGGTAACACGGACCTTAACCTTTACCCTACACGTTAACTTAACCCTAATCTAGACTTAATATGTACCATAACACTTAACGTACCTTTACACCGAACAGTTATTTCGCTGGAATTCGACGCAAAATCACTACTATTACAGACGGTTTCTATTATCAGATCGTTATAAGGAGGCATAAAATTCATCGATATCCGAAAACCTATTTCCAATAGCAATAAGTGGTTTTTTGACGCCGAGGAAATTCTTACTGGACAAGTACCGTAATTTGGCGCAAAAACACGATCATCTAGGGCACGTTATAATGCATGTCGGAAGATGAAGAGTAGATGCCCATCTCAAGAAATGTCCGTAAAAATTCTGAAATGTGCTCTCGATTTGAAATTTTATTGTTATATTAATTACCATGTAAAAAAATCTCAACAGGTTTTCGTGACGTCAGAATGCCCGCTTTTAAAAGAGCTGCTGTTAGACCTCCTTTTAAAAAATAATACACTCTAAAGTAGCTATCTAAGTAGCATTCCATTTTATACCTGTTTCTGAAACCCTTAAAAATGCAATTATAAATTCAACCTACTCGATTAATTTGGCAAAAGATGTCCACCAAAGCAACCCACCTCTGACGGAAATCTGGTACACAACTTTTCCTGACATCGTCTCACCCAGCCAAAGCGCTTCTTTCCTATGACACAAGGTTAAGTTAAAAATATATTTGAACAGAAAGCTGCATTGCATCCTTCATGTCGGCGCTGACGAAATGTAAGGCAGAAGAGGAGTACAAAAATGTAATGCGGCAACCGGTGTCATTTTAGTTCTCCAGCACAGGAGCCAGATAAATATTTCCGAGTCAGAAGCCCGTGAAATTATGTGAATACGGGAGAAAAAGGAATCGTCACCCTGCCCGCTAACAAGGGGCGCTCAAGGGTCTTCATGGATAAGGTCGACTTCTGTGCAATAGTAGACAGTCTGCTGATTGAAGAGGATTTGTGTGTGCCATCGACTGACAACAAATTCAAGAAACTCCGAAATTCCATTAATAAGACAAGTTGCGGAAGACGGGACTCTTCACGAAAAAGGAAGTACTGGCTGCCAAAGTCACAGATGCTGCAATGGCACGTTTCTAAGGCCTACCAAACGGGCATCAGCCCTTACTTACCCATCGTATCTGCACATGGAAGTCCAACTTTTGGTTTGATAAGGTGGCTTTCCCAGCGACTGTGCTTCCTTACCAAGGATTCAGAGTGGACGGTGAAGCCTGCTAAAGGATTTTGGATCCCCAAACAGCACTTGGAAGTAGAGGCAGACGATATGCTGGTGTCGTTTGAAGTGATCTCGTTGTTCACGTCTATTACACCCATTATGGCTATCGACAAGATTGGCAGATCTCTCCAAGAGACTGGGACTGTGCCTGAAGAAATTCTTCACGTTCAATGGCCAAGTTTTCGAACAGAAGAAGGGGACAATGATGGGTTCACCTCTTTTTGGCCAAACAGCTGAAGTGGTTTTGCAGGGGTTCGAGTGGCTGGTCCTCAGCTCGTCTCTCCTGAAACTCTGGGCTAGAAACGTCTGCGATACTTTCTTCGTCATCAAATGGAGCAAAAGGTAGGAGTTAAAGGCACTGCTGAATTCCATATTTTCTGACATTTTGTTCAGTATAGTAGAAGAGTTCAACAATCGGTTACCCTTCCTCGACGTAAAGATGACGAAGATGGAAGACGGGAAAATAAGGATACCGATTTATTTTAAGGCAGCCAACATTATGCGCATCCTCCACTTCAGAAGCAACCATCCTTTAAGGCTCAAACGCGGTTTTGTTAAAAACCTCTTCCAACGCGTTCAGACACACCGCAGCCATGATAGTGGGAATAAGGGGAAGATTTAATACTTGCATGTCTTATCTGAAGCCAATAGTTATCCAAATTTCTTCATTTGCAATTGCTTTACGAAGTCCCACCTTGAGCGGCTGAAAGGAGAAGGCCGCAAGTTTTGGCTCGCAATCCCTTAAATTAAAAACGTATCCGAGGCGACTGCAAGGATTCTGAAGCCATTCGGAATTGGCGTGGCCCACAAGCTGGAATCAACGACCAGAAAGCTGATCATGAGGCCCCATGACTACCTTCCACCGACAACGCAGTCAGTCGTGGTCTACAGCATACCATGTCGAGACTGCGAGGCAGGTTAGCACGCTGACTTGCCAACAATTATGACAGCCGCAAGGTAGACAAAGTTCATGCGAGCCCATCAGCTGCCAATCTCACAGACAGCAGCAAACAAGCAAGCCACATTTCGTGCATCGAGCATGAATATAATACCAGGCATGCAGCAAGGCTGAAGTAGTCCCGGCAAGCAGGAACAAGCACCGCATTACTCTGATGATGGAAACAAGCGAGTGCCCGAAAGGTCAGTCTCAAGATCATTCAGTCCATGTCTTTGTATCTTCAACTTTGTCTTCTTTAGGGGATGAGAAAAACGATACAGTTCAAATATAAAGGCGTAGGATAATGTGTGACCGTATTAGTTTTATTATTAGGATAACCTGGGATTTCAGTTGTGAATATTGGAAACTGCACAATATTTAGACGGATTAAGATTCGTTATTAAGAAGCTGCAGGCTACGATACTTCTTGACCACTGACGCTGTTGCTGCTTCCTGTGACCCCAAAATATTTCAAACTTACAATCTTATAAACGTGAAATAGAAATGCCTTCAGACAGATAGCAATGCCGGCAGAAACAAAGGAGACTGGAATTGTCATGAATTGCTATGAGACCGTCATAAGCCAGCATACCTAACTCCAAGCGATGTCTCAACCGAGGCTCGAATTCGTGACCTTTTTGATGAGAGTTAAGCGCTCTAACTGTTAAGTAACCAGCTCGATGGCTTGTCACTTCAGAGTATCGACATTCGTTGATGGACGCTGACCAGTTAATAAAGAAACTCAGTATTTCTGTTCTGCCTTTTGTGCTCACCTTTGAACACCATCAGCAGCCGCAGAGCATCTGAGCAGATTGTTTGAGCCTTGGACCTCATATCATCAAGTCGCGGGTTTGATCCCCGGGTGGTGCGTCATCTGAGGTTGCGTTTGACCGACTGATGAAAATAATCAGCCAGAAATTCTCATTCTAGTCTCTCTTATCTATAAGTGTGATTTTAATCACCCTACACTTTTAGCCGCTGTGCTACTAGTGGTGAAACTGTGGAATGAGCTTCAATGCAGGACGGAATCTGTAAGTTCTGATAGCAGTCGTTTTCTCTTCATCAACTGCTGTGATTAAGGCTATGCTGAGTAACAACTGTTGCAGCTTGATTTTTAGTTCACAGGATGACCTGAAAGCATGGTGTATTGGAGATAATAAAGTGCAGGTCATTTGGAGCAGCCAATACGCCAATCAGAAGCGACGTTTCCTTTTTTGTCACTCGGACGTGCGCGATTACGCTGAAGGTAGCCAGAGCATGTACGAACTTGAATGCTCCTTCTAAAACGACGTCAGATGAGGACTATGTGCTAACCTGAGAGTTTATTTGATGAACCCTTCTTCAGTCCATGTGCTGGGTAGCCCTTCTCCTAAGAAAAGCTTTTAGAAGCATGCTATTACAAGGTGCCATTTTAATTTCTTTTCTCTGGTGGCCATTCTAACGCAGCTTTGGCCATGATACTTATATTAACAAGTTTTATTTGTGGATGTAAATGCCTTTATGACAACCTGGCAGTAGTGACCTTTTTTAAAATCAAACCTTGTTACGCCAGAGGACGTGCTGACAAAGGTCTTTAGGGTGCCATAATAATTTGACTCGATCGGAAAAGTCATGCAATCAATCAATCAATTAATCAATCAAGCGCAATTAAGACTTGTCAGTTAAGGGTGTGTAATAATTATATTGTGATTCGATATTGGCATGGTCGGTCTTCATTCGGCTACCAAATACTGCCTGGAACCTTAGCGGACTTCAACTCAACATTAAGTTCAATTTGTACATGAGAGTACTCCTGACAACGCTACCGTGCAAGGTAAAGAAACAGACTGCCTGGGACAACTGAAATGCATAGTTTACCAATGATCTTCGGAATATACTAAGCCTTGAGTATTTGGGCAGGATACTATAAAGAAAGCACTTGAACATACTGAACTCCTCAGCAGTCTCGAAAAGCTGAGACAAATGAAACTGCGCTGGAGTGGCCACCTCGAGTGTATGGATGATGAAAAGCTATTCAACTATGTCTTCTACGGAGCGCTTTTCGTGGACGGTCGTTAACAATAAGGACAACAGTGAGGTTACGTCGACAATATTAGGATTCCCTTGAAGGATATACAAATGAATTTTGACACCTGGAACAACCTCACCACTGAAAAAGCCCAAAGTGTGACTCGCCTGGGATTTAAAACCACACAATCAACCACTCGTTGTACCCTTGTTTGCAGTGGACCATCCACGGATGTATCGGCCTTACGGGACACCATCGGACGCAATGCAACGACCACATGACTACTCTCCGTACTGCTACCACATACAGTTCTATCACCACTCCTTAGAGACCCCCTCGACGTCCAAAATTCCTCCACCACAACAGTTGAGCACATCTTCTGCACTCAGCCGCCGCCGATTTCTGATATTCTATTCCCCTGCCATAATCCGCGTGACGACCGCAACAGCGTACATGACTCCTTCACCCGATTCCCACCACCGGTGACAACACTGTCAAAACCCTGCGCCCTTACTTTCACACTACCAGTAATAAGCACCGACTGCACCGCAGTTCATTTCTCCTGGCGCCAGTGTTGACTAGCCGAGTTGATAAGTAATTCTCAGCTCGAACTACTTCACGCGGAATAACATTTCAGCGTTTAATTGCTGAAAATTCCAGCCGGCACGCAATGACCATACAGAAGATAGTCGTCTTGGAAAAAAAGGGAAACCTTTAATTGTTATGAGTACGTGTTAGACTAACGTCTGCATCTGTTAATACTGCAGCTGCTTATTCATGATGTATTTTTATCTGAAGCTGTTTCTGGTGGTGATTTTGAGCAAGGTTTCGAAACATCAGGCGATGGTCTACGGCCGCATGGCCAGAATAATCGCGTCTTTACTCAGCTGCTACGAATTTACACTTCTCACAGAAAAAGAGTAAATTCTGATGCGCTGGGCTGAGCACTACAGCAGCGTACAACTTACTCATCTGTTCACCATTTCGGACTTATCCGTCAACAGACTGACAAGAACCTCCCGAATTTTTACGAGAGAACCAAGTAGAATCGCCAATTGCAATTCAAAATGATCCCAAACTAAGCTTTAAAAACGCGGTTATCCCGCCTGGTAAAGTAGCTTAACACGCTGTTCAAAGACCTGTGCCAACGAGCACTAACTTCACATAGATTTACAGAATTGGAAAATATTCCAATTTTATGACCGAAAAGGGAATAGGCAATGCTGTTAGCGTAACAGACTAAAATTATTGCTTAGTATCGCTGGAAAGTTCCTAATTCTCATACACCTCAGTCGTACTAACAACAATCTAGAACACGGATGTCCACAAATAGTCTTCTTTCGCAATTGATTGTGCACTTACTCTCACGGCCGAAGCAGCCGTGCATGAAGTTCTTCGCCTTCGGCTGCAAAACCTTAGGGCTGACCAGTAACATAAAGATCGACATCAAGTGACCCTTCTGATGTCCAAAGGCACCAAGGTTTTCGAACGTCTTCAATCCTCACTCTTGAACTGCTGAGGACCACATTTCAGGACTAACCTCGAACTTGCATAAACAGTGTTACTAAGTCTGCATAAAATGCTTAGTTAAATGTTATATTTTCGAAAATAAAATGTAGATAACGATATCCTGTATAAACCAGTGGAGTCCAATCCATCACAAAGGGTCTTTGATGTCCAGATAAATAGTGGTTACTGCCTTACGCCTAGCAGCGAGAGAAATCAAGTTATCTTACTTGTGGTCAACATTCCAAACCATGACGCCTTGCTTGTTTTGAGAGGCTTGAGCGTTCCAGCACACTATAGTGAGGGATGCGCTGAGGATTGAGTCTCAAAAATCTGCCTCATTCTTCTCTCTCTAATGTGGTGAAATTCAGGAGAATGGCTTGCGAGGCATGACAATTTGCGTCTACGTACCGTCACAAACGACGGTTTGACCTTCGCTCTCGACTTAATCAGCTGCGAGTTCCAGCAAGCTGAAGGCAGACGCGCTGTCTATAGCTGAATTTTAGTGAAAGTAGACTCGCTGGATCTAATCCAATCACTCACCCCTCGTAAATCTGCATCCGATGTCAAGGCAAGAGTCGTGAGAAGGGCAGAGTTGGGGAAGGGCGCAGACAGTCGGCACGTCTAACACTCCAAAACGCGTACCAAAAGTGCAGCTTGCTAGTTAGGCTCCCGCATTCGCATAAGCGCCATAAAGACCACGTTTCGAAGGAGCCATTGCAGCCCGGCTCTCAGCCCGCCAGTCAGGTGCTTCACAAAATAGGACACACAGTGGACTGTCTGCGCAGTCCAAGTTAACCCAACAATTGGTAGCCCTCAAAGCCATGACTTCAAACCCACCGTGATAGCTTCGAGCGCGTCAGATTCTTCGTAGTGAGGAACGAATTGCGCTGGGAATCAACCTTTTTCTCTACCCTACCATCAACGAGAAGCCACCGCCTAGCTGAACGGTTGCCTGAGATGGGATGCTTGACAGTGTGATTGGACCCTTCTACGCGCGCCACAGCATGACCTGTCCTTCTGACACACGCCTCAGAATGCACATAACCAGACGGTTAAAAAGACGCAGTGCACCTTGACTCCTAGTGCCACTTATTAGTCACTTAAAACACAACTCGCACTGGGTTGGTGGTGTGTCTGGTGAATGCATCAGTTGGCAGTGCTAAAAGGATAACAAACTGCATGCAAGTTTTGTAAAGTAGACTTTATAGGAGAAAGAGAAAAAAAGGGAGAAGGAGGAGTGAAGAGGGAGGGATAAGATTTAACGCGTACATAGCACAGCCCCTTGTGGGGACCACGTCAAAAGCACTTCACATCAATGGGAAAGGGGCCCCTGAAGATTACGTATTCCACAAAATTATAAAGGAATTTCACACCTCCTGATTAAAAGCTACTCCAGCTTCTGTACCCATCATGCTGGTGTCTTCTGTCTTGTCTTATTAATCGAGACAACTTCCGAGTATTGGGACGCTCAGGGTAAGCCGATACATTAGCCTCAGTGGGGGTTGTAGGCGAAGAATGCAAACGTAGAAAGTCTGCAAACCTTTTCGAAAGTTCAAAGCGAGCGTTCGCTAACCTTCTTTATAGTTGCTGACTTCAAATAGAGTATAAATGTCCTTGAAAATTTTCAGTACAATGCGATGGCCTTGTTAGTTTCTGACTCAAAATTCGGCCCTTACACACGACAAGGCCACTACCTACGATCGGAGACGTTCACGTGTTGATTTTGGTAAAAACTGCTGGGTATAAGACATAGGCGCTGCCAAAATAAGCTGTTTCGAGGGGCTATGTGAGTACGAACGCTTGAAAAAAAACAAAACATTGTATAACGAGTGGAAGCGAATACGCTGTTACCAGGTTCTTCTGGCAAGCGAGATGATAGAGCGGTCACTGGGACAGTACTCGTATTCGTGTGAGCTTTCGGTCTTTGAGAGGAAGACATAATCTGAGACTGAAAACGCAACAACCAATCAGTGGCCTTTGTGGTCCAATAAAGAAGAAGGGGTAAGGGGTGGTGTTGGCGGAAGGACTGAACCCACGCCATGTGATGGTGACGTTCGTCCTTGGCTGGAAATTGGGCCGCGCAAGCGAACCGTGACCGTGACCGTGTCAGACATCCTGGCCTCCAGCAGTTCTCACCCGTCTTATTGCTGACTTGCGCCCCGTGAATTTGAATTCTCGGCCTTCCCCCAGGGTGTGAATAGCGGTCTCAGACAGTGGAGAAGTGGGCTCTCTGTACTGTCTTTTTGTTTTCCACTTTTCATGAGCTAAGTCATCGTCCAGTCTGCTCTGCATAATACCGTGTGCAGTCAAGACATGGAATTACATAAAATGCACCCGCCAGCCGTTTCTTCGCATCATTCGGGCACACATGGTATCTGTGGGGCGATAGGTGATACCCACATTGAACTCTGAAGTGATACGTTCAGTTGATTGTGACACATTCTCTATATACATTAGAGGGTACCAGAGTTTTGTGGCTGCCCTCGGTATTTCTTCGTCAGTGTTGATTTCAGGGACAGAATTATAGGATGTTACCTCGCTCGTCATCAGCCGTTCAGTTTTTGGTTTTGTTGGCTTCTTTTTCTATTCTGAATCGAGAATGAGCCCTTTAAAAGCGCTGATTAAAAGCACTTAACACAGGAATGCCTTAAGGTAAAAATTTGTTATATGAAGCGCAGTGGAAAGAAAAAATCCCAAAAATACAGTAATGTAAATTCACCAGTCCTTTTTATTTATTATTGCATTACTTTATTTTGCATAATTAATTTGATTTTTTATTACTTGCTTGGTTTTTCAGCTATCGCACTTACTTCCAATGTTAGATATTACCTCTTTATAATACGTTAACCTAATTTTTCTGTTTTATGTTATACTAATTTTATTTTTCCCCCTGCACCCCCTCGTTCTCCACCCTTAAACCACTATTACCTAAGATTCCGTCTTACATAATTGCGTTGCTAGGTTGCTATGCTGATTCTTATAGAGACTGTCAACCCCTTTTCTTAATTTAAACAAGTCTACCCACTCGGTTTACCTTCTACGACATCAATCAAAAATCCGACAGCTGAAGACATATTTTTGATATCGGATAAATAACATCAAGGAACACATCGTGAATCCAACTACAAGGGACAAATTCTTGTATTTCAGGAGGATAAAGAACGAATTTGTGCGGAACAAATTGTAGCCTCTTATAGAGGCTAGACTAGAAATAACCGCAGGACCACGGTATGCGTTTTTTTGCAACAAGGTTAGTGCTCTACACCAGTCGCATTTTCCGTGATTTGCAAAGTTGAACAAAACAAGCTACTCATTGCGTTTCAGCAACAATTTTTTTGTGTATGTTAATTTAAAAGAGAGAGGCAAGAAGGCTGAAGGCGTGTTTTGGGTGCAGGTACCTGCTGCTGCGTGAGACCGCACCTAGGGATGCCACTAAGTACCTCCATTTTCAGAATTTTTTATGTCAGCGCAATTAAAAGAACGTATATCGTAACCTGATCTGCTCCCTATGTTAGTCAAGTGCGTCTACCACGCTGTCCTTTTATAAGGCTCACAACGTGCTCTTTGACACATAGTTGGAGTTTCAAAATGCTTTTCACTTTTCTTTTTTTATCTTTAGTATGGAACACTGGATTAACAGAAGGTCCAGAAAAAGAAACCTATATTTTCTACCAAATAAGTGGAACTTACTCGGTATTCAGTAGTCATAAGAGCAGATGACCACACAGGCTTCGGTTAGTTATCATATCCCGGATAACCTAATCCGCGGCATCCATATCCTTTTATCTCAACAAAGACATTTTTCACTAACCCAAATTGTTATTCTGTGAAGCAAGCAAACTTGAACCTCCAGAGGTCAGCAAACTTACTGAATTGTTCAGGAAGTCTTTGATACTGCCCACTTCCAGGAACTCGATATGTTTTGACGGCGGCTAGGAATTACACTTACTACGCAACTTCCTCAGAGACTGTCTAAACTGACTTTGATCGGGAAAATACGTACTGAGTTACAGATTTTATTTATCAGCGCTTGGGTTCTGCACGGCGTTCATTTTTACTTGCTGCTAACTTTGCAAATGCCTTTGTTGTGATTGTGAATAATGGATCGGAAATGCTGTTGCTAGTGAAGTGTCCTTCCATTGTCAAAGATCAGCATTTCTAGATGCTGTTCTCTTGGCGCTATCGATGTGTTTGGAACACTCAACACCCTTCGAGGGTGTAAGCTGGTTCGAGAACAATATACTTGTCAATAGATTAAATTTTTAAGATGCAGACCATGCGTGCTCTTCGTGTAGTACCGGGGCTGAAATTCTTGTTATCGTCCAAAATGAATATTATTCCCTTCTGTACATTTTAGTTGCCCACAGAATTTGTATGTATACTAGATTCCCTATCGCATGAAACGTCACCCGGAATTCTGAAATGAGTTTTGATTGGAACATATAAATTGTGGATGGTTGTAATAGAGACGATCATATAGCCTAATCTCAAATTATTTTGGTCACTACAGGATGCCGGCTTTTTAAATAGCTTCTTTTGACCACAAAAAAGCCTCTACTATAAGAAGTAGCTACTTAAGTAGTATGCCTTTTCTCATTGATTTTGACTGACTTTATAAATTCAAATATATGTTTTGGAAAACATGCACGATAAAATATTTTTTGTACTCGTTTGGTAGCCAATTACGCCTTCTTTAAATTTTATACTTACGAAATTATACCTTTTGGTTTGGAAAAAAGTTTCTAGATAGCCGAATAATTTGAAACCTTTTGAGTACGTCAGTGGAATTCAAGGTTTACGAACTGTGCACTGTGTACATCCTATTTAAGGAAAAGTAAGTTTTCGCCTACAGTTTCAGGAAGATCTCACATAGTTTGCAGCAAATGTTTCAATAGATATGGAGTATGCTTTTTTACAGTAAAGGTGGCATTAAAAATTGACGGATGCGATTTTCTATCAATGAACTCCTAAAAATTGTAGAAAAGCTCATAAATATATTTTTTGAACCAAACATGCGCTTCCTATAAGTATACACTTTAAAAAGGCGTAAGGTTCTACAAAAAAGTGCGAGGTATAATTTTTGTGCATTGTTTTCCCAAAATATATTTGAATCTATAAAAACTGTCAGAATCGATGAGAAAAAGGCATGCTACTTAAGTAGCTACTTTTTATAGTACATACTTTTAATTGGTGGTCAGAAGGGAGCTCCTTAGAAAGTTGGCATCCTGTTGTGTGCAAAATATATTGAGATAAGGCTGCATGATCGTTATTTTTAAAAGCATACGTAATTAATATTTTTGAATCGAAAACGCATTTCAGAATTCCGGTGACATTTCATGAGATAGGGAATCACTTGTAGTTCATGCTGATATACTTCGTCACCAGCGGTTTTCTCACCATAGTTTCAGTCACAACACAGAATTTGATTTCCTTGTTGATTGCAGTGTTCTAAGATTACATCAACTGATAGTATCGGAATAAGTGTAAGGCTTGTCTTTGCTACCTTCAGGACCTGCACTGTGTAGGCAGAGAAGAAGTAAGACGCCAGCTTGGGGGATAGTTTAGTATGTACAGAGGGAGTGGAGAATAGATCGGAGGACTTTGACTGTCGGTCTAGTGCACGATCACCTGCAAGAAGGCAGTGTCTGGGCATGACAATCATTATAATAGTCAGAGGGTCTTTGTGTGACTCAGCCTTGTGGGTGACGGGTCACATGGATTGGTGTCTGCCTACACGTGTACATATGCTAACAACCATGAAAACGAAACGTTACGCGCTGCATTCGGTTATCCCAGCGGCAGCCCGAGACTGCAATCACCTAATCTTATGCATGGCGTGGCATAGAAGGTAAAAGATGCTACAGGTTCACCACAGTAGCGCTCACCGGCACTGCAAAGTTCTGATAGTTAATGCACTTCAGATCGAAACAGCCAGGAAAATTCCTTGAGGAGATTGTAAAGCAATCGGCATGGTAAACACTGGATTCTCTTTGCGCCATCTTCTCTTATAAAAATGCACTGTCTATTCCCCAACGATGGAGAAAAACCTGCGACCTTCAAGTTACCCGCTGTCTCACAGGCAAGCGGGGAGGACTGGCGTCCTTTTGACCGACTTCAGCCAGTTGACTAGGTCTCGCATATTTGCAGCCAGTGGTACATCGTGGTTTGGCTAGCATACCTCACAAAAATACCTAATCCGTCTCGCCATATCACCCCAAGGCTGTTTTATCGCGCCATGTCGATGCCTTTTGGAAGGTCGGCTAGGAAAAACTTCAAAATTTGATGTCGAGATCGATAACAACGTGTATATTTGGTCTTCATGGCCTCTGTTTTAGCCCAGTAAGAAGCCGCGTGAAATGATGGGCCCCAGCGAGTTGTCCAGAATCTCAGAATTCGCTGAGGAGTGTCTTGTAAAGTGCAGGTGTTTTCTATGCTCTTGACGACGAGTGGCTTCATTATGAGACAGGCAGAATTTGCATCAAGTAACTAGTTCAAAAAGCTTGCATAGTGTAGCAATGAATGCGTATGAATACAGTTTTGAGCAGAGCAAATAAAGTACGGCGTCATTGGCTTCCGAAATGTGTCGAATTCATCGTCTGCAAACCTTAAAAATTACAACAAGTCATGGTGCAAAACTATTAGTCCTCTATAAGACCGAACATATGTATTTAACTCAAGGAAAAATTAACACACCGACTGTATTGCCTATGTTTAACCGAGCTGCGGTATATTTTTCAAAATGTAAATACTTTTCGAAATAACCAGATAGACTGGAATTCCTCACATCCAAAAAAAGTTTTCTTAAAATTATTGTGGAAAAATAAAGCTTCAAATTAAAAAAAATGTTTAGCATTCTATTTTCAAACTGAGAGAACCATGGGTTGAGCGCATTACTTATTTTTTTCATTGTGTTTTACGTTTATTGCCAAACGAAGGACTTAAAGGTTCGTTTATGCGGTATGATTAAGCAATGTCTTAAGTTTATGATAAAGTGCTCTTATGCTTTCTTATTTTCGGATATCACCTGAGTAAGTAATGGCCTTTATGGAGTTAGGATCTATCTGTAACATTTAACCTTCAGTGCATACACTAACTGTAATTAGCAAATATTGATTTGCTGGAAATACAAAATGCCAAAACTTAAAAAGCTCGTGAAATGCTTGCTCCAACACTACGTTTCCTCATATGTCGTATGTATCTGCCTCTGTACCACTAAATTAGCTTGGGTAAAATTCCTCACAAGTCCGCTTCCGTATCCTTTGGTTACCGGACTTCTGCCTTTATTTTAATCCTAGGAGAGGAAACTTTCGACATTTTCGCGATATTTGGTAAGATATTTAATTAAAATAGGGTCAAAAATATAATCAGGATCGTCTATAAGAAATTTTCTGTCCTGATGATTCGCACAGATGGAGGACCTCTTTTGAGCACACAGAATATGGCGTTTGCGGAGCAAAAGGAGTCAACACACCCTGCCGAATATTGCGATAACGACCCGAAAGCTGATCGAGAGGAACGGTTTTTTTTACCTTATCTAAGATAGTCTTCCTTTTCCTTGCCGCAAATGCTATTTGCGTAAACCAGTAGTCACTGTGCGACTATTGGTGGGCTCGATAAGGAGCCTCAGGGTACAGTTGGACCAATGAGTTCCGTTAGCGATCAGCAAACGTATATCAACAAGATATTTATCTCACTAATAAATGTCATTGTAGTGGTCTACACGGAATGGCGACAAGGACTAACTACCCTACCTTTCACCTAGAACGCCAGTTGTCTGCTTTCGTCTGGTTTGACTCACTCTTCAGTTTGCTAACAACAGGGCGCCGATCGAAGGTTTGATCTTCAACGACTGACCGCAGTAAGGTATGCTGCAAGTTCAAGTTACTGATGAACTCCCACTCGCATATGCATCGCTTGCTGTTGTGAAAAATGTCCGGATAGCTTTGTGTTCCTAACTTTAAAATAGGTATGTTTATCGCTGCCTAACCTTTGTACTTTTAAGTCACCTCTGTACAACCAATAATCTTTTCTCTCTCTCCCAACACCTTTACCGTTAAATCTGAGGAATTCTGCAGTGTGGTCTACAGGATGGTTGTGCAGGAACGGGGAAATGTGGGTGGATTCATTTTTTATGACAGTAGACTTCCGCTGCAGCAACCACACTAGTTTTCCCCTCACCCGTCTGCACCCAGCATTGTGGCGGAGTCGGGAAGACCGGAGGTGGGAGAGGGCATTGGTGGCACCCATGCGGGCCGGCAGATCTGGCTCGGATCACATGGAGTTGGGTAACATAAAAATTAATTTAAGAAGAAGCCATTACCGGCTGCCTCTTACTCCACCAGGTTTCCACTCCGCACTGTATTGATCGCACGATCCTAGCTATTCTGTCAGTTAGAAACTGCCCAAGCCACGGTTTTGACGCCTCAAGTGCGTCAGATTGTTTATGGTATGGAAAGTGTGCTATGATTGAGACCCCATTCTCTATTTTCATGCCTAGGTTCCAGTCACTGTCCAAGTCGGTCAGTGGACTGAAGCGGGGAATGGTAGCAGCAGCGAACATGTATAATAACCTTATATGGATGCATTCTCCGTGCTCCATCCCCTCCAACCCCTCAAACAAACACCAGAGTTTCGTATACAAGAAGTTTATTGGCCTTTATCGCACATGCGTGAGCGTGCTTATGGTCATGTTAAGAAGAATCCATGGCAGTTTGCTGATCCCACCACCAATCGAACAACCCACAAAAACAAGCATGTGATTGACTGTGTGATCCGAGTGTATTTGATAGTTGGCAATCTTCCAAGCCACGGGTTTTATCGAACAGTCATAACCTCAGTTTCAGATAACACATAGAGCGGAGAAGCCTAAGAACATGCTTCCCCTGCAATGAATACATTTATTTGAAACCATGTTTTGTGTGGCGTAGCGCGTAAGCATATATGATTTGAATGCTGATGAGGAGAAATCTGGTAAAAGGTTTAAGTCAGCGTTATTCTGTTATAGGACTTCATGCGGTGGCATTCAAGTTTCGTCGAAAAGAGGTTTTTCGGCCTATATCGCACATGCATGGGTGTGCTTATGATCACACCACCAGTCATGCAACCCACACAAGTACACATTGGTCTGATGGCATAGTCTGAGTATAATTGTCAGTTGGCAACCTTCTAAGCCACGGAGTTTATCACACCGTATAGTCTCAGTTTCGGATCACAAATGCAGTGGCGGAACGAGAAAAAGGATCGGGGAGCATGTTTCCCTCGCAATGAGTATTGTAAGTTGAAAACACGTTTTCTGTGGTGTAACGTGTGATCATCTATGGTTTAAATGCTCATGAGGAGAGATGACGTAAAGGCGTATAGTCGGCGTTGTTCTGCTCCAGGATTTCATGCGGACGCATGCAATGCATACAGTTATGAATGTGTGCGGAGAGTGTGGACAGTTCAGACGGATATATACCGGTGCTCAGTGCGATGGGTTTAGAAGAGACTTACCAGGCCGATGCGTGATATTTTTGATGGGGTGGCAGTGAGGATGGGATATTTTGACAGATTTTAGGTAAGCGGGGCTTGTGCTGCTGGTAATTGTTGTCACACTTATCGGAGGGTTGTGGAAGGGAATGTGGATGGGGGGTGGGCAGAACATGTTAAGTATTTCAGCATTCCGCATTCTTGGATGCTCATGTGAACGAGTAGGCCGGTGTGGTGCGCGATTGCAGAGGAGCCAGAGTGAGAGTAGCCAGTGGGGGGTCAGGTTTACTGATTGGCAGTAGAGATACAGTCTGGCGAAGCACAGACCACCGTCCATGCCAGAAACAAGAAGTAATCAATTTCGGTCCCATCGCACACGTCGAGTGCCATCAAGGCCACACATATATAATAAGCCCTTGCAGCCTGACTTCCTTTACAGAGCGGATTGATGTATCGCAACTTTTTCAAAATGCGTCAGCCTCTGTATAGTGAAGAATGCACAGCATTGTCACGTATGTGGAGTCACCAGAGTCAGCCATACTCACTCTTCTTTCTTTTACGCACCAGTCTGCTGTCAGAGCCGGTCAGCTATCTGACACTGGGATCGGAGGAAAATGTCTGTCTCGGCCTACCAACACAAACACGTGTGTGCCATGTGGCATTAAAATAGGCAGACTGTACGCAGTTTAGTTTAAATTCACTGCGTCCCAATGCTAGCCCAACGCATCTCCTTTTTAGTTCGTTGTGGAATTTGCTAACGGAGTAAGCAGAAAACGTGGTCGACAAAGACGAGGAAACAGGAGTTAAATTTTTAGGCTCATTTGCTTTCATGAACCAGTCATACCGAACTCCAGATGCTGCCCCACCCGAGACTCAAACCCACGAATTTTTGATCAGAAGTCAAAAGTGCTAACAAATGGGACACGGGCTCATTGTCTCACCGGTTAAGACCTGCCTAGCCTTCTAGCCGCCTTGCGGCTGCACAGGCAGGCCTCATGAAGGAGACCTGAGGCAGAGCGCGATGAGTGACTGCCGTTAGTGATGGGTGCACGTTCCTTCTCCAGTGTCAATATTTTCCAATATAAAGCTACAAGACAACGAGCCCAAGACTCAATGGAAAGAACCTTAGACTTTGGACCAAAAGGTCGCATATTCGGGCTTTGGGTAGAGCACCACTTGAGGTTGGCTATGACTGACCGATGATGGTAAAAACAGAGACATCTGCGTTGCAGAAATACAGGTCCGAACCAGACAAGGGAGACTGCGATGCTCATTACTGGCCTATTAACTGTCATCAGTCGGCCATGCCAGGCCCAGGTGTCGTCGCACACGAGGCTCCGGCTATTTTATTTGATTTCAGTGGACGGGGAAAATTTTAAAATGACCATGAAATGGAGTAGCTGCTCACTGAGAATGGACAGAAGAGACCAAACCATTTCCAGAAAGCCGGTCAAAGGCAAAAGACGTGATCACTGGAATAAGAAGTTTATTGGCCTAACATTTCGGATCCTTCCTCAAACCCATCTTCAGAGAAAATCAAATATAAAGATTATACATGCACATGGTGCTAAGTATACACAACCCGCAGTTGTCATGTTACCACATACGTACTATAGTAGTCTGCTTTCACATTTACTGCTGGGGACTGTAATTGATGGGATTAATGTTCGAAATTCCGCGTCCGATATTTAACTTTCGCGATTTTGTCACCCGTATGGAAAATGGAAGGGATTATTATGCTGATCCCGGCTTGTCTTAAACTCATAATTTAAATATAGTGGGAAGACGGCTGACAGCTTTCGAAACGTTTTTCACATAGAAGAGAGCCCGCCAAATTTAGCGCTGATTAGATTTTGTCTCTTGTGTCGTTTGCATATGCACTGGCTCACCAAATTACGCGGGTGGCCATTCACTCACAGTATTCATCGAAGATATTGTACTGAAGAATATTTGTCTGCTGTTTCGCTTAACTGCATCTCTATCTCGTTAAAAGACTGACATGCGAAATCAACATTACACTGCTGGCAATGCAGAACTCAGTAGCAAAATCGCCAGGGGCAAGCGCATGAAACCACGTTGTTTTCATTCTATGACCTCCCAAAAGTGCACAAAGAGATAGCTCTTTTCAGGCAAATCGTACCACTCCAGGGCCGTGAAACCTACGGACTAACGTAATGGCTGTTTTGATGACTCAAATTCCTGACCGCTGATGCAAGACACCACAGTCAGTTCATCGAAAAAATTATCGGAGCAATATAAGGCGGTTAAACTCCTGCCATGGGACGGCATGGTATAGAATGTTGTCATGTCCTTTTTTACTTCTTTTCCACGGAACATGTTAGTGGAGACCATGAAATTATTGCTACGAGACAAATATAATGAAACGGAGAATGAACTTGAAAACGCGTCACTCATCCATCTACTTAATTTCTGCCTAAAAGCATCCTTCACGTCTGACGAAACCGTCTACGAGCAGGACCAGAGTATATCTAGGGTTTCACCAAATTCCGGACTCCTAGCCAAGACAGTATTTCGGCTGACTGTTTTTTTGCTTTTTCGACAACACAGACCAAACCTCTGGGCTCAGTACCTTCGAAGTCACTGAACGAGATTAGAAGCTGATATTCAAATAAGATCTGCATGTCGGCGTCCCCAAAATTCATTCTACGAAAGATGAGGAAGAAAACAGACAGCTGCTCTTGCTGGACATTCTCGTTTACTGCAAAGAATATGGTAGCTTAACACCAAAATTGTTCAAGAAAGTGACGGGCACAACGCAATTACTTCATTTCAACCACAAATTCCCCATCATTCGCAAATACATTTGGATGAGGGCGCTGTATGGGTGTGTACAAACGCAATGCAGCAAAACGGAAGATGAATATTGTCGAAAAAGGCAACGAAGACTGGAATGGCAATTTACCAAATTGCCAACACCTAACTAGTTGTGTATACTCCAGTTGCACGATACCTCATACTCCCAGCGTAGGTACTAACTGAATGAACAGAGGCGCGATTCGGCACCTCTTATTCACTACGAGGGATTTTACTCATCATTGGGTCCCTCAGTATTTCTCGTGCACTTTCGGGTAAATATTCCACTTTTTTGCAGCTGAAACGTTTTCATTGCATCAGAAAGTGATTTCTATCTAAGGGTAAGTCAGTATATTCTATGGTCTATGGGCCCAGAGATAAGTGTATTTTGTTAAAAAATGTGTCAGATTTAGAAGCTTTATTAATGTCTGGAATCACCATGAAGTTGAAGTCAGTGGTCTCGGCTGCATACCCTCATAATTCTTTCATATTTAGATCGAATATCTGACTCTGGCGCAGTAGGTGAATTAGTTTAAAAGTCTTGCAACTCCTGCATATCATAATTGCACGTAAGGCAGCATTTATGGGATCGGTGGTACTCAGCTCTACGCTAAAATGGCGTACCGTTGCCTTTTTCAAAGGCATTTTAAAGGAGTTTATCTAATAAAATTCTTATCAACGTTCTCCTTGAATGGCCTCAAGAAGAAAACACTAATACTATTCAGTGCACCAAAAAATACATTTGGCGTCATGTTTACCTTTTCTGCGTTTTGATCAGAACTGCTTATTTTCCGAATGAATGCAAAAGTTCGCGATCCAGGTACTTGCATGGATGACGAATAAGGCAGGTCAAGTACCAGATCAATTGATTTGTTGTTCTGAACTTTCGAACACTTGCAGGTGTGCATCTTCAGAGATGAGAAACAACCAAAAATGGGGGGTTAATTATAGTGGCCAAAGGCGCATCAAATGTCAGAAATCGTCAGGTTGTCAAGGGATAAGAAACAGCAAACGAAGAATGGGGAGGTGGGGGAGGAGGAAAATTAGCTGTAAGTGGGATCAGAGAGGCAATTATATTGGTTATGCTAATTAGCTGTCCGTGGGGCTGGGGGTCTTGAACAGCAATTAGTATGCCGCCTTGTCACCCGGTAGAGGGCCCTGGTAACGCTGCCTCCTCTTCCAGCTGGTTCGTTGTGGTTTCCTGTTCGCTTGCCATTCTTACGTTTGATTTGGCTTCGGCCCGGCTCTTTCCAACGTAGTGGCGCAATACTTTGTAGGCCGCTGACAGGTCCAGGTGCCTGTCTCGAGTGTCAGCCTTTCGGCTTTTGAGGTTCCTCGGCCTACGATGGTCGCTCCTTGGAGATCAAAGTTATGGCCAGTTTTTGCGATGTGTGCTGCCAAATGTGAGTTTGGGTCCAGGTTCTGTGCCGCTCGTTTGTGCTCTTTTAGGCGGGTTTGCAATTTGCTGAACATTTCTGTGCTTAGTTCTTCATAACATTTATACATAATCACTGAATATATTAATTAACGACCCACTCGACATTTCTTATGCTGTCGTTCGTAGTGGACCGCAGATAGGACGCTACCAATGTGTTCAAGTCACAAAATGCTGACTGGTCATTATCTTCCACTACATCGATTTCCATGAAACAATAGACAGTACTGTTTGCTTATGCCAGTTATTTTGAAACAAGAATACTCGTTTTACTTCGAATGTTATTTATTTTGGTAGTTCAATACACTAACAGGAATAAAGAAAGATGTGTTCACGGGCAAGCGTTTGACTGATCACGTTCTTTTTGAGCGACAGTCATATTATTTTCCATCTGTTTTTGACGATCGAACAGATCAATGAATTCTCAATTCAAAGACTTTAATTTTTAAAGAATAATTGGGTACTGCAGTGAACTACAGAGGAATGTTTTGGAAAATTCACCCAAGTTTTTCAACTACATTGTGTTTAATTGCGACGCTTAATTATTCTGCAATAAAGCAGCCATATTCGAATACTTTCTTAGGCATGATTTTTGGTCAGGCTACAAACATAGACTAGAATATAAGTTTTAATTATCGTAACTTGCCTATCTTTCGAATAAATTCGCAATAAAGATGCATTAACGGTCCTTCGGTCATATTTTTTTCTGTGATGATTCAAACAAGTGCACCTATCTGCGCTGAAATTTATATATTTGGACATATTCTCACAACACCTATTCGACACACACCATAATTCTGGAGATAACGAGGTCGTCGTTCATTTATTTGACAATATATTACGGATAATTTTCAGCTGATATGTTTCAAAACCTAATCCAGGCACCATGAAATTATACATCAAATATATTCTTCTTAAAATATCTACAAGAAAAACCTGCACCTATGCTTAACGCGGCAATATCGAACAAAATTATTAGGGGGTTGAATCTTTGGTTACCACTTTCACAGATATTATGAACGAAGTCGAAAATAACGTTAAATTGTTCTTTTTATTTTTTTGCTTAGAGGGTAAGGTTTCGGATGGGTGTCTAAATATTAGTGCGGACATTTCACTGTATATTTCTCTCTAGGAGGGAAAATCAACGGTTTAGAAATATCACAAATACGCGCCGAAAAACGATTGTCACCTGTAGACAGTATGATTAATGTGCGCTTATTTAAAAGATGAAATAATGAATACGTACCCGTTCGTATATCCTTAGCAGTTTGTTTAATAATATCGTACGAGGTTTCACTAAACGTTAATGTACGTTTGATCACATGAAAAATTTAGTTTTTTAGGAAAAACAGTGGCAACAAATGAGCGTTGCAATTTTGATAATTTGTTCGAAGGAACATAGATTAATATCATAAGAAGAAGAAGATGAAATCACTTGAGCAAGAATTTTATTATTCTGACGTTACGTATTCTGTCGAGAATCCTTCATCATAGGCAACCATAGAATAGTGTGAAACATGCCTAGATTGCATGTATCTCCACAATCTGTGAATTTTAAAAACAATCCAATGGTTATTTATGACTTTAAATTGGCGACAGAAACCGAAACGTCAGGAACATAACATTCCTTTTCCAATGCTTGCATTTTCTCTTTTTGAAACTGCTTCCTGGAACTCTTATACTCGCATTTATCGGTATCCACCAGTCATCCAAGTTGTTCATACCATCGCACAATGAAAGCAATGACTGGGTACTTTTAAACTCTAAATTAAGTGAAGATTCAAACAGGTAAAAAGGGATTACTACTAGCCTTTTGCCTTAGATACTCTGGATTATTTTACTCATAAATCCGCATACAAATTTGCAGGTTAAATCCGGAGTTTGCATGCGTAGATGGCCTGCCCATCTGACAAATCTAACTGTAATCACATACTTCTGGCTGCCCGCATTGTATACTGTAGACACTAACAAATTATAATTCTAAGATTGATTGGAATCCAGCTGAACTATTCAATCGAACATTCGAGCCGAATTTTAGAAGGTTTCAGCTGGAACGATTGCAAAACCCTTCCGAGAAACTTAAAGGCAGCTTACTGTCACAAACCAATTGGAAAGATTTTAAACAACATAATAAACGCTATTTGATTTGGTCTCCAATATTACTTTGCGTACTTAGGAAATAAAACATTGGTAAAAGCGGCCAAACAGGATCCCCCTCAGTCTTGATCTTTGTACAGACTGCATACAGGTGATAATAGGTACTGTGGTAGATCCAGCGAAAAATCCACTTTCACTTCAAACTAAATCATGTGGTGTTCTGGCCTGCATGCATCATTAAGACAGTCTCTCATCGTCGGTCGACGCGAGTGAAGCTGGAGAATGCGCTAGAGAGTTGTAACGTCTGCGTTTGCGTAAAAATAATCCCTGTTTTCATTAATCTTCCTTGCACCAACCTGTTTGGACCAAAAGGTAGACTTGAGAAAAATCGAGGGTCAAACCTGCATTATCAGAAAATTTCATTGGAGGTCCGCTGGGCTCCTGGTGTCAGTCTTGATTTACACGCAAAACATCAATGAGCCTTCCATGGTTACTTATCTAAAGGCCTGCTTGCCTTGTGACACGATTGCGAATTTGTTTCGTAGTCGCCTCCCACCCCCCATTACCAAGCTGCCTCGCTTGATTTTCGCCCCACTCAAGAAAATTTTAAGTCTCTATTTTGTTATCAGCAGATTTCAAAGAAAACAGGAAAAAAAGTGGGCAGTATTTTTTTCAAATAACTGCGGTCTAACGACATTCTCTCAGACTGTTAACATTGGCAACTTCGTAGGAATGTCAGCGCGTGCTGGATACTGTCTCAAAACATGCTCTCCTGATGTGGTAAGAATGGAGCTTATCGTGGCTGGGAAGAAAGGGAATTACCCCCAATCGTCAACTCTTAGCAAGGCTGCTAGCCATTTCTTCTGCCAGTGAGATCTTGCATGTTGGTTTTCATCATCTTTATAGGATGGTAAAAAATCGTTTTTTGTGGACTCGCACAGGTATATTCTAGTCATTCGCAAACCAAATACTCAACGGGCTCATTAAACTGATGCTCAAAATTGAGATATTTAGGGTAAAAAATCGTCGCTTTCTGTGATTAGTGACAGAAAATATATAAATAAAATGACTGCTAAGGGTTATAGTATGTGTAAACATAAGAAACGGAATTTGCAGAAGTATTAAACGTCTGCCCAAAAACATTTTTAAAATCTAAAATGAACGAAATATTGCGAAGAAGATTTAAAAAATAAGACATTCGCCAGCTAACGCCTTTATATCACCCATAGTGCAATACAAATGCCAGCACCTTCAAGTCTATTCTACAATTCTGTAACGTTTTATGCCACAAAATTAAGTAATAAGGCTATAAGACTGTACTTTGTTTTACAAAACTGAAAACAACCACCGTAAACAAGCATATAGGTGAACTCTCAGGACATGCTGTCACTTTTATCTCTCATGTCCAAGGCAAAAGATGTCAAAATTTTTATATCTATACCTTAGTACAAGAGAATAGGACACCTTAAAGAGTAACGGCCAGGAGGTTATAATTTTTCGAAAAATATTCGAATACACTCTGCTATACCGTTGTGTTTCTGCAATCTTAGAACGGATCCTAAAAGTAGAGAATTATAGTTACAACTGCTCAATAAACACGGAAAAGCGGGCTCTTTAAGCATAAAATGTATTCCAAATGCTCATATAAGTCAACAAACTGGTCACAATTTGCCATTTTTATCATAACCTCATCTTCGAAAAAGGTAAAACACGCAGATATTTGACACTCAACTATATTAAATCAAAGCCTTGTCACTTATTATAGGAAGCCTTTCAATTGATCTTAGGCATAATACTAGCTGACTTTTGCTGAAATGTGTACATTCTTTTTGGGAATGAGTTGATAAATTTGTTTGATTCTAGAACCATAACGCAAACAGAAAGGTGCATTACATAGAACGCTAAAAATCTGACTATTCAGCGAAATTACATTTAGAAATATCTTGTCCTGCACATTTTGCTAAGCACTTTAAAAATAATCCTTGTTTATGGGCCATCGACTAAAAACATAGAAAATCATATAGTTTTAACCACCATTTCAAGAACGATTTGTATATCGTCGTAATTAAAATCACGAAATAATTTCAAACAAATGTGACGTACAGAAATTTCTCTTAGTGTGCACAACATAGTACGTTTACGATTGAACATGGCTATACCATTTGAATATATTTGTCACCGACCGGCATTTCCACACGAAAGCTTAAGAAATATCTCATTTATCTGGCCTTCCAATCAGCGTAGTCCAGCATAAAATCTGGTTGTCTTCGTCCAGTGGCACAACAAAAATTTAACGATGGTAAAAAAAACTAGCAATTCCCATGAAACCATGTTGGAAACCATACTCGAAAATTAAGCTGCTCAGTAACGGCCATACGCATCCAAAAATGTCACGTAATGATTATTTTGCAACCAAAATGTAATTGCGCTGCATTACCCATTCTTTTTTTGGACGAAGAGGCGTTTTCTTAATTTAAAGTGTAAGTTAAACTGGTACGCCTGATTTTCATCTTTTGAATTTTCCGCTCGTATAAAAACAGGGTGTTTCTAAACAACGTAATATTGCTTGATAAACTACATGTGCCTTATTTTAGAAAACGACCATAACCTTTATTACTGCAAGGCTTTGGTAGGCACATAACGTTACCAATGTTTTAAAACCAGGGATTTCCTTGTAAAGATCCTCGGATTTCATGCTTGAGCCCACCTACCGTACTGAAAGACTACCTATTAGTACTGATTGGCCATTGGTGTCTTGCAAATAGCAGGCAGTTTTTTCAAACTAGCTGAGGGATATCAGTCAAAATATTAAGATAATTTTTTGAACCGAGCCGAAGAGTGTTTTTCTAAAGAATATTCCCTTTTTTATGTTTTAATTTCATCGACAATTAAATATGCGTGATGAAATCTGCAAATAATATGCAAAATCAAATACTGAAGGAACGCAAAGGGGCCAGCTGATGAGTTACGTCATGCGGCGGTAGAAAAATTGGCAAGTTATACGTTTCAACGCTTTAACTAATAGTTATGCAGTCCGTAAGGTAAATATACATCCAATAGAATTCTGCGTTTGAACAAATATAAAATAGAACTTGGAAATGCATTTGTTTAGTGGCATTTAACTAAACCTTTGTCAAAATATTATAGCCTAAGTTGAGTATAAATATTATTGGATAGGATGAGTAGGTTCATAACCACTGAGCATTTCATGAGACACCCGAAGATATGCTAGCGTTCAAGAGTCGTTTCCAAATTTATATCTTCCCCGCACCTAGATTATTAGTATAAATCCCAACACCTATTATAAAACACTTGCATTTAACAGAGCGACATTTTTATAATGCAGTTTTTATTTACTATCTTGTAATCAACGTCTCCTGATAAACTACAAGAGAATAGGCTTGTTTCAGGCTGCGACCTAACTGGGACTCACTGAAACTCTCATATCCCGCGACAACCCAGAGTCGCTGCTGCACCTCAGCCTTAATTTGCATAATACCAAAAACAAAATGAAGCAAGGATTAAGCATTTTCGATGCCCTAATCCAACAATGATGAAAGATTAGGGCTGCTGGCTGGGAGGCTGGTAAACTGAAGTTCATGTGGTCTACTCTCATTGGAGGAGACCCGCTAAACTCTGCCGCCACTCCTGTAAGGAGCGCTAGCCGATGTTATCACTTTGGTGGCCTAGCATTTAAAATCATTCCAACCTTAGTGTACTTAAAAGACGCCAGTTTAGATAGTTGCGCGCTAGCATGAACGGCATGTCTCATCCTGCTGGGAATTCAGACCATATTCAGAACACCGACAGCAACAATGAGGAACTAAAATACCGTAAGCGCAAAACATTATTCAAGCCTTTTTTAGGATTCAGCATGAAACACACTGCGTCTTTAAATATTTTAATATTCCGTCCCAGTGTCATGAACTTTCAAACATTGGAATATAAGACTGTAGATTGCTCGTATCTGTCATTCCAGTTAATGAAATTTTTTTCGACTGAATATCAATCTTCTTACAGAAGAGGAACATATGACATTCAGACTAATTGGAATCCGATCCATCATTCACTACTTTAATAAAAGACTATGCGAACTTAGTTTGGCATACTTATTTTGTTTTCTTAATATATCGGGTGCGTTGGCATGAAAACTATGACCTTACACAAAAGGTTTAAAACAGTTTTGACTTCAATCATTTCAAATCTTCATTTGGGTTTAATTTTTGCAAAGTGACACAGGATCGTCCGCTAGGTGTATGAAGTATATTTCCAATCTGATTGGATGTTACACGAAATATTGAAAGGTTTTTTGGATTCACAAAAGTTGCTGAATTGTGTTGTTATATTGATAATCTTGTTGCGTAACTCCAGGACAAATCCTCACCGGTAGGATGCCGGCTTTTGAACAAGCCTCTTTTTGATCATCTGCAAAAACATGGATACTCATGGAGCATGTTTATTAATCTAAATTAGAAATTCTATTTAAAATTCATGCGTATATATGCTATAAAACAAAAACAAGAATAAATATTTCATTTTAGTATTTAGATAGGTATTAATTTTTTGCAGTTCGTCGAAAAGAAACTTGTTCAATAACCAGCATATTGCCTTTCTTGATTTATATTAAGATAAGGATGCAGGATAATATTACAAAATTACTGATGCACTTTGTTAGAATCTAAAATCAAAACTTTCAGTATCTAAAATGGCAATTCATGAGATAGGAACTTTACAGCATTTAGACCATAACATAAATCGTGATTTCGGATAAACCGGTCATGTAAACTGTCACGCGAAACGGCAGTCCAGCACATTTAATGAATGAAAAGTAGGAAATTTCGGAATTCAATTACGAATTGAACGAGGCTCGTGACGCCGCCTGCTTGGGATGGCTGACAGCGATCGATCGTTTACGGATCTCATTTGTCGTATTTTGCCTTAGGCTTCGCTCTCGGACTCCGCTAGCAGCCACTCAACGGCTAGCAGATCGCAGGCAGAAATACACTATTAACAAAGACAAGTGAAAGTGGTATGATTCTTTCAAAATTATTAGCCATCATCAGTCAGCCATACCCAACTCCAGGAGTGCCAAAACCCCCAGGCTCGAAACCACTAATTTTTTAGTAAATTTTCCACACTCTGACCACTGCACATGTAGAAACTTATATTTTATTATATATATCTATATCTTTCATCAACAATGATCATATGATAATTTCGGTCACGAACAGTCTATCAGCTGTCAGGCCGAAGTCAGTTAGGCAGAAGCGAAGGGCAACAAAATTTGCAATAGTTCAAAACGATTATCTTTCGAGCTCACTTGCTCTTAGTGCGCTTTTTTGCCTACCATAGTCGTGGAGTATTTGCGGCTTGCGTGGGTGCTTGTTTGTGTTTCGGTTCTGTGAAGGTAGACAGGATTTAAATTTGCTGCATATAGGAACTCAAGCCTATATCACTTCTGTATCCATCTCTGCCCGGCATCTGTTGTCACTTTTCTGCTATACATATATATTAGGCAGTAATTGTAAGGTCCTTGCACGCACCAATCGGCTAACTGAACATGTTCATCCCGCTGTGCTTTGGGGCTCAACTAAGAGCCTTCAAAAAAATCGCTGATAGAGGCTATTAAGTCAGCAATGGCTATTCTGTGCCCTCAAGACTTTTTTGAAACCAAACTTTCCTCTGTATACGTAGCTAATTATCTACCCAATGCACTGCCCTACTACTAAATGGAACGCCCAGATGCACGCCGTTTGAATAAATGCGTATTTTTCTACCAATATTATACATTCAGTTCTGTGAGTGCTGCAAGCAAATTTCCTAAATTTTTAAATAATTGATTATTTCGCCCACACCAGCGGGAACGCATTTACGAAAACTTTTAAATAATAATGAGCAGCATTAGGCAGGTTAATTACATAAAAGAACTATAAGAAAAAACAAAGTGTTTCTTACGAAAAAACTTTCTCGATAATTCCCAGCTTGTGGAGACTTCAAAAATGGGTTTGTTTAGTAGACAACTTTAAGCAAACGGTTTCTTTATAAATAAAGAACTTTTCTTTAGTCGGTAAAGAAGACATATGGCCGATCACTGGAACAAAATATTTTTTTTCTTGAGCTTTCGAGCTCTTACAAGAGCCCATCGTCAGAGGTCGAGAAACAGTAACAAATGTGGAAGCTACGTGGGGCGTGTGTACAATAACTCAAATTTTGAACGTGTAGAAAACCAATAATTGTCTGTGCTACCGACTTGCCACTGAGGGCTGTGCTAGCCTGTGCCAGTAGGCAAGATCAACAAGTTGGGTGGAAATATTTACAGAAATAGAATCGTCAACAAAACAAGTAATAGTTATGGTGGGAGGGATGGGCAATTAAAAAAAGTCATAGGAGAAGGGAAGGAGGATGAGAAGCGAGGGATTATGTAGGCTTTGGCTCCCAAGCCAAAGACTTTCTCAATTTTAAATCAACACAGTTGATCAAAATAACCTGTCCAAACATAGCTTAAATTATCAAATTAATTTTCGTTATGAAATTTCTTTGCAGGATTCGCAGAACTGTAAGCTATGCCTACTAAATTAACGTATTTGGTCCATTTTCAGCCAATCTCGGCGCTGAAGCGATGAAAGGTGCTGGCGATTTACAGGGAAAGCAGAAGTGTTCATCATCAGAAAAACCTTCACTGTGTAATAACATTGGACCGGCACAGAGCGCAAAAATTGTGAATGGTGAAACCGAATTTGGTTCCCCGCACGCTGTACTTGACTGTGAATTACCCTCATCGGACAAGAATTGTAAGTAGATTGTTCAAAGCCTTCAGTATGTTCATTAAACAGCAAATCCCCAAATGTCAATATGTATTTTATCTGTCGTTTTTGACTTTGTGTAGGATCCATTTTTCATAGTAATAGTTACCCGGCTGGAAAGAATGTGTATGATCAGCGTGCTTATTGTTGTGGTGAATATGTGACCTTATGCTTCAGTGGTCATATTAAACAGACTGAACAATTTTTAGTTCGAATATTTCCTTATTTTGGTGAGCGCAATCAGTTATTGCGAGAAACCTGCGTAAAATACGCATGCTGCCTGAAGATAGACTTAATATAAAATGTTATGTATATTTATTGGCACAACAGATACTAACTTAATACCCAGAAATGTGTTTCAACGATATTCTGCCGCTGCTTGGCACAGGCTCCAGGTTACTGGATAAGGAACTGCATGCTGACAGAAGATCAATCTGCCATTTGCATGGA
>JAYGXS010000001.1:113374794-113385752 GCA_036362985.1 Ligula intestinalis | reverse complement strand
AACCAATGTGTGTTGTTGTCCTTCTGAAGAGGTTTCGCAAATAAATGTGTTTGTGACATAATGGCTGTCTAAGTTTTGTCGCGTTGTCTTGACTTTCTCGCGAACTTTCTTCTTTAGGTATCCCTTGGGCTCTCGGTGGTTGACAACGTCCAGGAACGGTAGTTGATTAAATCCTCGTTGCATGTCCTATCGCCCTCCCCCTCCTACACGACAGGAAATGGGAATAAAACCGCAAGCCTTGCGCTAAAGGCCTTGACCCGAACCTGAACCCTAGGTCTAATCTTAGTCATAAACTTTCAACTAAAACTGTTCTAATATCCTGTCGGGGTGCACATTAGCAATCCCTGCAGTTGCTTGCTGCTTTCCTCCTCTAGCGGGGAGTCCGTACGACGTCAAACTCACAATGGAAACACACGGGGCCGACGAGGGCCTAGTTGCCAATCTTGCTGCATCAACCCTTACTCAAATAAATGAGGGAAACTGTAATCAGGTGGCGCATATAAGGTCATTGTGGGTGCTGATTGTGGTCGCTAGAGGCCTGCAGATTGAGAAAAGTCACCCACCTTCATTAAATGGACGTCAGCTTTGAGACAATTGTCAGCCTCCTAGGACCATTTAGGATCGCCATCAGCTATCGATTAAAGTTAAACATTCAACATCTGGTCATGAAACCTAAGGCTCGCCTGAAAGAGCAGACGTAAAATGCTGGGTCTAGTGCAACTTCCGAGAGGTTAAGTACCTCGTAGAGACCAGCAGAAGATTGCAAAGCCGTCCTAAAGAACCCATACAGACCGGTTTCAGGATGGACATTTGCCTCTGATATCAGAACACTACCCAGACTCCACACAGACGTTCGCTTTCCAGAGTGTTGAAATCCCGAGTCCAGGAAACAACAGAGTGGCCAAAGAAACAGTCGAGGTCTGAGACACTGACACCAGCTCTAGCAACCGTTGTGTCATCCTTCCTGCAAGAGGCAGCTAAATGCATGAAGAATCAGAAGATGAATTGGCGAACATACTTTTGTTTTCGATAAATTCTCGTCAGGCCATCACATTTATATAGCAATTAAGTAAATAAACTACGCTGGTTGGTGGAAAAACAAGAGTATGGTTCAGGAAAAGGGGAAGGGGGGGATGGATCGGGGTCAAAATCTGATCAGTGTTAAAAGGGACTAGTGATAAGATGCTGGCTGTTGGATTAGCGGCTTTTGCCCATGTTAACTGCGGCGCTGCGACGAAGTTATTTTGGGCGCACAGGACCGGTCGGCCTGTAAAGGCCTATCGAGAATTTATCGAAAATAAACGTATATTCGCCAATTCATCTTCTGAAGTTTTCGAGACAATCCAAAAATTAAGAGTCGATCGCAAACCTCGACCAAACCTAATGCAAAATGCGTAGCAGTATTATCCCCCGCATCCGACAAAGTCCCAGTCGTCATTATAACTGCATCAACAATTAGGCCGCTAAAAGATGAAAACCGTGACCATTGGAAGAAGATATAATAGCAGTCCAGGGTGCCAAATGCGGGCGCGGGTGGTTGCGTCCGGCATTCAAAGGTCGGCCCATCCCCCCACACCTCCCCACGAGAGGCCTGTAACCTTGTCAACCGTTATCCTTCTCCCCCTCCCCTGCGCCGCGGCGATTAGAGCAAAATTCTATGCGCTTATGCGGGCAATTAACACCAAAGTCCATCTACTACCGTCCCCTCCCGGGTGAGACTCCTGACAATTAGAGACGTTCCCCCACCCATTCCCTCCCTGTCGTGTTATCTGAAGCCAGATTTACTAACGCTGTGTTGACACAGCCATCACCTCTGCTATTGAATAGGCGGTGTGGCGTGGGCACTGTAATTAATGATCTCGACATTATTCTTTGTGCTCGATTATGTCCACCGATGTGCATTTTTTACTTCGGTTTGACATATCCGTGAGTAGAAGGGTTCCTTCGAAAGGAATAGGTATTAACCCACTGAGCGTCACTTCTCCAAAAACCAATTGCTTCAGAGGTAGTCGTTCCATTTCGGTGGCCTCTAAATTGGCCACGTGATAGATGCACTAGACCAAAACGGGGCCAGATCAGGGTATGGCAGGTGGCCCGATCCCACTTGCAGTGTTCTCGACTCTGCCCTGACAGCGGACACAGATGAGGTGAGGGAGGAGAGAGTGTGATAGATGCCGCACAAGACTACTATCACTTGAAACTAATTCACGTGCAAACCACCCTCCCTGCACCACCTTGTGGAGGATGACACGGTAGACACCTTCAATACCGACGGAGTCGAGCAGTCCGCTGACTACCAGGAATTGTACCTTGCTCAACATTGCTTTGTGTAGCCTTTCATCGAAGAAATAATTCACCACCGTCCTGGTTTCTATATGCTAGAAATACAGAGAATAGCGAATTTTCAACCCAGACCCCACAATCAGTCCAGTGTGTGTTTGTGCGAAGTTGCCGACTGGTCGACTGAGAATCAAACCGTGATGGCACTCTCGCGCACATGGGATCCGAACCGCTATTTGTGTGAATATTTTGTGTAGCGTGTGTGGCATGCAGAGGCGGATATTCTGACTCGATTAACTACCGTTCAATATCCCCACGCCAAAAAACGGACCGGCATGGATAGTGGACTGTTTCAGTGCATCATCCTCACGGTACAGAGGTGACGCACTTGGTGCGCTTAAACCCGTGGCTTGAAACTGACGAACTAACTCAGTCCTCCTCTCTGGACGGAACATCAGACTGAAATGTCTCCTTAATTCAGTCTGATTGAGTTTGCATCCGGACTGTTCCAATGTCTTAGACTGCAAATTCCTGGCCCATGATGCGGAAAACAGGAGGCGGTGGTGCCATGCCGGTTCATTTCATGCCAGCCACCTACGCTCTCTCCGGCACCCGGTCTCGTTCACTCTGCCACAGGAGAAAAGGAGGGAGTGTGGTTGATGCCGAGCAAGTCACCATCTCTGCGTACACCAATCAGCAGTGAATATTATCAAACTCGACAGTCGAACAGTTTGAGGATTTTGTCCTAATCGAGGGGTCACGGCCACATCCAGCAACATTCAGTCACAGCTGCCGAAGAGTCCAGGCACAAGCAAAGTACTAAAGGACAGCTCATCCTTATTTGCATACCACGGAACCGTCCTCACCTCGTGGCTCCTGCTATCAGCCTCCTCAGTGTCTATCTTTGGAAAATAACAGGTAGATTTTAATATGTGGAGAGTATACCATGAGGACAAGTCTAAACCGTATCAACAACCTTCAACCGGCTGGGCGAAATAACTGTAGATGTGGGACATATCTCAAAACATTTGAATGACTCTATTTCACATCTTGAGGGCGACGGCCGTATGAAGCCTACGGTAAAATACAGCTTAAAGATTCATTTTCGTTGATAATCTTATGAAAAAACACCGTATTGGTGCTATCCTGTAAGGTGTAACCAGCACTACAGTCTACACGTAACAAAAGTTGAGCAACTGAACACGCTACTCTATTTCACACCTTGAATGCGATGGCTCTTAGAAGCAAACAGTAAAATAAAGTTATAGGTTTTATTTTCGTTGAGAATGTAATAAAAATACACCCACTTGGTGCTATCCTGCAAAGTGTAATGATCACTACTCAGCGAGAAATAATATGGGAAGGTTATTTTTAAGTGCCAGTGGGAAGACGCGATATTCGGCCCAAATGATATTGAATGAATGTTGACCAGCCAAAGCTTAGCGAAGAACGAGACTGAACGTGTCGTGATCGATGTGAAAATAATAGAAATCGTAAGGTTTTCGTTCTCTACAGGAAAGTAGTGGACAGAAGGTCAAGACACACAAAAGCTGTGTCGAAACTCGAGTCGAGCAACACTTGAGTTGGGTATGACTAGCTGACGACGGCTAATAAGTCAAAAATGGCCATCCTAATCCCCTTTGTCTTTGCTGGGAATGTCCCTCTGCATAAAAATAACTCTATGTGCATTACAAAAGGCTTGTTTACTGTCCTTCACTTACGAATACTTGCTTCATCGGTGTTGTGATCACTGTCCTCCACGCTGCTCCGATTCTCCGAGGAATCTGTCAATCCGTTCATGCTTAAAAAACTAAAACACTAAGCCACATTCCCGAGAAGTCAACTTAAATGTCAAGTCAGCGAAATTCCTCTCTTTAACAGGACTGCTATTGGCCGTTTTATCCGGCCGCCCACAGACTGGCAGCTTCACAGCGTTCTGATTCGTCGGCGCCTTAACCAATAGCCTTAGGCCATCATAACAGCTATTGTTTGTCAAAAATACGCTTGAATTTAATTTACTTAGTCGTTGACTATATGCTTATAATGCCAATATGCAACACAAGGGCGAGAGATACACAGTTTATTTCGAAAATATAATTCCACCATCTTCAGTAATAACGTTATCCATTCACCACGAAGGTCATGGTCAAGGCGGTTGATTCAAATTCTGAAACAAGTGAAAGATTTATTTAAATAGATTTATCCAATAGAAGAAACGACTTCTAGTCCTTGTCTACCTTATATAAGTCATCTAAATTCGTGTCGTTCTATTTGGAAATATGAAAAACTCCAAATGCCCTACGTGTCAAAATAAAGTTACCGCCAGGAGTAAGGCTGTCTTCTGTGCCCTTTGTAAACAATGGGTGCACATAAAATGTGCAAAAGTGGCTCCTAAAATATACGAAGTACTGAAGAAATATGACTCCTCAGAAGCGCTCGATCCCCTTTGTAGCTCATGCAAAATCAGTGTTCTTGTTGAGGACGTGGCTGTAAAAACATCGATGCTCCAGAGGAAGACAATGCTCTGAAGCGAGTTATATAGCAGACCGAAATTGACAAGCCTGATTTATTCAATTCGGAGCCTGCTGCGACAATGGTACCGCCAACGGCAGCACCATAGAATGACCTGGAATGTAGAGACTCACATCTCATGCCTGTTGTTACGGTAAACGACGACAAAGTGGGGGTGAAAAACGCCGAAATCGGGGGTGTCGACGGATACCCCATCGAAAACTAAAGCTCTAAATGAACAAACTGCTCGAAGGAATGCTCTACTCCTCTTTATTGTTCCCGAATCAGAGAGCGTCAATGCCGAAAGACGTGTTGCCCATGACTCAAAAGCAATAAGCGCTATCACTACAAAAAATGCTGGATACAAGTGATGACCCAGTTTCGCTGGACACCTTTTCAGATTGGGTGCGAAACCCACAAAAGGCGGACAGACTAGACCACTGAAGGCGATTTTTAAGTCCGAGCAAACTCCGAACCAACTTCTGAACCAAGGCTGGAGGCTTGAATGCAGCAATGTTTCGATGCGGGCAGACCTGTCGCCTGAGAAAAGAATAAAATGCATAAAGCGGTTAAGGAGCTGAAACAACGTCGGGCCACAGGGGAGAAAAAAACTACGTATTATAAATTTTTGAGTTGTCCAGAAGAGGAGAGCCCTGTTCAAACCACTGTCGCTAATAGCCCAAGAAGCTCTGATAGAGCTATAGACATTTTGCTGATAAATGCACAAAGTCTGATTAACAAACTAGTTGAACTACAAGTACTTGTCGCGCGGAAGTGCCCTGCGATTGTTGCGGGTACAGAAACTTGACTACTTGAATCCGTAAAGGATAGTGAAATTAAGGTACATAGTTATTGAGTCTTCTGTTGTGACCGTACTGATAAGATTCTATAGGAGCTAAGGCTACAACGGTTATGGCCTTAACACCTACAATCTTCCAGACCTTGGTTCCTTAGGAGATTGGAGAGAAGACGGTGGAAAGGCGAGAGTAGACGGAACAGTGTATTCTTTACAGAAGAGTTATGGGAAAGTTGCCAGTCCATCCGGCATGGCTGTACGGCCGGAAGGCGCATGAGCGCGCGGCCTCCAACCCCTCTCGCTCAGAGCCGATTTCCACTTCAGGTCTTTGAGTAGTCGGGCCAGAAGACAGAGAGAGAGATAGCTTTCATTGGCTAGGTCGGCCTGGAGACTTTGGGCAAAGAGGCAACTTGCGTCGGGCACGCCTGCAAGCTCCCCATTCGTCGCCTGGTTTTTGAGCGTAGATGTGGGGACCGTGAATGGCTGATCGAGACGTCAAAAACCGCGTCGGCGAGCCCTTGGGAAAGTGCACTTCGATGCGAGCTAGTCAGCCAGGCACGAGCTGCTACAAAACTGACACCCTAGTTGTATCAATCATGGAACGCACACGCACAGAAGACAACCTTGTGGAACAAATCTGGTTGTCTGTCAAGGTCACTTCTGGCGCAATTACAAGCACTGGCTGTAATACATCAAAGCTCTCAAGCTAACGGCATCAGTTGGTTGGCCACAGTCAAGGAGTATGCTAGAAGGTTGCGGGTCTGCATTGTTAGTGACTTTAACTGCCTACATATCAACTGGTGTCATCTAATCCTCGAAGGTCCTGCCTCAGATACAGAGATAGCGTTGTGAGAAATAGCTAACGAAGCTCATCTCGTACAACATGTTACCCAGCCTACACGGATAGCTGATTCGGGTCTGGCTTCCTGTCTAGACTTGACCTTCACAAATGGCCACACAAAAGTATCTGATGTGAGGCTCTTGGCACCAGTGATCATGCTACTGTTTTAGCTGCGCTCCACATAACCGGATCATACTGAACGCATAGATGCTAAAAACCGGCATATTAGAAGGCTGATGATGATGAGATGAGACAGAGCGCTATGAGCCTATCCTGGGAACCAAGCAGCTCTATCGCAGGGGGTTAAGTGTGTCAAACCCAGCAGCTGCGATCTTCAGACCATGGTTTCTTAGCGCAGAAGAGAAGTCTTTAAAGGCCAGAGTAGAGGGAAGAATGTATTGTGCACACAAGGAAAGGAGAATAGATGAGAGTAGATTGACTCGGAAGAGACACGTCCGATCAGTAGGTTGACCGGACCCAAGTGAGGGCTTAGAGTAGTCGGGCCAGAAGACAGAGAGAGGGAGAGCTTTTATTGGCTAGATCGGCCTGGAGATTTCGGGCAAAGAGGCAGCTTGCATGCCATTCGTCACCTGCCCAATGCGGGGGCTGTGATTGGCTGATTGAGACCTCGAGAAACCGCATCGGTAAGCCTTTTAGAAAAGGCACTTCGACGCGAGCTAGTCAGCCAGGCATGACCCGCTACAGCTCTGCCAATGTAGAAGAACGCTGGAACCTGATCCGTGACAATATTGAGCGGCTCTGTTAGGGTTGGAGTTAGTCATGCTTTTACAAAAATATACCTCAGTGACCTCGCCCAAGGTCAGCGAACCTCTCCCCAACATACACGCGCTTGCCGTAAGTCCAGTTATGGTTAGTGCTGATATTAAAATGTACCTCAGTGACCTCGCCTAAGGTCACCGAAAATCACCCAAATTATACGTGTAAGTGTCTTAATTTACATAAGTATTACGCACTGATTTGTCCCCAAACATGTCCCAACCATTCGACCCTCTAAAACCAGCTGCCAGTATTGGAGTGGAGCGCGCTTCGCACAGACTGTGGGGACCCCACGATAGTTCCTTACCGACTGTCCAATGAGCACGGTCAGTTTCTTGAGCCTATTCCCTGCACCGGATGGTTGATGGCCGACTGATGTATATGAAAAAGAAGCATTCAAGTCTCTGATCCCGCAGCACTCCGCATATATTCCTCACTATGAACCATCTCATGGTGCGTTGAACGTCTCGGCTTGAAAGTCCGTCACCTGATGTAATAACTAGATCCTCTTCAGAGGTTGAGGACTCAGCCTGTTGTGACTCCTTCTTTATATAGCCTCTATAGCACTCCCGCTCAGCTGAGCTCAAAGCCCATGATTTTTTTTGTTTCAGTGAAAACCTCGTAAAAACTGCGCAGACTAGGCGTGCGTTGTTGATGTAGGCGGGCCGTTTGGTTTCGTCCAGCCGGATCCCGCCTCTGACCGCCTTAACTCGGTCTTTCTGCAGGGCCTAGGTGGAGTTGGAAAGCGATACAACTCAAATTGTCAGCTCAATATCCTGCGCTCGTCAGTCAGCTGGGTACGCGGCGGACATTAAAGGTGGAGCATTTTCCCATGAAGAGCCTGCGGTTGATATCCCGATACAGTCATCTTAAACAACCTTGTACTAAAGAGGGGCAACGGCACCTCACTTCATCATCCACAGGGGCTGCGGCCGCATGCATTGTAGTCTGTAGAGTCTGGGCAGTGTTCTACTTGGAGCACTTCAATCATCAGTCCGGGTTGTAGCTAAAAGACAGAAATTAAAAGTGAAAGTGATTTATTGTGTACAGAATCCCAAGTTGCTCCCTCAGGTCACAGTGGCCCCCGGCGAATCTATGGAGAAGTGTCAAGGCTATTGAGGTTAACCCTAACTGCTATGATCTTCCAGGCCCGGTTCTTTGGGAGATGGGAGAGAGAGAGTCTTGGGAAGGCCAGAGTTGTAGGAACAATATATTGTGAACAGCAAAGTTATGAGGAAGTTGCCACTCGGTCTGGCATGGCGTTCGTCGTGACGGCCGTATGAGAGCGCATCGTTGTCGTTATCGTCCCGCTCGGGATGGAATCCCAAGTGTCCGTCAGCGCGGAAATTGTCACAACGGCCCCAGAGTGGGGATTGTGTGAGTCAGCTTCAGAGTGCTGATTGGCCAGACCTGTCTTGAGTGCGTGTGTGCGCCCCAGATCTTCGTTTTATCGACATTACTAATTCGAAAAATCGCCACCCGCAGCAGACCAGTGCCTTTCTCATGATAATAAATCATATAAAAATTAATTGAAACATTGTTTTACAGAATAAATTTGAACAAGGTAAAGATCACGAGATTAGCTGGATTTATTGACGTCATAATATTTCGTGACTTCTTATTCGCCTACAAATGGTCCTTGACTATTAATACGATAATCGACTGACCAATTAGGTGTCAGCCTAGAAGGGTGGAAATTGATAGGTAGAGTTTAAACAATTAGCCTTAGATGTGGGCGCATAGTGAGGGGATGGAGGAGGTGGGGATAGTTGTCCCAGCATGACAGTTGATGTTAGTTCACGTTCATGAAAGCCTGTGTAAAATGGTTAAAAGGGGAGGGGGGTTGGGGCAGGGGACACGGTAGCAGTCAGTCCTAAGGGGGACAAAGAGGCGTGAGCGGAAAGGAGTTTATCGATCATTACCACGGCAATGCGAGATTGATCACATGATCCAACTGGTTATTGAGTTCTGTTTTTCGTCTCCGTATTAGAGTGGCCCCCGCAGATCGTAGGAGACGCCCGGTCGTCGCCCGGAGGCTAACACTAATTGTCTCTATTCTCTTTACCTACCAAGTTTCAACCTTGTAGGCTGACACTTAAATGGACAGTTAATTATTTTATTAATAGACAGCGACCATTTGCAGTTGAATAAGAGGTCACACAATTTTATGACAATAAATCGCGCTAAGCTCGTGATCTTTGCCTTGTTCATATACATTTTAGTGTATCTCGACGTGCTTGGAGTCGTGGTTTTTGAAGGTTTCTAACTGACCGACAAACACTGCACTCATGGGCAAGGTTCTAATATGTAACTCCATTGAGCAAATAGAGTTCGGGGTATCCTATGAAGTTAGAAGTGTGTTTATATTAATTTTATAAGTAGGACAGATGAACTAGCGAAATCAAGTCTGTGAAAGGCATTGGAAATACTCGCACTTCTACCATAGGTTTGTTTTAGTACTCCGATAATGTATTGGTACAGACGCTAAGCATGAAATATGCAGATTAGGGGTATGTAAACTGCTGGAAAACCGGAAATCCAAGCTTAGTAATTAAATAAGATCAAACTGGGTGACATAGTGTGCAACAGACAAACTTACCTCTAGCACTAAGATTAAGCCCAAGTGTTACTCGTAACGTAAACCTATACCTTAACCGATCCTTAACCTCTTCTTTAATTCCAGTCAAAAAATAAATCTATAATAACATGTCTACTTAAATTGAATAAGTAAAGCGCGTAATCATGATAAACGCAGGATCGGTAGTCCAGTTGTTGGGCTCTTCCGAGTGGCCTCTGTTGAATTCTCATGAATGAAGTTCAAGTGACCTTACTGTAGGCGAGTACATGCAGTGTCACGCACAGAGGGTCGGTTTAGCATTGCAAGTTACTGTCCACGAGCCCTCCTCTGGTCGTCTTGGTATTCTATTTGCCATTAAGGAATGTGGGTGCAGGAAGAGAGAGTGAAGGGGGCGCCGCGTAAGTCTGCCTCACCGGCACGCCGCTCACAGCTTGGGGTGCGCAGTAGGCGTCGTCGCTTGCGAGGGTCGAATAGTCAGACAGTTTTGTATCGATAAAATTTTCAGGGTTTCGGGGGTTATGGATGCCTCGAGGGAAAGGCAGCATGTGCCGTGTTCAGAATTCGGTCCCCTATTCCTCATCAGTTTCTTAACAGCGACGTGGTTACATATACTGGTTGGCGAGCCCTGCATAGAGCAGTCATGACAGAAATTAACTTGGTAGCCTAGCGTATATTTGATCACGTCATTTTGATCCTCTGAGTAGACTTAATCCTGTGAAAGCCTTTTAGTTAGGAAAATTACCCTTGATGTTAACAGTTAACACCCTTTCGTTAACAGTTAATTACCCCCTCCCTTTATATGTTAGTTGCTTTCTTTAATGGTAAATTGGCCCCTTTCCCCTGTAAACATTTTGCCTGCATTCTTTGACAGTTAATTAACCCCCCCTACCCCTGTTAATTTTGCCTGCTTTCGTTGACGGTTTTATCTCTGACTATGGACTCCCGCAAGAGTTCGAAAGCTCAGAAAAATAAAACTCCGATTCTAGTGATCGAATCTGCTTCTTCTCAATCTATGCACATACCTGGGATGCGAACCTTTGCCTCAATTCCTTTATGTTAAGTTTATTCAGGGTAATGTGCATTAATTTTTGGCGAAATCGGGAGTCATCACATATCGAAGAAAGTTTATATGCTGGTAAGTACCACAGAACAAAATTTTGATGAAAGTGCATTGT
>JAYGXS010000001.1:113321405-113356935 GCA_036362985.1 Ligula intestinalis | reverse complement strand
AAGATGCCCCCGTCGACAAAGAGCAGAACTGCATTTGCAGCAATTAGCTTTTTGGCGAGACGATCGACTATGTAGCTCCATTCAACCTCTCCTTTTATAAAATACCTATCCACCACATGCCCTTTCGCTCAATTTTCGCCATGTCTTCCACAAACATTACCATTGGGATTAGGTGGGGGAATGTTAAAGTTAAAAGTTAAGGCAAGAGTAAAGATTATAGGTAAGATTGTAGGTTAGGATTGCACATAACTCGTAATGCGGTTAGATTTAGGCTTGCAATATCATTAACTACAATCACATCTTCAGTCGCAACGGTAAGGACAGTTCAATGTCATCACTAAAGCAACCAAAAACCCCAGAATTCTGTAATATTGGGTCGTTGGTGATAGGAGTTATACGGGGGCAGTAGAAAAAATGATATAAATAAAGCAAAAAGACAGGAAAAAGTCGATAAAAGTATTATAAAAAGGTAATATATAGCAACGAACAAGTGCGCAATAATTTAAAAATAAAAAAACCAATTTGCGAAAATTCGGATTTAAATCGGTTATGGGGGTTCGAAATATATAACGCAAAATGAATCCGACATTGGCCAACTTTGTTGACGCTAATCGGACTCAAAAATTCGATACTCATTATTTCAACCGAACAGTTAGTACTTTACTTCGTGAAAAACCCCCCCCCTTAAAAACCATGACAATAAACAAAAGTTTGGACGACTTTCAATAGCATTTATAATATCTTATTAAAAGAAAGTGCGATAAAAATATCACTGTAAAGTGACGGAAAATATGTTTTTTATATATTTCTGTACATTTCTGTCTTTCTGTCGCTATTTCCGTGGGAGTGCAAGGTAAGAAGTGCATGGACTAAGTCTTACTTTTGCTCTGAGTAACACAATCTATTTATAAAAAGCAAGCACGTGTGACTAAAGAATTCCTCGGGAGGTGCAATGTAATATTGATGAGGCCCATTGTGCCTGAAATATACAACTTATTATTATTATATGCGGATGGGCTATATCGAACGCCTGTGGTGATTAACAGCCGATATCAAAGCAGATATCAAAGCGGGTTCCTGGGCTCTTGGCACAGCAAAGGCGTATCATGGTCACATCTCCGGTTCTTAGGTACGTTCTCGTGACTCCGAGGTCTCCTCCTCGTATGGTCCTTCAGATGTAGATATTACTCGTCATGGACGCCATGGCTACCGTCAACATTCACAGAAGCATCATGCCCCTTTCATTCGCATACTTCCTACACGAGCGACAGTTTTTTCTCCTAAAAACCACAAATGACATTCCATTTTGAATTATGAGCCAGCCTTAGGAATTTTTTCACTGTCTGCTCTTCTTCGTCAGTTACACTGCTGGCTTGTGTAAACTGAGTGTGAGTTTATTACTTGAAACAAGCGAGTAGTCGTTTGAAATTGTGTCAACGACTTCTTTGGAATGTTCGGCTTTGCCGATGCATTTCTTAAATCCTATGTACCAAGAGGGAGTTCAAAGGCGTTTGCCTATATTTCCTTTAATAAATTTGACTTGACTTGACAGTGCAACAGGAATGCCTACTATTATGAAATAAGTAAGCAGGTATGCAAACAAGGCGCGGCGATCCCTGAACTATACGCCTTAAGTATGTGACGTCCTCCTAAAAGAGCCTATAGCCGAGTGAGGGAGAAGACTGCTCGAAAAATAGAACTGATACAGGAGTTCGGCAGAGCCAGAAATAGGACGAGCTGAGAATTGATTGAAACTCAAAGGCTTTTGCCTATCTTTCCGTTACGATCCGCACTTGGTACTTGTTACTAGTACGATCTCTGAGCTATCCCAGGTGTTAACCCAAACGCCCGCACGACAGAACAAGAGAAGTCAATAAGCCAGGAGGGGAAGTGTATTCAAACAGAACACGCCAAGGCGAGAAAGTGCAAGTGAAGTCACTCTTAAAATAGGCTGCAAAGTATTTATCCAGTCCGCTCCATGAGCAGACGTCAATGACAGAGGACCAATCAGCTATGACGAAAAATCGATAACCACAGCGCACTCTCATGAGAGCAGCTGCCTTTCTGTAAGATGAGTACTCATGGGAATCGGCGCATTCCTAACACTTTCCCTTAATGAAACCCAGCTGAACTGAATTAAAGCTTGATTTAGGAATGGGAACCCAATACATTGATGCATCGATTTGGCGCTAACATGCGAAGCCCTACGCTGGCACCTCCAGAATTGCGTAATTGATCACTGATTAGATTGCAGCCCCTATATATTTCACCTTCTTCGTTGCTGCTGCTATGTCTGATGATTAAATCCTACACGAGTTCGACAGCTAAGGGAAGTAAACAAATTGTTCCACTGCTCAACCAGTCTTCTTCTTTACTCATACAAACACCTGGACCGCCAAGCTTCGCATAAATTCGTGGAGTTTACATCCTTTAGTGAAAGACGCGATGCACACAGCCCCTCCTAAAGACGATTATTCGCACGACGAATGATACTGATTCGGAATTTAGTCAAATTTCTCCATTGACACATCCGTAGTAACCAGCGACTTAACCTACAACTAACATGACAATGGTTTCACATCTGGCTTGGAGAGCGTTATGGCTTGGACAGAGCGCACGGAGCCATCTTTGTGGAGAATAGACCATGTTTTACGAAAGAAGACTAATTTGAATTAAATCAGCTCCGCTGGCTAATTTGGTCTCAGTCTGCGCGCGGTGGAAAACGGACTAATTTGCATATTCGACCGGTAGGCAGGCCATCCCAAGGCCCGGATTCACGTTAGCTCACGGAGGTAAGAGCACAACAGCGTGATTTATTTAAGACGCAATAATGCTGCAGGGATTAGTGAGGAAATGCAAAACTCTCCCCACCCTCTCTTGATTTTCAGCTTGCCGGTGACTCGACGACAGATTCCGTCCGTGTTCTTTGAGGAGGAGGGGGCGAAGGAAGAGTGTGATGGGCAGCCAACAATCCACAACATAAGGAAAAACCATAAAGTGGGGAAGAAAAAGGATTAAAGACTAAATTCGCAGGGGGAGGACGAGAGAGCAGTGGTCAGGTTAATGCAGAACTCACAACCCTAACCAGCAGCGGGGACCAGAAACAAAAATGTGCAAACTGAGACGAATGTTCGCATTCCAGAGCTAACACATTCTGTAATGCGTGCCAGAGGTCACGAACAAACAACCAGATAACAGAGGGGAAAGACAAAATCGAAAATGCGGTTCAATTTGTACCGAGATTTAGTAAGATGTTAGTGTCTAGAGTGCTACGTACTTGTTCGACTGAGATTATTGAGGTTGAGTTCCAGAGGCTGCAAAGCACACCTTACGAAAACGGCTGTCGAGATAGATTAACCCTCCTCAATATCGGGAAACGTAGAACAGAACCTGCCACCTCAATCGCAGAAATGTCTGTTTCTAAGATTGGCTCTCCTAGGGTGAATTGGCAAGACAGGGTCTACAGACAACTATCACGAACGCTTTCCCATGGCCAATTTACGACTGACTGCCGTTTCGGGCCCCTTCGATGGGAGATTACTCGTTCAATTGTTCCTGTGGCCCAGAATATATTAGAAGTAAGACGAGGCGTCTGGGAAAGCAAATACGTGCCTTTCTGGGTTGAATGTGAGTTTTATTTTGGCGGATCTAGTTCACACGAATCGCCGAGTCAACGCCAAGCGAGCCTTTCGGACTGTCTACTGGGCGCCAGCAAAGCAAGGACCTATTCCCAGAGGTATTAGCAGCGGCCGAGGTATTGCCTATTCGGCTAACAACTTGAGTGCCTTGCTCTCAGAAGACGCTGTTGCATGCGCTCTATCTTTCGTGGGGATCGCACGCCACCCCCACCTCTGAATGAAAACCGTGTGCACTATGTGTATTTAACAGCGAACACCCTTATGCGGCACCAATCTGGTCTCCTACAATCAACCCTTTCAGCGTCTGCCACCTTCAGTCAGCACAGAACTCTGCCCTCCGCTCAATCACGGGTTGTACAAGATGTCGCCTATCGAACACCTCCATGTGGAGGCCTCTGTCCTGCCGCTCGCCCCTTACAACGCACTCCTAGGTCAGCAGTTTTGGTGGACCAAAACTAGTCGCGGCTTTTCTCCGTCTCCCAAATGCATCCAGTTTGGACTCCGGTGGGGACTCTTGATCCAACACGGGCTGCTAACCAACCAATATCGAACACTGCTCCCACACTCCACCCTCCAGCCCCCGGCCCGAATGACCACGAAACACCGACATCGCAATGTGGGCTGCGCAGACTGCAAGTGTGACTAACCCCCCATAGAAACCTATAAACCTGTTCAACGAGTTGCCTGTTGATTTTTCATGAAATCTGAGTGAGCTGATAAGGAATTACCAAAAAAACATGCGGTTGCCAAGTTTGCTTTCCGCACCTGAGATGGGAAAACTGAAGCAGAAATGTTACGGGCCTACTCTGCTTTCATTCATTCAGTTATAATTCTAGCCACAATTACTGTACAAAAACAAAAGCATGCGCCTGTACGCGGCGAAGTTAGTGCACAGGCGATTCTGGCGTGCAACTCTTCATTGCAACACCATGAGTGCTGGTTAGTAATGCTACTGCCAATTCACGTGTAGTAGCTTTGCGTTGGCAGAGACTATACAGCACGGGTTAGTAAATGATGTTTAAAGAGCCTGAGCGAAAGCAAGAACAAACTAGACATTCGGAGCAAAACTGTCCAAACACGGGCGATGATTGAAAGTCCACAAGCCAAATGAAAAACGCTATGGGCGGACTGATGAACTTAAGGGTGTGCATACAACGACACATCGTCAACCGAACACCTATCCGGTCTTTCAGACGGGTTGAAATTATGTCAGTAAACTATTCTGTGCAAAATACGTGCAGTGCGGCGGCTTTCAGTTGAAGTTTGTAACAGTTGGTGGTAAAATAAAATCGGCCGGCTCCTCTTTACTCGCAAGTCGCATACTACATCTACTTAATTTTAAATGAATAGTAAGGTATGACAGCGGGTACATGTCCGCCGACAAGAAGTAAAATTAGAGGGTAAACATTTGCGGTACTATCTGGACAACAGTTCTACGGCATTACGGCATGGCGGGCAGCACTTTTGTGACGTAAAAAGCTGTTACGAATACTGTAAGAGCAAACGTATTAGCTTTGTTTAAAGTTAATGTATGCAAAATGGATCCCAGTGGTCCGTGCAACAAGCGCTAATGACCGTAGACAGATACATCTGTTCAAAGTGTAAACTCTGTGGTTATGGCTTGTAAAATATGACTTAAAGGCTAGAAAGCACTTTTTTCAACTATCAAGAGACGTCAGTTTTCTATTCTAATCCTTGTATCGACCACTTTTTAACGAGGGGACATGTACACACACTTTATATGGTTGAAGTCGTCTTTAATCTAGCCTGCCTCTACGAATAGTATTTCTTCCAACCAACGGTTAGCTGTAATACATCTGGTGTGCTCGGCCCACTCTTTTCTCCAGCGATGAAGACTCACTACTGACGGCATGTGAACCAAGCAAATGTCTCGATGGACTGGGTCGGGATGACCTATTCGCCACCTTCAGCTAGGCAGCGTAAAAAAATTCACGGAAGGGGCAACGTCACCATGCTGTTCCAATTAGCACAGACTGTCAGAGCGGAGGCAAGACCATACGACTTGCCCGGGAGATCGTTCGCAGTCAATGGTGGTGAAAATAACTCAGCTTTCATGCGACTTCAACACGTGCAACTCAAAAAAGCACAACCGTATAAGAGGAGAGACCAGACGACATGCGAGACCTGGCTGGCAGAGAGTTATCAGATACCACTTAAGGGGTGGCGGCGTCGGCCTTACTCAACCTGCTAAGCAGGATTTCGGCCCTGCGATATTTCAAACTACGCATTTTTCCTAGATGACAGCCATCGTTCACGAGAAATATCTTCTCTTGATCAGACAAAAAAAATCCCGGCTTCGAAGTAAACGGATGCCCAGTCCGCAGGGCAGCTGCGCTCGAGTAAACCTGAAGAAATAGACAGTTTCAAATACATGGGGGCGATTTTGCTGCCAAACACACAGAGTAAGAATGACATTGGCTCCGAATCGATGCTGCAGATCGAGATTTCTCCAGCCTTGAGAGGTGCCTATCGGCTCGATAGGACATCTCCACCGTCACCAAGGTTGGCGTGTACCCTGAAGCCGTTCAGTCTGTTCTTTTCTGTGGTTATGAATGTTGGACTATGCGCGTGGAAGATGAACGAAAACTAGAGGTATCTAACCACCATTGTTCAGGGACCATCCTTCGAGTTAAATAAACCGAATTCCTCTCAAATAAAACAGTCCATACGCGCTGCGACAACGTCGCAAGCATATACCAATTCATCCCAGAAAGACGACTGAGGTGATTTGGACACGTTATTCGTCGTCAACCTGGCGAGCTCAGTGTTACTGCTCTCGATCCAGCACCGCTACCCAACTGGAGGCGTCAAAGAGGGGTTAGCTCCAAACCTCTATCGACATATTTCGTTAGAACAGGAATTTTTCTTAGTCCTTCGGTATTCGGCTTCCGTCATTGGCAAAAAAGATGGATAGAACTGTCAAGGTCTGCTGTCATGGATCTTCACATGCAGAGTGGTACAATCCATGACATCATCGAAACCGGCTAGATCCGGCACGACCACAGTCGTAACAGGCACAAGTAACTCATCATCCTGCGCCGCTGTCGTAATCCGACTCTGCAACATCCTATAAGGAAGTCTCGGCCTCCAGCATCCGGCTAACATTGCCGCTCCCTCCGCTGCCCAGTCGTGAGGTCAGGCAGCCTAGTTATTTTGTAGTTAATTCCCGCTAATAGTCGCGTCACTATCCGACAACCGTGAATACACCGGGTAACTGAAAAGGAAGTCAAACGAGCAGATCTAATCTTCTTGGAACTCCAACTTGAGATACAAATTACACCATGCAGTACTCTGAGTTCCAGCATCCTGGTGACAACGGAGGCACGTGGTAGACGTGAGACTGCTTTTGAAAGTTGTCGTTTTGACTGCAGTTTCGAAGTCAAGAATTTTGCAAGCGCTCAGGTCACAGCGGGCCTACACTTTTGTCAAACAGGTACAATAACACGAAGTTATTTGAAAGCGCGGCAAATTAGATGCGAGAGGCGGCGCCTCCAGCTGCGCCATGCCTGGACCCTGTTCCCGCCATGAGTAACAATAAGACCCGCATAACTGGCTGACTTTCAGTTTTACTCACTTCAACATACGCGTCACTCTGGTGAAGACAAGAGTTACTAAGGTGCAGGTGTGGAAAGAAATCAGCGTTACGTACTCCAAGGTCACCTGGCTAAGGAGTGGAGAAGACTTCTACGTCTATCCTCCCTCCCTTTCTCTCTCCTCGTGGACGGGTAAAGGAAATTCATAATACCAACAGGTGGCGTTAGGATGAGGTAGGGAAGGCGTTTGGTGCAAGAAGGGCTCATAAGTACAGAAGCATGGAGCTTCAAGGTTAATGTTCGAACCTCCGGTGGTGCATTACATGGGGTTGGATATGACTGCGCCAGAAATTGCCATTCTAGTTACTTTTGTCCGTGTCAGCAATTTTGACCTGCTAGCCACTGTGCAGCTGCTGACGGGGTCCGAGAGCAAAGCCCAAGGCAAAACGCTACGAACAAATTCCATAATTGATCAATGAACTTTGAGCCTCCAAGGTCACGTGTGCTGGTGGGAAACAACTTGTTGTAGACAGGAGGTTGTGGCAAGAAGGTTCTATTGCGTCTGCAGCCACACTGCAAGCTAACAAACATATGCACACATTTCAGGATCGCTCATCAGCTGCATCCTCTCGTTGCATATCGTGAATTACGCAAGAAAAAGTAAAAAAATTGAATTCATACAGAAAAATCGATACAAACAGCAAGGTCAAGATAAGAAAGTTAAACAGTGTGGGCTGCAAAAAGGTGAGGAAAAACGTCTAAGACAAACAAATTTTGAAAGGGAACTGTGTAAATTTGGGAGCTGGATTTTACCGGGGAAAACCTAGCTTAACCACATGCTCCAAGTTTTTACATAGGTCTGGTTTCGACCGTCATATAGAGGCTGCTTCTAGGTAGCGCAGGGTACTAGTTGTTAATGATCGAAGTTTAAGGTTTCACAGAATGGTCCGTATCTAGTAAATATTTTGCAATGGAGGAACGAGGCGTTCTATGTTCCGTTTTGAGAATCCAACGACGGTCAAAACCAAACCTATGTAAATAGCTGGAGCATGTGGTTAGACAAGCTTTGCCGTGGTAAAATCCGGCTCCCAGATGGACGAAGTCTGCTTCCCAACTTTTTGCCTAAGACATTTTTCCCACTTTTTGCTGCCCACAATTTTAACTTTATTACGTTATTGAGTAGCCTCTTGGCCGTTTCCTATGACCTTGCTGTTTGTATCGATTTTTCTGTATTGATTCAATTTTGTATTTTCTCTTATGTTACACACGTTATGCAATGAGAGGTAGCACTTGATGAGCGCTCCTCAAATTTATGGATCCAATAAATGCTGCTGTTCTTGCAATTTACAAATTTGCACCTGGGAAACTTTGCTTTAAATGTAAACGCATGCACATACGAGCACCAAACAAAAAACGCACAATGCCTGTGATTATTTTCGAGTGAATCATGCACTCGACAGTGAGGGCGCGCGTGTACTGGCCTTGGTAGCAGAAACTCGTGGATGCCGCGACACGCTTCTACGTGATCGTTACTTACGAATGAGAGGATGTCGGTGGTGTCGTAAATGTCTCCGATCGATAGGTCAGTCGTTGCAAGAGGTTAATTTCATCAGTGATACACAAGGTAGGGGTAGTAACTACCTGCATTTTGTACCGCTTCCATCCCACTTACTCATTCCCAACCATCGCGTTCTGATAGAAGCACACAGTTAGGAAAACAGAATGTGGGTCCAGCTGGAAAATCAAAACACCTTGCCAACGCATACCAGACATGAGCTAGTCTCTAACTCAGTAAGGGGGAACACGTGTCCAGCCCAACAACTACACACAAACGCACACATAATCATACTCGGCCCGCTATTTCCACCATCATTATTCATTGAAAAATTTAAACAGCGGAAGGCGACAGACTGGATGGAAGAGGGTGACCAGAAACCCAAAACCCTATGTTTATCAGATGGTATGAAGTACTAAGCTTTCTTAATTTTTAATTGAATACCACACTAGTTCCGATGCGAATTCAAAGTCCTGGAAACTCAGTCATCGTTGAAGGAAGGATCTGTGGAATTCGTCACTAGCTGATAACGATAAATAAGCCAGACATGTGGCAAAGTCAATATCCCCAGCCTTTTAGGTGAAAATTATCTACTAAATTAAGGGCCTCAATAGAAATTCACTTAATACATGTTGGGATTCACTTCAGTTCAGTTTATTTGATAAAAACTTAGGTGTGCAGCTCTGGTTCATACAAGGGGCGAAGGCTTGTGTTAGGGTTTGGACACGGGAATATCTACATGTTTTCAGAAAAAAAAGGTTTATCGAACACCGTCATCATTATTTTATTGGTCCGAGCTTTCGGGCTCCTGCAGGAGTCCCTCGTCAGACATGGGGAAACAACAACAAATGAGGTGGCTAGTTCTGGCGTATGCACAAAACAACTAAAAGTTGTACGTGTAGAAAATCAATAATTGTATGGTTTGGCCGTCGACTCGCTACTGCGGACTATGTTAGTATGTGCTAGTGGGCGAGATCGGCGTGTTGAGTGGGAATATTTACAGAAATAAAAAAGTTAATGAAAATAAGCAGCATTTATAGGGGAAAGTTCAATCAGAAGTCATAGGAAAGGGAGGGGGGCCCGAAAGCTCAGACAAATAAAATAATGATTCCAGTGTTCGATAAACCTTCTTCTCAAAATATGCACGTTCCTGGAATGCGAACATTTGCCTCAATATCTAAATGTTCTCGAATTTTGTGTAAGATCGCTTTTATTACGCAGATGTTGCTATTACCATGCCTTAATGCAAAACAAGGTTCATAACGCTACAGAAGATCAGTAGAACACGCGCATACATCTAAATCGGTCAATACTAAGCCTGTGTGATTATTGTCGGGGACCACAAATGCATGTACTCTGAAGCTGGCATCTTGAAGTGACTGAAATGTCTCAGAATTCGCGACACTATAATGAATACTAGGACTCGATCTAGGTAGTCCCTTCTAATCCAGATCTTCTTACAGACTTTTCGCTAACATTTTGCAAGACACCTCACGTAATGTCTATGTTCAGGTGAAAACTCGGGCGAATTAGGTGAAATATGCCTACCTCTTGTTTCTCCAACTTGTTCTGCTCTTCATAGTGATTGACAATCTCCGATATGTGCGTTTCCAAGACCATGCCACCCACGACCAGTTCGTTGAGCAGGTAGTGAACCTTGTCCGGGTGGAAAATGAGGTCCAGTTCGCAGACACTCTCAAAGGACTTGTCCAGGGCCTCGACGAAGACCTGGATGAGATCGAGGATCCCCAACTCACTCTCTGAGGAGTCCACACAAAAGACAAAATAGAGAGTAGCGTAGTGGCGGTAAATCAGTCGGTAATCTTGGCCAGCTAGGAGGCTAAAAGGTAGATATTGCGGGTGGGAAGGAGAAAAAGTACCTGCCGCCTTCCAGAAAGTTGCAGACGTCGTCGTCTCGACGTGACACCAAGAGGAAGGTTTCGCGGAGGAGCTTCTGTTGAATCTCCTCGGGCTGAAATAATTAAAAATGAAAGCGGGGCAGTTAGAACGACTTAACAGAAATAATTAATAGTGATGGTGGTAGAGATGGAGGGTTCAAATCTGAAATATGGCGGATTAAAGTTTATGAACCTAAATGGCAAAGTGAAACGAAGCACCATGATGGCACTGGCTTTACTGGTATTGGGCATTTATCTTCACCATATAAATGGCCCGACGGAGCGACGGTCAGGTATGGTGCAAAATGCTGTAGACACGTCTCACTCCAAATGAAAACTATGCCCTATTAAACACAAACCATAATGCCATTGTTGGGGTAGCTCAAGTTACAGCTCAACCTTACACCCAGAAAGCTGCGGGGTTACTGAGTAGATGCCAAAGGCAACGCAGGATGCGAAGAGAACAACAGTGTAACCAAATGGGTCCGTCACCTGCAAAAATTTCCTGTGAACAACGGATAGGCGTTCTGGAAACTTATAGAAAGATACTTAGATGCATATGGGGGTGTCGCAAGAGATGTAGGTATGTTAACTGTGCGTGTCGCGGGGAGGTCTGCGGGAGGAGTGGATGCATTGGCTCAGCGCAAGTCCTTTATGGTACTCCTACGTGTGTGAGATCTGAATCGTCCAGCTGTGTGGCAGTGCTACACGGGCTATTTTACTGTGACAGTCTCTGCGCCCAGACCCGCCCATGTTTCCCTCGACATGTTTTTGCAGTTTTATCTGTATTCTTTCTTGCTCCCTCTTTTCCCTTCTCTTTCTCTCTTCTTTCTTTCCTCTTCCCTTGCAAAACGTGCCCTCCAATCCTTATCTCCGACTTGTCTTTCTTTTTAGCACTGTGCCTATCCCACCACAGGTGACCGAGCAGCTAGACGCTGGCCTGTTGCTGGTGGTGGGAGAGAGGGAGTGAGGTCGACCCTCGTCGTATTTCTTTCCTCACTAAAAATAATCTGATGCGCTAAATACCCTTGGCTTCGAGGGTTACCAACTGATGGAATAACTTTGACACTTCAGTGTATCTTGTTGTGTGAAGTGGATAACTGCGGGCTAAGAGTCAGGATCAATGGCTCCTACTTAAAATGGCATTTACGGCGCTTCCAGCCGGTAGCCTACCTAACGAGGTGTGCTGTTGGTATGTGTGTTGTGTTGGTCGCGCCAGCCGCCTGCGCCCTCCCCCGTCTCTGGTCTTTTCAAATTTCGGCTTGACATCACGTCCGGGTGTGGTTGTGGTGAAAGTTAAATAGATTCTCCAAAAGTCTACTTTCGATATAATTCCGGAGACTCACTGCATTGCTTCAACTTGCTGAAGTTTGTGATGGACATCGTCGAGAGCGACGGTTGAACTGTCAGGTATATTAATGCGACCTAATTATGGTTGCAGTGCCTTAATCCGTTTATGTCATTGTTTCTTGTAAAAGGGTTTTACTATAACAATGATTGGCCAAGGGAAGGTAATAATAAGACTGTGTCAACCTGTTTACATCTCTTTCGACAGCCCCCAACATTTCTTTCGTTTATCATTGTATGGCTGCGTTCGAAATGGCGAGTGGTTGTGCGTTATGACCTCTGCTACCCATTCTGAGCATGTTTGCTTGGATAAGAAAAAATCCGGTGTGCGCATGTTAATGTCTCAATAGCTAGATGCTTCTGTGGAAAAAACCTGTTTTCATTTAGAACCTTGCTGCTACCTAAAAGTAATTACTTTGGGATTAATATCAAGCGGTTCTTGGTGCAGATAAGCTTTTATACGCTACGGCATTAAGGCGAAGAAGAAGAAAAAAGAAGATAGGAGGGGAGAATGAGTTGAGAAAACGGAGAATGCCGCTTGCTTTGAAAAACCCGAATAGCGAGCGAAAGATCAGTCCGCTTATATGCTAAGCTGCAGATGAAATAGGGATAGGGTGCGAAATATGCACTAGAGCATGCATGATGAGTCACGAATGAGAACATATGCCAGCATTAAAATGACGCCAAAAGTATTCTACGTGGAGATATACGTCGTGTAGGATAGGAGGTCTAGACCTAATTCATCGACAGCGAGGTTAATAGAAGTTGTACGGGGGGAAGCGTTTTCCGTAATAGTGTTGGTAACTGCCGTCGAGCAGGGTAAGTTGGAATATTCTACCAGAAGTCAATCAAAATGCTTGGGATTTATCAGGTCATCCTTCACGTAATGGCCTCCACCAAGACTAGGTCTGCATTCAACAGCAGAAGTCTGCGAGTCATGGTCATGCGTCACTTGCACGTAATTTAGTATGAACTGGAAAGATCGAATACCGAGGGTTTGATCCTTTGCTTACATGCGTTCGCAGTCTGCAAAGTTAATGTTTCTAATATTTCTCAAGTGTCCAACTTCCTTCGCCTTGCAATTCAGTTTTATAGTCAGACGAGATACGGAGCACCACAACCTCGGTGCACATTACTGAGTTGAGCATACATTTGGATGTAGTAGTTGTAGTAAGGCATGTACAGTATCTGCTCCAATCTCGCGTGCCATAGCCACCGGCCCCGTTAGTTGAGAACTATAGTTAATGCGACCGAAGCGTTTTTTCCGACAATCTTACGAGTCTTGTATCGCTGTCCTATATCTGCCATCGCCGTTTAAACTGAAATGACAGGCGGCTGAACAAGGTCAACTGAGATACAGTGCTAGATATTTGGCCCGTGCTATTTTGGCTCTCATTACAGTAGTCAGTTTAACCGAATTCCCCAGATCTGCTGTCACAGATTGGCTAGTGTGAGGGTATCAGACTAGACACAATCATGGCGGTCCGATCTGTTTGAATTTAAGTATCCCACGGTTATACATTCTTTTAAGCTTTTCATTCAAAAAATAACTTGAAACCGCTCACCATAGGAACTACTGACATGCGAAAAAAACATAACAAAACATTCTACTTGCATATTTTTGCAATTCGTTTCACAAAATAGGAAGCACTTGTTAGAGAAATGCCATACCTATGAATTAACTGAAAATCGTATTGGCCGCAAAACTTTCTCGATAGTTATTATTCATGGTATAAGGAATATTTTCCATTAATAGTTATGTTCTGCGAGTCTAAGTGACCGACTTTTGCCTGCAATGACTCGCCAAAGTAATTTAAATAATTTTGCCTATGCTGTTGATGACAACTGACGCTTGAGACAAGAGACGGCCTTTTGTTTTAAGTCTTTTCAGAGTCAGTGAATGAGTAATATAGTGATGTATCGCATAAAAAAATTCAAATTCGGCTAGATCACCAACCCTTCCTCGAAAAATAAACGTCTGTCCGGACGAGACCTATGCAGACTTCTGATGTCTTAATATTACACACCAGAGCGTAAGAACTGCGGCTGGCGCACACAATGAAAGTCATTGTAATAATGGGTTACTCAGCAAATATGCATGGTGATTTGCTACCTGGTAATTATTTCGAGCGATCTTAAATTCTAGTCGAGACAGTATTCCATGAGAAATTTCTGCTGGTGGCATCACAAGCACCGGTAACTTCCTGAGGTTTTCCTTCACACACGAGCATTTTCATAAGTACAACTTCTGTTCTGGTTTTGTGGAGAACTTAAGCAGCAGCTAAGCAAGACTTTTTTCCGAAGATATGCAGTCCTGAATCAGAAATTTAATAAGAATAATTTGTGAACGTAGGCGATCGTGGACATGAAAGGATAACCTCGAACACCAAAATAACGAGGAAAAGTACATAAATACTTACGACATCCTCATAGAACTTGAGAAGTCTAGGTTTCCCTGTGTTATTGAATACAAGAATAGCTTTAATCATTGAAGGAAAATCGCAAGCACTTCGTCGACTTTTATTTCGTCTGTACCGCCTTAATTTTGGTTTCGTAAAACGAATTGGACTATTTCCTAAATATTTATATGAAATTGTTGAAAGTTGGTTGCTAGTTTTCACTTTATTTTCTTTCCACTTGGCCTTAATTCTAAATGGCTTCTTACGTGTAGTCTCTGGAATGAAGATTTCGACGCTGGTCGTTTCTAGTGCCAGTTCTGCAAATTACGTTTGCCTACAACCAGCACTCTAACAGTAAATGATCCATTTTCCGAGTGCATATGAAAGAGGTTATTCAGCTTTCTCCCGTTTGCCCTGCGTATTAAGTTTCCAGTTCATATTTTTCTATTATGTCTGGTGTCGTTACTGACTTTGACCTACCACACCGAGCATAAAAGCTTCTGATTAGATTTATCCTGTTGATGTTGTGCGTGCACTGTGAAGTTATTTGTCAAAACTCAGAGTCAGACTTAGATAGAATAGAATATATGAAGTATATAGATATACCTCCTGGGCTGGGTCAGATTCTTTGAGAACAGAAAAGAACAATAAGGTTATTTGTTTTCGGCTACATTTTAAATACATTTGCTTTGGTTGTTTTTTTAGCCAATACACTGCGAGATAGCATTTGTTTTCATTTAAGATGAAACCGAAATTCCAAGGCAGGTTAATAGCAGAAGTTCTTTAAAAACAAGAAGATATGCAGCATAAGTATTTTAGTTTCTTTTTTCGATGTTTTGGGAATCAAGATTATCTTGCCGTTCGTGGAATTCGGAGAACTAGGTCTCCATCTGAAGGTGAATAGTTGCCATTTGGTTAAATTTGGCAGTTTTTTTTGCTAGTTAACAGTTTAATGGACTTTTGCTTAGAGCCCGTTGTATGTTTCTGTATAAGAACCCTAGACAGAGTTCGTCTTGGTGAATTAATTTTGACTCCTAGCGAATCCGACCTTTACTTTAGGAGGCACTGCGCATGTGCCGCGAATCCACATCGGAAATAACTATACACTCTTCTTTTCTGAACTTTTTAATTTATTAAGCATAATTGTGGCTTGATTTTCATTTATATACACGACTAGTCATTCGGTGAAAGTATTGTATACTTCGTATGGAGAATTACGAGATGCTGATCTAGCGTGATAAATAAATCAATAAATAAATAAATTTTATATGTTAGGCCCGGAGGGCCTCGTCATTGCAAATTTAGTGCTGTGGAAAAATAAATACAAAGTTGATAAATGCTGCTCTCCATGAAAAAAACCACATAAACAGTGGGAGCGTTTCGAACTGTTGGTAGATTAATTCATACTCACCAACATATCGTCGTTTTTAAATAGTAGTCAACGCATGGTGAACTAGGGAGGAAGCAGTGAAAAAAAACTCCTACCATTTAAGCTGGGGCGGATTTCAGCGAACCCCGCTTAAGAACATAAAACATAGGAGAAAAAAACTGCTTCAACAAAAATAAGGGGGTTGGTTGAGAGGATTGATTGTAGTGCAAATGAGACAGGACTTTTGATGAGAACGAATGAGGGATTGGAAACGCTTCTTGTAATTGGAGAAATCATATAACAGCAGAGGCTGTCATTCACCATTGTTACACCGCCCGACTGGCTTCATTATCAACCATCAGGGAGATGAGACCGGAGGAGGCCATCGCGGACAACGGAGTCAGGAAGATGAGGGAACGGCAGAAGTCACCTCATCATCAAAGAAACGCCGGAGATGTGACCTTGTAGACTGCGGAGTTTAGCGACGGGCTGGCGAAAATAGCAGAACCGCCACGAGCATGACTGAAGACCATGAAGCCTGTCGTCAGGGTTGTAAAACGGAGAATGGAGAAAACGGCAATGATGACTGGGCAGAGAACTGGACGTAACATCGTTGAAAATATCTCTCAAAAGAGGAAGAAATAGACATGTTTGGAAAAAAAGTTGATATAAACATAACCACCTCAGATATCAGGGGGACCCTTTTCAAAGTCCAACAGTTGTGTGTTTGGGAAGGAGATGGATAACAAGGACTTTATATATTCCGAAGTTAAGTGTTTACGTAATTTGACTTTAAAAACTGCTAAGTTCGATGACAGCCTAATTTCGAGGGGAATATTATTCCAGAGGAAGGCATATTTGGAGGCAAAGAAGTGAGAATGGTTCGAAGTGGAGCTTAAGGGGGTTGCAATTATCCTGGACGAATTACGAGTGGCATACAGTCTATCTGCGGGAATGTGAGCGTTGATTCTTGGAAGGTTAGGGGAAGAGTTAACGCGAAAGGGGAAACAGAGGCCCGCTTCGAGTCTTCTGGCCCAAAGAAATGTCATGCTCGCCAACTGACATCTCTCCGTGTAAGAAAGAGTGGATCGAGGAAGAGCGAATATTTTGCGAGTAAATACCCTCTGTACATTTTCAATCTTACTGCGGTTCGAAGCATTTATTAGACCAAAGAGGGGACAGCAGTATTCTAGGATGGGTAGAACATACATGCGATAAAGTTTTAACTTTATTTTCAGCAGGAAGAAATTGTGTGATATAAAACCACATATCTGTGCAGCCTTCGTAGATATTCGATCAGCATGAGGCGAAAATGCTAGTTTATTTGTGTAGCTTAGACCTAAGTCTTTTATTGTGGATCGTTCTAAAAGTGGAGCATTTTGAAAGACTAGGGGACGAGGAAGCTTGGCGGGACCGGAACACATGAAACTACACTTGGATGGAGAGAATTCCATCTGCCAGGTAGCACTCCAACGTGAGAGTGTAAGTAGGTCCGCATTTATTTTATCAACGCATATACTTGCCGGGTCCTTAGAAAATGAGTATATGCATTTGAGGTCGTCTGCCTAAATGAGATTGTGTGAATTGCATAGACCAGTCGAAATTTCGTTTATGTATAGAATGAAGGGTAAAGGACCCAAGACAGTGCCTTGAAAAAACGCCACTCGTGATCAGCTGAGAAGTGGAGTAACTTTTACCTAATTGGACCTTCTGGCTGCGGTTAGACAAGTAGGAACCGATGAAGTCGAAGAGAGGGGGATGGATGCCAATGGCTTCCAATTTTACCAGAAGCCGTCTGTGCGGTACCTTGTCGAAGGCTTTGCTCAGGTCAAAGTAGATAACAACCACGGATTGCTGCTCGTTACGGAGGGAAGTGACGTGGTTAAGAAAAGCTAAGTGATACGTCTCGCATGATCTTCCGGGTAGAAAACCATGCTGCGAGTCACCTAAAAGCTTATTTTTAGGCAAAAATCGAGAATTTGGTTAAAAATTATCTTCTCCAGAAGTTTAGCTAGGGCCGGGGTTTTATGAACACTGCGGTTGTTATTTATTTCTGAACGAGATCCTGATTTAAAGACTGGAAGGATAATGGATGTCTTCCAAGTGTCAGGAAAGTAACCATTTAAGAGATAGACTGAAAATATATAGCTAAGTAATTTGGGAAATGTCGACACTCTTTTGATAACTGAATTGGGGATACCATCAGTTCCCGAAGAGTGCGAGTTATTTAGACAAATTACCTAATTACGAATTAATTCTATGGAGAAATCAATGTTCCCGAGAGTATTGTCTGAATATAGTTTAAACGACAGAACCGGTTCCGATTCTATCGTAAAATGCTTCGCAAAGAAAGCATTGAATAATTCAGCCTTATCAGACTCATCTAGTACAAATGTTTTATTTTCATTCAGCAATGGGGGTATTTGAATTCCTCGTTTTGCGAAAAACCTACTACAAAACAGTTGTGCAACCGATTTTGCAGAGTTTGACTCGCTCAGGGCGCAAGATTTCCTGTGCTGGTCACGTGCAAGACGAATCTTTGACGCTAATTCGAAGATCTCTGCGATTCTTAGATGCACAGACAGCAAACTAGTCGATCTATCTTTCAGCTGTCTCCTCAATTTATTTAGTCTGGGCAAAAGAAAATGAGGGACGGTCGATTCTGTTGTGTAGGGTCTCGCAATTTTAGTGGGCACAAATTCCAGCATTTTATTAGAAACGACCGAAATGAGTTCAGAAACATATGCAGCGTCGTTAATGGAAGAGAGGCTCTGCCAATCTAATGAGTCAAGAAAATTGATGATTGAGCTAATATCTGCGAGGTCATACGCATGATAGGTACGACTAGCACTAGCCTTTTCCGTAGAAGGAATCTGAAGGCAACAGTGAATTAATGTGTGATCACTTTGGAAGATGTCCTGCTTAAAATCAACGAAGAGAGGGGCAATACCATTTGTGAAAATCAGATCTAGGATATGATTCTGTTAGAAAAATTAATGGTTTCAAGGAAAGGCTGAAATCTAGGTGGAAAATAGTTTGAAAGCCAGTCGATTTCAGGAAAATTAAAATCTCCAGCAATAATTTTAACTTCAAAAGTGGATTCTGAAATAAACTTGAATCTTTCACAAAAATTTGCATCTTCTTCAGATGAAGAGTTAGGAGGATTATATACACATCCGATAATCGCCTTGTGCCGGGGCGACAGGATAATAGAAGCGAAACAGTAATTTCCAGAAAAGGACGTGCTATTTAGATAAAACGGAAAGTGCCTAAATGACGTTCTCATATAGAGAAGACAACCACCACCATGCTCATTAATGCGATCATGACGATAGAAATCATACTCTTCTATGATAAGGGAGGAGTCAGAAATGTTTGGATGGGTCCAAGATTCTGTTATGCATATAACATCGGGCATCATCTCAAAAGCGATAGCTCGAAGGTGAGCCATTTGATTTATAACAGACCTGGCATTAAGCACTATGACATCTAGTGTGTTTCGAGTGACAGGACTATGGCTATCGTTATAAATAAAAAAAGAATTTGAGGGTAGGTAGGCAAACTGTAGGCCGTTATTATTTGTGGAATAAGTACTGACGGGTATGGAGATGTTAGCATACGGGAAGCCAATAATGGATGGCTGATAAGGTCTGAGATATCTAGGGGCCTCGCTTTCTGGCAGGGAAAATTGAGGAGAGGATAAACCAAAATAAGCTTCTGGGCCATTTAAGAGGAGGGAGGGGAGGCAAGAAGGCATGTAGAAGTTTGCAGGTTTGGGGGGTAGAGGATGGGTAAAGGAACTGATAGGGGGGAATGGTAACATAAAATTAGTGTTGGGGCCGCTCGCGTAAGGACTAGTGGTCTTGATCAGTGAATGTCTTGTACGGCAACTGCGATTAGATTTAAAACTATACCAGTTTGGGTTACTGCCGTGCAAATTAATTTTTTCTTGGTTCGGGCCCGGCGTGTTCAATAACGCATTATACGGGGGAATAATATGACTTTCACGGTCAAAAGAGGAGCTAGGTTGTGGTGGTGAAGGGCTCTGCCTAAACGCTTTCGGCGGTGTTGGCGACATTCTTGATGAACTTGTTGCCGAGTATGAGGCGGCTGAATTTATCGCTCGTTGGACAGAGAATGTATTTAGACTAGTATTAATCGTAGTAGATGACGGAGCGGCGGGCCTTGACGGTCCCGACATCAAAAGGGATGGGCTAACTGGTGCACTGATGTTTATGGACCTATGACTAGACATTCGAGAGGTAGGGATAGCGGGTGTACTGATGTTTATGGGACTATGAATAGACTTCTGGGAGGCAGGGATAACGGGTGCACTGACGTTAGTGGGTGTATTGCCAGGGATGTGGGGGGAGGATTAGCGAGTGCATTTACTCTATCGGGACTACGAACAGATTTAGGAATAGTAGGCTGAGAAGTCATTGGTCTATTGGACTGGAGAGCCGTATTTCTTCGCTCCATTGGTGTAAGATCTCGACAGAGGAAACTTTTAGTCATTTCTAAATATCGGGAAATGCGACCTCGTTGAGCAAAGATTGAGTCCACCTCGATCGGTGAAAACAATTTAACTAGGATGGGCGGGTTTTTGCTACGTGATTGGAGGCATTTGGCTTCTGCAATTTTGTAGTTGAAAACACCCGAACATAGAAAATCTTTTGCAATATCCAAAGGGTGACTTAATATGGAGGCATTTTTTAGTATAAAGTTAAAGCTTCGCTTTTGTCTATCAAAAGCTTCCGTGATTATAAGATGGACGAGGGAGTCTAAAATTTTACAATCTTGTGAGGGCACATCTGATAACTTACCATCAAACAGATTGCCTAGCATTGACAAAACAGAACCAAACTTCATCATGAAGTCATTACAGTTCTGTAATGCAGAAACATCAATTTGCTTAGCCTTGACAATGGGCTGCATGTTGATATCAAGGCATTGACTGATAGGCGCGGTCAGGCACCGCTTGGGTCTGGGAGCAGATATCTTACAATGAGCTTTATTTTTCGTTCTCATAATTTTGATGGAAATCTGCTTTAAAGGTAAGATAATTTATAAAAATTCAGCCTTTATGATTTTACCGCAGCTGGTTGCTAAAATCTCTTAAAATTGCTTAGCAAACTGTATTAGTTATTACGTTCAGAAAAAAACAGTTGATATGATTTTCAGATTATGACTTACGACAAATAATCAGAGGGAACTTAACAAATACTGTAGCTCATTTTTAATAAGCACTTGAAATTTATTTGAAAAAGTTTATTCAATATTGGGAAACGACTAGCCTTTGAAGGTCTCAAGAATATTCTGACCTTGACGATTTCTTTTACTAGGCCGCCAATTTGCTGGTGTGAAGAGGTTGTGTTCGGTTTAAAGAGGTTGCGTCTCGGTAGAATTGGTTGGAAGACAAAATCTTCTTAAATTCCGACTTCAAAAGATCGTCCACGCAAGAAAAATAATTCCAGCGGTGCAGAAAAAAATTGTTTACGAATGGTTGCAGGCGCAATATCCTAGATCGTAATTGATGGGGGATATCGATGTAGAATTGTCCTAGGAGGAGCGAGGGGAAATATTGACTGTGATCTTGTAGGGTCTTCGAGCTTGAGCCTATAAAACTATAGGAATAGCGCATTTCGTAATAGGAGAATAATACCGAAGATTTGTAAGCATTCTTAAAAATTATGTCAGGATCTTATGCCTCCCAAATCCGTAATGACCTTACTCCGTGTACGACGCTCTTTCTCTTTCATCTCACGGCCGCAAGAACGTGCGTACTTGTGGACCTATTACAATCTGGTCTGGCCAATCATTTTTAAGGCTGACTCAAGCCCACTCCTATTTTGCCTGTTTGTCAACGATGTTTCAGATTGTTTTTAGTATGGCAGACCCTTCATGTACGCTGATGATTTAAAAGTCGCTTATCGATATAAACCGGCAGATCGCAACATCGTGCTCGAGCTGATAAAAAGGATCTTCAGGCCTTCGCCCAGTGGTGTTGCACATGGCGCCTCACCTTTTCATGGCATAAATGTTCCGTTATGGTTGTTGGCGACGATCATCAACCGGAATTAAGCATTGACGGCCACGAATTAAATGTCCCAGGAGTTATCAAGGATTTGGGCATATCCTTCTCTAAGAGTCTCAATTTTTCAGAGCACTGTGCCCTGATAGTCTCGAAAGCACGCCGAACCACCGGATTTATCCTTAGAAATTTTAAGACTTTAAAGGTTAGAACTAGCCTTTATAATATGTACGTGAGACCTAGTCTTGAATACTGCTCGCCTCTATTCAGTCTTCTGCGCACTAGTGAACGGTAGAAAATAGAATCGGTGCAGCACTTCTTCACTAGAAGAGTTTTCACTACAGAACACCGTAACTTAACCTACCAACAAAGGTGCGAACTTATAAAGCTGGATCCCCTATGGCTTCGTCGATTGCAGAAGGGTCTTTTTTTACTGTTTAAACTTTTGAATGGTCAAACCTTTAATCCCCTTAGTACAATAAGGCAGCTTGAGCACTCTCGACGCGCCAGTCATCAAAACGTATTTTTATTTCTTCCTACGGCACGTACAGTTAAGTACCGGCAATTCTTTTTTAGTAAATGCCATATCAATCTGGAATAAGCTGCCCAAAAGTATTAAAACCCAACAAAACTACCCTATATTTAAGAGAGCTATAACTAGTTTTCTACATTCAGGGCAACTTTCACGAATTTTGGGTGCTGACTCGGTGGAATCTCTCTTTCACTCTGATGGCGTTCGTGGACTTTGAACCCCGCCAGGCTTCATGCTGAAGATAATGCTGCTGAAGCAGCAGCCCGCAGTCTGCTAACCTTTCAGCCGATAGCGCGCAACTTTTGCCGACAACCATTGAAGGAAGACTGAGAACACTGTGTTCTTATGCCAACCCTCTCCGTCTGGAACTAATGTTTTTAAATGATATGAAACAGTTCTCCTGCTGATGAGTCAACTCAGCTTACAACTGTACATTTATTCCGTTTGTATCATACCTTTGAAGGCAGGTTTTTTTCACTTGAAACAAACTCCCTATCTCGTCCAGTATTGACAAAACAAAAAACCTGAAACAAAACCAATGCTAGCCGCAACATAGGGAGTTTGTTTTAGGTTTTTTCCGGTCTTCGAGGTGTTGGAAGGCGCCCAAGAGGTGCATTACCAACTGTTTACAATTGCCTGTAAACTGGCATAATAAACATATTATTTTTATTATTATTAATTGTACCGAGGCGTTTTGGTTCAAGTGGGTCGTCAAGATGATTACTAAGTGTTACCTGCTCTGGCAACTTAAAAAATATCTATGCATATAAATAAATTAACAAATTGTAGATTTAAGGCCCAGGGGGCCCTTTTTACAGATGAAACGCACTCTCGGCAAAGTTGCAATCGAAGTTATCCAGATATTAGTAAATCACCCATCATATCGCCTGCGAAGAAGTGGTAACGATCGCTGGGACAAGAACATTATTTTCCATACTTTTTGGAATCCCTTTCGAAATCATCCTCAGAGACACTAGAAAAAAACAGTTCTTCGTACACAGCGCAATGCATTTTTCATAGGATACCGTGACTTTTCAACAGCATACCAATGACAAAGAATGGCTCCTCTTTTTTCAGGATAGTGGCCGCTTTTTGCTAATTCATTGGTTGGCAGCATGCAAGTCATGAGCTGCTGAAAATTCGCCTACCTTGCTTAAGTTTGCCGTGATGCTTCCTCGGTCATCTGCCCCCCGGGCACCGCAATTGGAAGGTGTGTTTGCCTTTGCACTTCCGAGTGGCGAATTGCTTTGTCCAAACTACGTTTAAGCTGCGAATACTGTTTAAATCACTTTACGTCACTTTATTAAGGTAAGAAGGTTTTCACCTTGAGCTCCCTATTCATAACCAAAAATGGCTACATAGGTCCACCGTAACAATATTACATAATATAAATGTACAAATGTAGGCTTAACATCAGCGATAATTGGGAGCCAGTTGCAAAGTGCTGCTGCTGACCCTATGTTCATTATATCTACCACAGTTTCCCGGCAAATAGGAATCAAGTTCGTGTTAAAAAATGTCAACAGTATCTGAGAGGACCACCTCTTCAGGGAGTCCGTTCCACGCTCCGATGACCCTCTGAGAGAAGGCGTTTGTGGAGATAGATGCTGGTTTTTTTGACCAGGGCTCAACTAATTCAAGGCCCACACAATTAGCAAATCTCACGAGAACTTCGGCCTCATTGAAGTCAGATTTTTTCACTTCAAACAATATCCTTATTTCGCCTACTATTGAGCAATCACAAAACTAAAACAAAACCAATACCGACTGCATAAAGGGAGTTTGTTTGAAGTTATTTCCTGTCTTCGAGGTTTTGGAAGGCGCCCAACAGATGCATTACTGATAAACCCAATTTTTAAAATTGACAGTAAACTGGCAATTAATCAATAAACAAATGTGAAGTAATATCTCTTTGATTGGATTGCGAATTGAGAATTTGCGTCATTTCTCCTCACTGCTGCTGTGCAACAGAAGGTGCAACGCTGGTTAGTCACCTGTACGTCTACTTGGACTGATTCGATGGCAAAATGAGGCTGTTGCTAATAGGATCTCATTGGTTTTTGAGGGTTTCTGTCCCTGATGTGTTTGTTAATGGAAAGTAGAAGAAAGGGAAAGGGGAATACATTCATTTGTGTTTATAATCATGTTTTGAAACATTTAGATGCCCAGCTTATTATAAAATAGGATAAAATTTATGTGTTATGCTAACAGTAGACATCACGAGTTCTTTTTTGGGCAAATTCCGTGTCAAATAAGTAACTTAAACATGCGCTGGCATAATTAAGAGGAGTTTTTAATTATTGTTTAAATGGTCCGTTGATTTTATTTTACATTGTAAGGACTTTATCACTACAAATATACAAAACGTCTTAGCAAATACGCAATGGAAAATTTTCGAGGGTAGACTAACTGCTAATAAGAGATTTACTAGACTATTCTAGTGGAAAAGTCGTAAAGTCCAGTAAAGAGATTGACGGTGAAGATTAGAAATGATACAACTCACTTAGATCCCTCTCGATCCTAGCCGGCAGTAGTCAAGTAGTCGACTTGCCAAAGGATAACTCTGCGAGGACTGGGATCCAAGTTTGTTGGGCTGCGAGTTGCAAAAATGGAGAGAAAACTCGTTTGCAAATTGTCGCTGGATTCTCCTGGAGCCCGAGAGTGATCACCAGAGAGGTGTCGTTGAAGGGCAAAATAAACAGCGGCAGGTGAGGAGAGAGTTGAGCGGTGGAGAGTGAGTAGCAAGATAGTTGCTGTCACGCGTCAAAACCGAAAGTGTGAAAGAGTGTTGTATTTAGTTTTAACAAACTTGGTTATTGATAAATTTAAACAACACGTAAGTAGGGCCAAGAGCCCACAACATTTAGGAGAGTTGCCCGTTTTTGAATGGAACTCATGAGGGAATGTCTTGTGATTGTGCCTATCATGGAGTATAAGTTTTATCGTTGAGAATTTTCGAATTTGGAAATGTTCATAGCATGTTTTTAATTTCCAGTGTTTTGGCGGATGTTGCCTTTCGGTATATTCTTCGCGACAATACTTTGGTCGTCTATGACGTTATAAAGGAAATAGCGACCACCTTTGAGCCTCCTGATCTTTCAACCTCAAACGAATTTTCCTATTTCATCTCATGTGTCTACGCTAGAGAGAGTATGGTCTCCGCGTCATTCTTTGAAGCATAATGGAAATCATTAATCGCGACCCTTCAAGTCTAGGCTACCGTTCCTTTTTACTCCAGCACAGTAGTTCCACTATGAAAACCGGTGTATGGACCTCCTTTCCAATATCCGATCTTACATCTACTAATTGTGGTATCTTTTCGCTCAAACCAACCCATACTGACACGGCATACCGGTTTACCCTCAAACTTCCACTCAAACATCGGCCTCTTATGGACGCATTGTCAATCTGTCTTCTTCTTACCAGCTCCAGCCACCCAAAGTTCTACTATTGGTATGTTTTTATTCAATTAACTTAGCTATCGTTTCTCCGTTTGCAATATTTTCTCTTAACTATGGTCGGGGAAGGCAGAGCTACTAGTGGCCCAACTGATAATGCAGTGTTCATCCCCTCACTACTGCATAACCGGCGCACCAGTGTCTGTGGACTCAAATTTGGTCTGGTTAATCATCTACCTTGAACTGACTCACACATGACACCGCTGCAGGCGTTCTGACGACTTCCGTGTTCACACACTTCCGAAGCCACTCTCACTGCTGCGGACCTGGCTGCGGACCTGGCTGCCAACATCGCCTCCATTAATCCTGAACAGAATATACAAATCCCAAACTCAAAATCTACGCTCCCACCTCTATCTCTAAGAGAAAATCTATAAATTAAAAGCAGAATCACACAACTGCTCCAAGTTGAAAATCATAAGTGAAGCTGAAATCTTAATCCATTAGCGTAAACCTAAAGCTGAAAATATATCTGACCTTATCCAGCCCTAGACCAAAATAAAGCAGTATAGCTTACTTTAAAATCTAAAGCTAATCCGAGTCTTCAACCTGAACTTAACCCTTAACTTCAAATCCAAAAAAAGCCCTTTATTTTACCTGAACCGTTGTTAGTGCGAATTTAACAGCGAACACGTACGTAACCTTTAACCTCACCATATTTAAAACAGTCATACTAAGCTTAATCTTACTCTAACCCAAAGTCAAAGCCTGACACTTACGTAAGTCATCTTTATGCGAGCGCTTTCGAGTTGGTTCTAGACGTATCTCCCCTTCACTCAGCTCCGGACCCATAATCCCAGACCTGATCTCAAATCACGTGCAGTAGCCTAACAGATGAGTGAGAGGATTTAAATAACCAATATTACACGTCTACCTAAATCCCATACGTAGCCAACTGTCAGTCATGAAAAGTTGGTTGAACAAGTCGCACCCCCGTCCCATTATCAGCTTATCAACAAAGACGCTCAGGCCGAACACACTCACCATCTCTACGGCCATCTTAACTTTACTACATTTCACTGTACCTCGTTCATTGCCCTAGGCTTTTGCTTCAAAATTGTAATCAAAAATGTAACCCACTTCCCACTGGCCTCAATCACATAGCCCCAGTTCTAACGGCGGAAACTTCACCCAAACAGTATCCGTTACCTTAAGTTCGACTGAACGGCTTTGAAAGCCCAATATTATACACCTAATTAAACAATAATATTAATACGTTCATCGTTAAGATCAAAACCATGCCACAGTGTCGACGATTTCGCCATCTACACCGATTGGTAAGTGCCTACGCACCGAATTCTACGTGCACTGACAATTTATTATCGACGAAATTAGGTTATCGCAGGGTTAAGTTAATAGATAGAACTCTTGCCCTTACAGTTCGCTGTGGGAAGGAGAAGGAGTGCCAAGCCAGAGTTGAATGAACATTTTTATTCTGTACAGAAGTAGTGGAGATTAGGCTGGAGGAACTAGCATACGCCTGACTGAAAGAGCCGGCATTCGTCTTGAAAGAGCGCGGATTCATCACAGCCTAAGGGAGATGATTGGCCGGACTAAGGATAGACGTATATGTGTGCATGTGCACGCAGTCGCAAGGGGCCAAAGGCTGAGCGGTGGTGTCTGCGCACGTTAGCCACCGTGAGGGTTGGAGTGTTGACGCAGTTTGCGGCAACCGAGACCGTCATCACGTGACCTCATGTGTGGCTTTATGCGGGAGGAAAATTGGGGCTACGCAGGTAGTACAAGGTGACTGATGACAGAAAGAATAGATGCTGCGCAGATCCTTCCACTATATAACGTAAGTTAAGTCCAAGTCACCGGCGTAGCGCCTATTCCACACGGCTCGAGGTGGGTATCGACGCTTGCGACGGTCGGAATCACTCTTCCCCGGGCACGGATATTCCTTTCAACAAAAAACATCAGTCTGACTTGACAGTTCTGTACGAGATCCGGCAAGGTAAGGTCACGTAAAATATTCTGCACAACATGCTAAATGATTCCCTCGACGAACGCATCCATGGTTTCACGGTAGTGCACTACCAATCATGCAGGTCAAGGGTCGCATCATTTACTGGAATAATTTCCGTAGTCAGTTTGGAGATGGACTTAATTCTTCATCCATAAAGTGATAGCAAAATGATTTGGAAAAAAGAACAGCTCAACTGAATACCGGACGTGGGATGGCACCATATGCAGACGACTACCAGCTTCAATCCTTTCATAAAATGTCTGCGTATTCGCATTGTCGTGCAAAAGTTCGAAGCAGCACAAAATTATTAACTTGCTAAGAAGCGTTTGGCAGATTTGAATAATTCAGTTGGCCGAATTTTGAAAATGTTGTGGCCATGGTGGAATTTGAATTCATATACAGCCAAAAACCCTACTAACTACGGTAAGAAGACACATTGAGATTCGTGAATTTAATCACACTACAAATTTCGGCGTCCCTTTGTAGCTCAATTGACCATGAATACAGACTAGGTCTTGAAGGAACTGCACCGACGTCCAACTGCAAGGCTCAAATTCTAGTGAAAACAAATTAGATGATTGAGGAGAGGAAGAACTAGAAAAAGCCATAAAAAATGGAAATCCGTCAGAGTTGTGTATGTTGGAGGTAGGAAGCGTCAACACTGAAGGCGGTGGTCAGGCACTCGGCATTTCTTAGCTCACACAACATACGGGGCGAAATGTGTGAGTTAAGAAGCGTTTTTGTCCTATAAGACTCCGAGAAGATGATTATTGCACGAATGTTTAGGTATTTTATTCATATCAGCCGTAATCATTCTCATTCTTACTGATTGCTTCCTCGAGGACTTGCCTAGCCAAAATGAGAAGCTAATCAATGGATCCCCGCACATTAGGGAAGACTTACGTGCTTGGTCGCCTTTTAGCATCGCAGTATCCTAAATTCACTGGTGAGGGAGTAGAGGTTCCGGGCTCTCACTGCTTATCTGATGCAGTCGGTAGGGTACCAAACTCTTCTACAATTGAAAACCTCCTTATTTATCTTACATGCTTCTGACGTAAGAAGCGTGCGGATAAGTCGTTGCATTTATAAAGTGCCGACAAAACACCCTAATTCCATGCGTCAGTGGAAACTTGCGACGGTAGAGGCAGTTGCCATGCGCGAAGAAGGGGTTTGCATGGACTTTAAGGCTGCCTAGGTCAAAGACCAACTCAACATGCGTCCACGCGCTTCATACCACGCAGCAAGAGGAGGACGAGGGAATGACAGCAGGCATCCTTACGCCGCCCACCCCGTCGCGAGCCCGTCATACCATGCGTCCTGATGCCTTCTAACCAAACGTAAGAGAGTGATGACGGAGTGACGTGATCAAATTGTCGGAGCCCTTCCCCTCCCCCATCTCTGGTCCCTTATTGTGACTAGAATCAGACCCTTTGATCCCTGTACCTCTTTCCACCTGAGTAACTGCGGGTGGATTGTTTAAACCTTTGTTCACTCTACCCTCTCCTACATTACTCTATTTGCCTGATGATGAATAGTCGAAAACTTTCAGTCGCCTTACAAGACTTCCTGGAAACCCTTAATTATGACGTTTTTCCAGCTTACTTTTCACCTCGAACATCCCTGCGCTATACTGATCCACCTTTTGACCCTTTTAAAAGAACATCGATGGACGGGATTTCATGATCCACCCTGACTCCACAGAAGACGTGAACGACAGGCGCGTACTTTAAAATTCCACACCAGGACTTTGTGACCGGTGTCATGCTCCGTCAGAAAAGATATGGCGTCCGCCCACAACATTCCAGTTCATTGAACTGCTTAAGAGGATTTCTATCGCCACGCCATCTATCTACATGTAAAGTTGGCCATTGCAGCGAAACTGCGCATAAAATGAGCACCGCGTAAGTAGTTCTTTGTCGGTTTTCATAGCCACCTAGTAGTTTGTGTCTCAAAAAACGTCTTAGCGGTAGTTTTTTTGTTTCTAACACGGATAAGTTAGTAAGCTCTGATGCTAATTGCAACGAGAGCATTTTCTGTGCGCAAAGTTTCACAGTCTCTATAGCGTCAACTATCTCAATAGTTATATTAAACTTTGAGCATGTAAGTACCGTTCAAGCAAGCTTAACGTTTTATCGGTCATTGATCAGTATTGTTACAGGAAAGTATCTTATATTCCTGAGTCGCAGCTATTGCTGGAACATTTGACTTGGCAAATTTCCTGGACATTTAGAGTTCGCGGCTAGTGGCAGGCGGTCACCCGTTGGGGACCTCTGACCACCACACGAACTTTGTTTAGTTCGGAAGTCTATTCGATCGGTGTTTGCACATTCCTGAGTGAATATATATATATATATATATATATATTTCATGAAATTCTAAAATGTCTTTTTGATTACGAAACGTGATCTAAGAGAGGTTGCAATATTGTTTATCCTACTGCATAAAACTAAGATTTTGCAAATAAACCTGAATTCCGCCATTGTTGTTCATTGTCTTTGGCATCGAGCAGAAGCCGCACTCAATAAAACGCATAATTTAAATAGTATAATTTTTATAAATTTAAAGAAATGTTTGCCAAAAATATCAATAACCGTTCGTTTAATATTTTGGTGGACAGTCAGCTATCCTTAAAAGAATAATATACTCGAAGGAAAAATATTAGTTCGTTTTAAAGAACTTTCTAATAGTGAGGTTTTTAAGACCATAGACTTTTCACTCGAATAGAATCGTATCCGTCAGCTTCATAATGATGCTCATGAAAGACATAACAGAGCTTACTTTCACTGCGAAATTGTATTGATAGTAAAAACCATTGTTTTTTGACATAGAGGAATGCATTTTTTTCTTGACACAAGCCCTGTGGAATGTAGACTGTAAACCGTTTAAAGCAAAGAAAGCGATCAATTGGACTCAAAATTATTCGGAAAGTGGACTATTTTTGAGCATGTGATCCGCAAAAGTATCCAAGCTTAATGGACGAAATATACGCTGCATAGATAGTTATGTTTGCTACCCGCGTATTTTTAGGCATCAAAATAAAATGCGCTCTACGGATGACCTCGCGCCATGTTTGAACCACCCTTAGATATTTTACAATATAATCAAACTCACAGCCCTATTAAGCTTATTTTTATTATCAGAAGCGTATTTAAGGCATATCGTCCAAATCGTTCTAGACGACGTACCTTTTGTATGTCGAATATGTGTGTGAAACAAAAGCGGAAATAAATGCTGCTTTTTATTCCAGAGGTTTCCTATGCTAATTTATATCAAAGACTAGGTTGCCGCGCGTTTTCTTTTGAGAAGTGAGTAGGCTTAACCGCCTGATTTTTGCAAGAAATAAGAGACCGCGCTTAAAAGTTTATATTTCTCTGACCGTAAATCATAGGAAAACAGGTTATTTCTAAGTAACCGGATAGTTTATCGGCGTCACAGATAGACATTTATAACAGCTTGTGCCTTGATGTCCTTCAACGCAGTAATACTGTCTAAAAGCCGTGGTTTCTCTATGTATTCCAACTTTTCTTTCTTTTTAAATCTACCATTATGCGTTACTCTTAATGGAACCCCATAAGAGGAAGAGGTAAATAGTATAAATTGATCAAAATGCTTAAGCAGATGGTAACGCTGTTAATTCAAGAACATTGTGGTGTGTAGCTAAGGCAAAAGGATAGGGGAATGGCTAATATGCCATATTTTGTCAGAGGCTGACTACTGCTCGTTACTAGCACCATTGATCACGTTACGAAAGTATAAACAGGAAGTCTTCGAAAAATTTCCGCGCAAAACTCTACGTCAACTAGGGTCTCATAGTTGGTTACGCATATGAAGCGCAAAGATAATGGCAATATTTTATTTTCCAGTAGGCTGAATACACTTTTTCGAAAGAGTCTAATGGCCCCTTCGTGTGTTGGCTTTGTACCTCATAAAATGTCGAAATAGCTGACTGCTATGCCTCCACTGCCGAAGCTAATGCTGCTGCTAATGTCAGTATTGTCCCCTTAATAGGCCGCGATTTATATGTGCAGGGCCAACACTGGCCAGATCAGGGGACGGCAGGCATTATTCAGATTGCACCGAACATGGTTGAAGGGACGTGGCATGCATTGGGGCGGCTTCGATCACACCAGCCGCCTGCGCTTATCCCATCTCCAGTTTTCTTACCTCCCTCTTGACACCGGGCACAGGTGGGCCAGGAAAGGTAGAGTGCGTTACCGGCTGCGCAAGTCAGCAATCACTTAAAACTAATTCACGCGCAAGTCACCGATAATGCACCACCCTGTTGTAATTCCCACGGTGGACATCGTCGAAATCGACGGTTGAACAGTCAGTGGTGTAGGTGACGTCAAGGCCCGCCATACCGCACGCACGCAGGGACACACTGCGCACCTCACTGCATTCAGCTCAGTTCGACAAAATTATTTCAAGGTCACACTGAAGCGCTTATTCTGGCTTTTAGCGTTCGGCTGCGTTGCGACAGGTGCATGCACACACGCACGCGTCGGTGTTGCGCGCTGCATGCCATGTGCGATCGATCTCATCTCTTCGCTACTTGCAAAGCCCCAGCGTGGCGTAAGTCGAAAGTAGTTCCTGAGACTGCCAACAGCATATGCGCTCTTGATACGGTACTAGGCGCTAGGCACACGAGTGCGGCGCATGTAGCAGCGGGGCCTAAGCATGCAGCTGGCGCTACCTCATCTAACCACGACAATATTTGAAGAGCTAATTACTTTTATGAAAAAAACCTATCCAGGTCGGAGGGATTATGCCCTACACTACCCCCTGTAAGCATTTTCGATCTCTTCTGAACTACCTTTGATTACAAAAGACATTTCCTTCTGATCTACGTATTAACTACGCAGTCGACGTGTTCTCGCTGCTCGTATTGTCTGAATTATCCAGTTTCGAGTGGTGGCTCACTAAATCTGTCATTAGTATGATTAATTCAGTGAGGCGATGCAAGTCCTAGGGGCGGCCAACCTTCACTTTCGCGCCGAATCATTAAAAATCATCAAACTATTGTGCTGATCACAATCAGCAGATAAATGGTTAGTGGTAGGTTGAAAAGAGATAAAAAGGAACTTTTGATAAAGATATGCAGGAATATTGATACAATGTTTTTGTAGATATTGACGAGACTCGGGCATAAAATACCTCTTATCAACGAAACATATTCAGTTAGAATATCTGCTGAACATGTATTAGTCCCAGAAATTATTTGTTCTTTTGCTTTTATTGATTCTCTATTGAAAATGATTGATTTGTTAAGAATAAATAGGTAAATAAATGTCTGAATCGAGTGAGTGGAGAGTCGCCGAAGACCACTTAGTTTTCGGCTTCGAAATTGTGATTCACTGTCTACTGGTAGTTTCGTGAGGGCAGTGCTATACACTTTCAATACATTCTAGGCCATGAGCAGTTTAAATATAGTTAAAATTAACATTTGAATATCTTCCTAGAATAAGATATGCATTCCATTTCGTTCGCTTCGGGGACCCCAAGTCTACTCGCCTTGATTGCAGCTCAACGACCGGAAACACGAATCTTGAAGAATTTAGTACATTGACAGATAGAACCTACAAAATTCACTGGCAGAAGCTAATAGCAGTAGATAGCCTGGAAAAGGCAATTGGATGATTTATTTAGAATATTATTTTTAAGGCACTTACAACGTTGCACATCTTATTGTTATCGACTTTTTGTCGAGAAATTCCCTTTTTCTTGTAGATTTTTTCATTAGTTTTCTTAAGCACAATGTTGAACATGTGCCCATTAATGTCAATTGCCCCATATTGGAGCAGAAACTTATTAAAGTTGATGATCTCTGCGCATCAAAGTTGGTTTTATTTTAAGTGGGGGATATGGATCCTTGAGCATTTTGAACGGAAACACTTGCTACACTTCCCAACAAATTTTTGCTCTAATTTAAAACGTGAAAATTGAATGGAGAACCAAAATCTGTTATTAATAAATATGCAGACGTCCTTTAAGTTGCACTTATAACAACTATCTTTAGCCTCTGTTTAACCTGTCTATATTGTCCTGACATTTGTGAATGCATTTTCAGAAGATGTAAACGGACCAACATCTCACTTTGCATCATTTTACATGTGGAAACTGACTTATCAAACATTTGAATTTCCGTTTAAACGTAATTTAGAAAAAGGAAGAGGAAAAAATGTCAGTGTGCGCAATATTTCATTACATAGAGTGCCATTTTCTCCACATTTACAATCGTAGAGCTCGACCTAAAAATAAAAATAAGATAGTTAGAAAAACAATTGCAGTACCAAGAGAGAGGTTATTTTTTTGCGTTTGCAACAAACTTACCATTATTCCTTTCGCAAAAACAAAAATACTCATTTTTACGAATATATGATGAAAATAGATGTGCATATAGCGTTAAATTGAGTCAATTATCTGCATGGATAAGAATTTGGCACTTTTAAAACATGGTTTTACTCATATGATTTCATTTTTGGGTTTCAAGATCAGGTTAGGTCAGGTTTTATTGAGGGAAATATAGGTAAACACCTTTGAACTCCCTATTGGTACAGTTTTTTCAATGCATTTGATCTGCAGAACATTTCAGATCAGTGGCGTTGCCAAAAATTTGAGGGCCGACAGTGAAAAAACTCCTTAGGCATTGTTCAGAATTCTAGGGGTTTGAATGCAGTTTGAGAGATTTAAGAAGAAAAACTGTCGCCTGGGGGAGGGGGGGTGCAGAGTATATTCGAAGCGGATTGCCTGTGCTAAGAGTGTTTGAAGCATATCAGGGAGAGTCCATCGCGGTTTTCGCCATAATACCAAAGGTCCCACGAAGAGAAGGTTGTGGAGGTCACGCGAACCTCATCGAGTGTCGGCGATGCGCCCATCGTGCACCCTTGTTGGTTTAGCGAGTCTGCCTGCTAATTGACAGAAGAAATATCATCGTTAGTTTTCTAAACAAACATATTACTGAAAATTAGCTAGTAGTATGTTTTTTATAATGTGATTATTCCACAATTTGCATTCGGCAACTGGCAGTTTATTTCCGGGGGCTCAGTGGCTATTTGTTCTAACTTAATCGTGTCTTAAACATGCCTACAGATGCGTCTGACGTGTGCTCAGATGGCGACATAACAATGTCCGCGGGCAGAGCATTCCAGGCCTGAATTGGGAAAAGTTTTACAAATCCGCGTAGCCTCGGATCACAACGTTTGGTGGACTCGAAGCTTGCAATTCTTGTTATTCTTAACCAACATATTACTGAAAATCAGTGAGTAATATGTTTATATACATATATATAATTTCATTCTCGCCATATCCAATTTTAGTGGTTATTTCGGGTATGAAAATCTAAATTTCTCTTGAATGCATCCACAGATGGGGACATAACGATTTCCTCGGGGAGTGCATTCCAAGCTTCAACTACTCTATTACCAAAGAAGAACTTGCGTGTGTCTAGTCTGGCCCCTGTTATGCGTAGTTTGAAAAAATGCCCTCTTAAGTTGGTCGTTGTTGCTAACTCGAAGAAGCCGCCAGGTAGAAAACAGCTGTCCTGCCCGCGCATTATACGAAATGCTTGTATCAGATCGCCACGTAGCTGTCTGTAACTTAACGGAAATAGATCGAGATTAGCTAAACGTCTTTCGTAGGGTAAGAAGCTCTGACCGGTAACCAGTTTGGTCGCGCGCCTTTGGACCTTCTCGAGGGAATTTAGGTTTTTCGCGGTCCAGGGTTTCCATGCTTGCATTGCGAACTCCAACTTCGGCCGCACAAATTTTCCAAAGACCTTAGC